>JARFJB010001964.1:0-460000 GCA_036346205.1 Vesta saturnalis | reverse complement strand
AGTAATAATAATTGATTTATTGTCCCAACAGAAAAAATTACAAAATTAAATTTAATTCATTAAAAGAGAGGGTAATTAATATAACTAAATGAAAAAAATTACTTGATTAACATAATCAATGGAAAAAGTACTACATACAACAATATAACATTAATACATCCAAACAACAAAAATTATTTATGCAAAAAAAAAAAATAATAATCCTGTATAGTCTACAATCAATTGAGGTTATCTAAGATAGATTTTAAAGTTGTATTGTACTCGCTTCGGCGGTACGGACCCTGCGCAAGGATGACATGCAAAATCGTGAAACGTTCCAAATTTTTTCAAAGTTTTCAGGCACACCTAGACAACATATAAAGTTGATTACAAAAATGGAAAATTAAAGCGAACACTGACAAATCGGTAAGATAAGAGATTGACATGGAAGAAACACATATTCAGTAAACGGAAACAACTCGGACAATCGCGGATGACGTTAGATAGTATACTCCTTTATAAAACTATAATAAAACCGATCTGGACGTACGGGATTGAACTATGGGGCACAGGGTACAGCCAGTAATTCCAATATAGAAATCCTCCAAAGATATCAAGATAAAGTGCTTCGTACGCTAGTTGATGCTCATAGAGTTAAACTTCAAGTGCACCCCAATGACCTGGCAACCACACTGTTGAATGGCGTTGGCGAAGTGAGACGATTAAAGAGGTTCAAACCATCAAATCTTCCTACTACATTTGAATAAAAATAAGTTCAACTTGTATTATACTAACATAAGAAACTTTTAGTTTGTAAATTATAACAGATAATCTTCACTGCCAGATTCTCTGCACGTCACAAGGTTACTTTCACATAACCACTTGTTCTTACCAAATACTTTTTATCCCTACCTAGGATAGATTGTATGAATATTCTGAGTTAAATAAAAAAAGTTGTATTGAAAATGTCAACAAATTTTGATATACTGTTATGGTTATAAGTGTTATAACACATAATATAAATAGGTGAACATTGCATAACATTCGTTCTGCATACTGGTAGATAGAATGTAAGTTTTGTCTGGATGTAGCGCGTGGTACAGTAAATAGTAAAAATTGTGAGGAAAATTACAATCGATTTTATTATGTTGTATAGAAATAATACTGAGATCCATCGCTGCGAAAGCATAAATACTTAAGAAAACGTCTCTGAACAAATTGGATATCATTCGTATATTTTTATATTCTATATTATATTCTAATTTGGATCTTGGATCTAACCAATGCAACGTACAATGATTTAATTGTGGAAAAGTTAGAAAATTCTGAACAAATGCTTATTATAAAATCCCTGTACTTTAAAAGCAGTCTTAACTATTTCGTTTGTGTGAAATGAAAGCGTTAACATATTGTCGAACGTTATCCCTAAGTCTTTGACCATAGTATACCTGTTCTATACATTAGTTGCTATTGATTAGTTTCAGTTCGCGTGAAAGTGACACAACTTTTCATTTAGAAATATTTAAGTCTAATTTGTTTTTGTTACACCAGATGTAAATATTGTCAATAAATAAATATTCTCAATAAATAAATAAAGTCATTTTGAAGAGATTGACGATATACGTAATGTGTTAGGCTTTCATATGGTTTTCTTTCAATTAGAACATTAAAGTATGGAAGACAGCCACATTTCTCTTTTTCTGTAAATTTAATGTTTGTATGTTGATTTTTAAATAGTTTAGGAACATCATTAAATCTTCTTCCCAGAAGGTCACATAGCAAAAATATCATCAACACGTCTAAGCCACAGTTTTGGTTTCTTAGGTGCATTATTTAGAGCGGTTTTCGACACGTTTCATACAATAATTTGTAATCGATGGTGGAATTGGAGATCCCATAGCCACTCTATCTAACTGTTGATAATACTCGCCATTAATTAAGAAGAATGGTGTAGTTAGATATTGTTTAAATAATTTGATCTAGTTGTAAGGTGTCATTTATTGGTACTTTTGTGAACAAATGATCCACTTCAAAACTAATTAATAAAAATGATGTGGGATTAATGTTAATTTGCTAATCAATTCAATAGAATGTTCTGAATTATCTATAAAGGAACTGCTCGAGTCAATGTAAGGTCGAAGTAGAGTATTTAGGTATTTAGATAATGCGTAGGTTGTTGAATTTATGGAGCTTACAATTGCTCGAAGTGGAGCATTTGGTTTGTGTATTTTTGGCAATCCATAAAGGCTTGGTATTGTAGGATTTTTTGTGTTAGTTTTTAATTTTGAATCAGTTTTATCCATTAAAATAGTAGCTCGTCCTTTATCTGCTGTTAAAAGTATGATGACTTTGATGTTACTTAATTATTTTAACGCTTGATAATCAGCATAAGTTAAATTCTTTTTGGAGGTTGGGATCTACGGAGTGTTCTTGTGGTTTCAAATCTGATTTCGGCTGCTTCAGGAGCTGGAAGATGGCTAATACCCGTTTTCAACGTTGGAGATGATTTCTTCAAAAGGAACTTTGCGAGCAGTATCGCATAAATTACAACAACTTAGAGTAACTACAAGATTGTCAGATGTATGATTTGTAAGATCTGTGTAATGTGTAGGTGTAGTATTGTGTTGTTTATTATTAAGAGAATCAAATTTACTGATCTGCCTAGTTGTCCTTCGATTTTCATGTATTTGTAATCTTATGTATAAAAGGTTGTCAATAAATCTCCAGTCATCATTTGATAGCTGTTCTAATAAAAGAAAATGCAAATGGTAAATTTTTTATCTGGTTTGTCAAGATTTCTTCTTGTAGCTTGAATGACTTTGCTTAAAGGAGATAGATTCGCTTTACTAAATATCCTCTTTGATCCAATAGTTTGGCAATGTTGTTTGATTTTAATGAAATGAGGCATTAAGTTGTTCGACCTATATCGTTTGAAGAAGGTTAGATGACCAACTTGGTTTATCGTCTTTCTTTTCAATTTCTCGAACATTTTACTTTTTCCAAAACAGCTTCCCATACATATGCGTTTGATATGAAAATTGAAACTTTCACCATTTGACATGTCAAATACCGCCTTATTTGGGAAACGATGGTGTGAGTTATTTACTTATTTATCGATTCGAAAGCTTTCAGACAGAAAATTTGTCCTTCATTTTGCTGTGGCTCCTCCAAACTCCCTGTTTGAAGAAATATTTCATGTTTAAACGAGTATTAGCCATCTTCCAACTCCTGAAGCAGCCGAAACCACATTTGAAACTACAAGAATACTAGGTAGATCACAACTCAAAAAGAATTTAACGTATGCTGATTATCAAGCCTTGAAAGAATTAAGTAACAACACAGACATCATAATTTTACAAGCAGAAAAAGGACGAGCTACTGTTGTAAAGGATAAAATTGCTAAATTCTGCTTACACTAAACTATCATACAATCCTAATAACAAATTCAAATTATTAACTAAAAAACTGTTAAAGGAATCAAACTTATCAGATGAACTAATTAAGAAACTAACACCACAAGATCCTACAATACCAATATTTTATGGATTGCCAAAAATAGACAAACCCAATGCTCCACTTCGACCAATTGTAAGCTCCACAAATTTAACAATTTACGCGTTATTAAATACCTAAATACTCTACTTCGACCTTTCATTGGCTCGAGCAATTCCTTTGTAAAGAATTCAGAACATTTTGTTGAATTGATTGGCAAATTAACATTAACTCCACATGATTTGTTAATAGTTTTGAAGTTGATCTCTTGTTCACAAAAGTGCCCATAAATGACACCTTATAACTAGAACGACATTTCAACCACAACGAGATCAAATTATTTAAACATTGTCTAACTACATCATTATCCTTATTTAATGGCGAGTATTACTAACAGCTAGATGGAGTGTCTGTGGGATCTCCAATTTCACCCTCGATTACAAATTATTTTATGGAACATTTCGAAGAACAGGGTCTAAATAATCCACCTAAGATACTAAAACTTTCGCTTAGATATGTTGATGATATAAAGATACCATTACATACATGTGATGTTTACGGAGTACTATCCTCTTGTGGTAAAGTCTACATTGTTGAAACTGGAAGAAGCATTAACACCATGTTAACAGAACAGATACTTACGTTTACTTCATCTTACTAAATCAGCAATTGCTGAACATGTCTTAAACACTATGCACAATATAAATTTGAAAACACAGGAATTCTGGCAAACGATAGGAATTGGTATACGAGGAAGATTCGAGAAGCTATAGAAATTCTGAAACAACCTAACAACTCGAACAGGGATAATGGATATGAATTTTCCTATACCTGCGTGTCTATTTCCAAGAACTGAAAGTTATTCAGTTTACAACAGTGATTTAATTTTAATTCTCTAGTTACCTTATTAATATTTGTCATTTTGATGTTATCTTGTCAATATTTGTCACTTGGATATTACGCTTGACTATAAGGACAGAGTTTATGTCTGAAAGCTTGCGAATAAATAAATAAATAATTCTCATCTTTGTTTCTCAAACAAAGCGTTATTTATTTGTTAATTAATACTGCAATTCTCAAAATGTTCGCTAGTATAAAACGCTTTAAAAAATTGAACCTAGCAGGGATACCATAGCAACTTGCTAGTGTATCTCTACTGGGTTCATTTGTTCAAGACGTTTTACACTATCGAAGATTTTTGCAAATAAGGTTTAGAAATTTATGTTCTGGTAGATAGAAACCTACCACATTCCGTATATCGTGAATCTCTTCAAAATGACTTAAACAATATTTACATCTGCTGTAACAAAAATAAATTAGACCAATATTTCAAATGCAAAGTTGTGTTATTTTCACACAAGTTAAGAACCAATCCAGTTTGATTACTCAATAGCAACTAATGCATTGAACAGGTATACTATGGTTAAAGATTTAGGGATAACGTTCGACGGTATGTTGGCGCTTTCATTTCACGTAAACGAACTAGTTAAGACTGCTGGCTTTGTCATTGTCAGTAATAATAGGAAATATCCACCTATTAAACCAAATATGGACATACATTACCAATATAAAAAAGGAAATGTTCAGTTATATAAAGTGAAACATAATAAAACCCATTTGGGGTTCATAATGGACTTTATTATAAACATAAAAAAGAAGATGATTAATTGTTAGTTTAACAATTAATTAGCTTTTTTTTTTAATTTTGAGCTTATAATTACTCCATTAACCCAATACGTCCACTACGGATATGCACCCACCTATACTATCCGTGTGTGGAATAACTATGTATATATCAATGATAAAGAAAATAGAAAACGCGTGGTATGTGTAACATCCAGTAGATTACAAGGGTCATTTTATAAATCTTGAAATAAATCGATACAGTGGCGCTATCTACCATTTTTTAAATTAATGTTATGAAAATGAAAATGTCATCCAATTGGGTCAATTGGTCTAAACTAATTTTTCAAATAATTTCTGTTTTATAAAACCAGGTTTTACTTAATAATGAGGTTTAAAAATATGAATATGGTTTTGAAAAGCCTTGTTTAATAGTTAGTGTCTTTCCTATTGAATTAAATTTTTTTGGTTTTGGTGCACAGTGTATGCAAGTGGTCGTACTAAATGCCGCGCTGGCGGCAAGGTGGCCAAGGGCTCTGCGATGCTCAGTTTGGAGCAGGAAACTGGAGCTTGGGATTCTGTACTACTTGAACCTTTTACCGAAGATAGCTTTGTAACTAACCTTCAGCAACGCTTTAAACGAGATCATATATACACGTACATTGGAAATATTTTATTATCAATCAATCCATACAAAAAATTGGCATTATATTCAGCAGATTTAGCGGAGACGTATGTTAAAAGAGGGCCATTTCAATTACCTCCACATATGTATATAATTTAATCTTAAATGTTTTTAAATTAATAATTGGCTTATCTTTTTAGATATGCAGTCGCTGCAACATCTTATCGGTGGCTAAATGATCGCAATGAAGATCAATGTATCATTATTACTGGTAAAGTTTATTTTTTACTACATCCGTTTAATTGTTACGAGTCCTTAAGGAAAACTGCAACCTCTTTAATCCATGCAATTCTGTGATTTGTATGATTATCAATTTATTCAAAGTAGTGAATCTTAGTGAAGAATTAACATATTGAATAAACTAATTTGAATATATAGTGAGTTGCTCATTAACGGTGATAAAATAAACAAAATTTCTAAATAACTTATTTATAAAGATACATTCAACTGTATACTAGTGTTATGTTATACAGTTCAATGTATAGATATAACATTTTTTGTTTACCAATACTTGTGGTTGACACCAGAATAATAAGCGAAATATTTTTGGTGTTTTGAAATCTCATTTTAGCTTTAATAACTTTAGACCAACAGTAAATCTATTTGGTGTGGTGGTACACTATTTTCTCTTGTGCACATATTTAAGGAAGATACATGTTCATTATAAATTTCGCGGAGGTTTATTTTAAAAGTAATAAATTCGGTGTTAATCTTTGCAGTGTTCGACCTGTAATCTTATTTACTATGTGTCTGCAAATGTGGTTTGTATGGACAATAAAGAAGTAAAAAGGAAAATTAAAATCTACGGTAACCTACGAGAAAATCCTAGGTTACCGTAGATTTATTTCAATTTTTTTGGACAGATTGAGGTTATCTGAAGTGATCGGCTGACAGACGACCTAGTCATTTGCTGACCCCGAACAGTAAAAATTCTGATCCGCAAATTGCCCATACAAATAACATTTGCGGACCCCGAGACACTTATTATAAACTGTAATAAATGAAGTTTAATGAAAGGAAGATTTCCACAAGTCTGATTAACTAACAAAGTTTGGCACTTTAGCATTTATATTACTGCATGTCCGGATAAACCTGTACCTGAATTAAAGAGGTTGCAAAGTACATAATTGTATTGAAAGCCGAACATAATATTTAATTAGGTATTAATTTAGATGTTTTTAATTGGTTTAAGGTGAGAGTGGATCCGGAAAAACAGAAACCGCGAGAATTGTGCTCCAATTCCTAGTGCTTGTATCAAGTGACAATAAAGAAGCCAAAATTATGAAAGATAGATTAGTACAAGCAAACACATTATTGGAAGCTTTCGGAAATGCTAAAACAATGAGGAATGATAATGCATCACGTTTTGTATAAATATTACTATTAATGAGCTACATTTCTTTACTGAAATAATTTTTAGGGAAAATTTTTAGATATTGAATTTGATTATAAAGGTGATCCTGTTGGAGGTCATCTAATGCACTGTAAGTATTATTTATGGATTTTTCGTTTGAGTATTTTAATTGTCTTAGAAGCTATTCTGCTTATGAAATCATTAGAAATCATTTATATTCTTTAATTAAAATGGTATTGTTGAGTGAAAATATTAATTAGAGGTGCAAGTCTTATGCAGTTTAGGATTTAGATGGCCTTGGAAGTCAATAGTGGGAGTTGAAGTTTGTTTACAAGATATTTTAATAATACAAACTGCAGTTTACTTATTTGTGTATTTTTATATGTTTAATTTGAATAGAGTATCAGTGGGCACTAAACATTTTGAAATAAAAAGAGATATAGAGAATTTGATTTAAATGAAACATGTGAAGTCATATAATGCAATTAGTATTTGTCGTGTATGTAGTAATAAATTGTGTAATTAGTATGTGGTTAAATTGTAACAATATTCTTGAGTATAAATGTTTACTGGCAAACTCTATCTCACTCTTATTATGCCAGGCGTTCTCTCCCTTGGTTTGAAGGTACGAAGTAAGTTAAATTAATAAACTAGTAGCAATTTACATTTTTCACTAAAACACTATACACAGGCTCGGAAAATTGTGTTTTGTTATTACTGTGACACTTTGATGTTCATAATTCAACCAAATGGTGGTTGCTATGCTCCTACAAAAAAATTTAATTTTAAATGGATGATTAATTTAAAAAATGAACAAAATAAAAAATCTAATGTGATCAGGTCGACGTCAACCACTACAGTATCTCGGGCCATTCTAGGTTTTTCTTCTGGAGGCTTTGGTTCCTCCTGGTCTGGGAATCTCAGTGGAGATGTTAGTACTCCAGGATTCTTTGGTGGTTCGGTCCATCAAATATTAAATGGGGAATGGATTGTGGAGCATCAAAACAAAAATTAATGTCATAAATCAACAAATCAAAGGGATTGAACAAAAATAATTAATTACTTTCACGATTTCAAAAATGAAGTCCAAAAAAAAAAAGCTTAAAAATAATTTGTTAGCCTGATGATGAATTTTATCAATCAAATAAATGTAATCTAACTCATCAAATCAGGTACCTAACAAATAAATATTCTTCAAGAAATTAAAAAAAAAACGGTAAACCGTACCAAAAAAATTAAATGGAAACTAAATATGTAAATTAACTAGCTCAATGCTTATACTTATAAAAATAACAAAACTTATATAGAAATATTCACGAATTAGAATTTCATTTATGTACAAAAATTAATTAAGCGTTAATGATATAAAAAATATCTGGTGTGTAGCAACCAGATGATCTTCCAACCTATAAAAAGGAAATTAAAATAAATAAAATATTTTTAATAACATTTTTTTAGGATAATTATGCAACCTCTTTTATAATAAGTTCTTTACGAAAATAGGCAACATTGTAAAAACAGAAACACTATGTCAAACAGACGTTTAAAACTTCGTGTCAGACAGAGGTTAATAGACGTCTAGATGCTAAATGAAATAATTTTAATTATAATTTTTTAAGGATAACTATGCAACCTTTTTCTTATACGTTTATAACGAAAACAGGCAACACTGTAAAAACAAAAACAATAATCTATGTCAGAATGACGTTTAAAACTTCATGTCAGATTGAAATTAATAGACAAATACATGGTAACTTAAAAAAAAATTCCAAAGCCGCCTGCTTCTATAAGATATCAATAATACTGTTTAACCATTTTTATTTTATTTATAAAGAAAAGTTACGTAAAATTAAATTTTCTTTAAAAAATATGTGTACACTGTTTCTTATAAAATTAATGGTTATTCAGATATTGAAAAAATTTGAACTCACACTTAAATTCTACCTTACGAAGTTTTTTACCGCTAAATTACGCGTCGTATCAAAAAATTGCATAGAACATAATTAATCGATATGTTTATGGTCTATATCTAGGTATTTTTATATCTTTGAAATATACTGCTGTTTCAGAAATATTTGATAAGAACTGACCCTAACAACTCCCTCCCCTACTGCCGCTGGATTTCTTCTAAAATCAAATCAGATTCAAGTGAAATGAAAATATGCATATTAAGATATAAAAAAAGTGCTAATTGTGTTCTAAATTATTAACACACAGCAAGTGACGTGTTATTGGTAAAATATGTAGATAAAATTTACTAAATCTCTGGACAACCAGTTTCAGCACAATTTCAACTACTGTTAGGGATGTGATGTGAAAAGCACCTCTTAAATGAGGTGCTGAGGGATTTGGTTAAAACTCTGTTAATTGATTTGAAAAAATGTTTATTTTCAAATTTTGAATACATCTTAAATCAACAAAGTAAAATTAATACACAAGTTGCTTAACTAAAATACTTTAATTAATACATTTAAAAAAATGTGTTTCGTGTTACGGACATGTCAGCTAAGTGTTACAGATGTGACAGTTGCCAAATACAGTCAAGGAAAACCATGTTTTACATTAAAAATACAATTTTTAAAATAGTTTTTATGCATTACCAAATAGAGAAGGCCTACATAAATGTTTTTTTTTACTTCGTTGTAGGTTTTCTAATCAGGGACAATATATAAAGTAAGTTTTTTTAGGCCTATAAAGTAAGTTTACCTTATGAAAAACTGCAGATTATAAATCTAGAGAACTTGAAGTTTGCAATTTTATCTTAAATCTTTGTTAACGTTACTGACCATGAAAATGAGCCTCTTATTAAGGTAGTTTTAAAATAATAATGGTTCAATAACATTTATGACGTTGGAAAACTAGTAGGTCACTCGATCCCCTGTCATTTTAAGCTCAGGATCTTGAAGCATTTCCAAAATGTCTTTAAAAGAAACACTTTTTTCTTCTTCATCAGTTGTTTTGAAGAGTTTCCCTTGATTGTTTCCACATGATTTTAAAAATCTTACCCCCAATCTTTATTTGACTTTACTTTACTTTGGCACACTGCAGCATAACGATACATTTTTCCTTTTGAACTCAGTAACTGAATAAGAATATAAATAACTTCATGGAATAATTTGATGTGAAACATCAGAATTTTTCGGCAGAGGTTCCATTCCATCTTCATTTGAAGAGTCATTTGAATATACATCATAGTATCTCAATCGATTTGAGGTGGTTGGTTGAGGTGTTTCTGCTTCACTTTCTGAATTTTCTTCCTTTGTTATTTGCACTTTCAACATCAAGTCAACAGAAGCCTTGCTTACAAGCATATTGTTCTGATCATATGCCTGAAAATGGTGCACTGCCTGTATTCCCATCTTTTATTCAAGAATTGTTTGTTTGAGCCTACTTCTGATTGGGGTACAAAGAGAACACAAGTTTCTTTGCATTAGTTGAGGCCAGCTTATAGAAATCATGAGGTGTAGACAAGAGCACGTCTTCCTTGCACTTCTTGCCAAACTGTTCATTTGATAGAGTCCCCTACACTATCTACGGCTCCTTTTCAATGCCCTGAAGCAAAGAAATTACATTCTAATTTGACATTAAAATCATTTTCAGCATGACATACATTTGAAACATTGTAACGACTCTTAAATTGACCTGCACAATTTTCAGAAAACATAAGTATCTGTGCCAAACGCAACAAGTGAAAATTGTTACTTGATTGTGGCTCCAATGAGCTCCTTGTATCTCGTCCTGCTGTACTATCGATCCGTGATAGTTTTCTTCAATGTGGGAGTATTTTGTACTAGTTTTGGTCTATTTTCTATTTTCTTCCATTCTTTCCATGTAATGGTCGTGTTTACATCTACATTTCGGCTCAACAAATTTTTCAAGTTAGTTACACATATATTACATTCGTTGAAGGATCTTTTATAGACTTTACATTCCTTTTGCCTGGAGCCTGACGGCTAATTTCATCGTTATTATAAAAGTCAACTACAAGCTTTTTACACTCTGTAGTGATTTTTTTTATTCAGTTTTCTGTATTTTAAAAATGTCATTTTTTATTTTATGACTAAAGTTTTCATCAATCAGTTTCTTAAAATCTGCAGTTCTCTTTGAAGGGCTTTTTTTTACTTTTTGAATGACTGCCCTAAGAGTTCTTGGGCTTTTGTAGGTCCCAAGATTGGAAGTGACTTCAACATTACAAAGTATAACGCCTTTTTGTTGCAGTCTATGTAACTTTTGCCTTTCTGCCCTTTTTCAATTAATAACTTTTCATTATTTTCTAGAATTGATTTCTGCTGTTTCCTGGTTTCTCTCTTACGTATCCTATCTTTGTCTAAATAGTCAGACCACTTACTTGGATCCTTTTTTTTCTCTGCTCTGCATTTGGCAACACGAACTGTGCTCGACATTGCCTTAAAAAAAGACTAAATAGCATTAAAATATTTATTTTATAGGCCTATGTACGTATAAAGATATAAACACTAATAAAATAATAGCATGAAAAGTACCTAAGTTATGATTAAAACCCTTGTTTTTATAAAAAGTGTCACATCCGTACAACAACCATGTTACGTACGTGACAGAATTATTTATCCATATTTCTCACTTAATTGTAATTTATTAATTAAAACACTTTTAGGTTAGCATAGTTACAATATTTTCACATTAGTGTAAATATCTTTTATAATAAATCAAATACCTTTAATTTTTCCCCCTGAGGTACATGTTTGGAAAGAATGGCTGAATACAGAATTTTAAGTACGTAGGTGTTTTCGTTCTGGAGTTATCGTGGATACTAACATACATCCACACACATGCACACACACACGCACGCACACACAGGCATATGCACACACCCACACCCACCCACACACACCACACACACACCACACACACACCACACACACCCACACACACACCACACACACACCACACACACCCACACACACACACACACACACACACACACACACACCACACACACACACACACACCACACACACACACACACACACACACACACACACACACACACACACCACACACACACCCACACACACACACACACACACACACACACACACACACACACACACCACACACACACACACACAACACACACACCACACCACACACACACACCACACACACACACACACACCCACACCCACACACACACATGCACACCACACACCACACACGTCCCAGACACCACACACACCACACAGAACACACGCCACACACCACAAACACCACATACACCACACACACACACCACACACGCACACACACACACACGTCACACACACACACACACCACACCACACACACACACACACACACACACACACACACACACACACACACCACACACACACACACACTACACACACACACACACACACCACACACACACACACACACACACACACACACACACACACACACACACACACACACACGCACACACCACACACACACACACACAACACACACACACACACACACACACACACACACACACAACACACACAGCACACACACACACACACACACACACACACACACACACACACACACACACACACACAGGCACTCACACTGATACACACACACGCTCGCACGCACCCACACACACACACGCACGCGCACACGCAGACACAGACACACGCAGACACACGCAGGCACACGCAGGCACACACACAGGCACACACACAGGCACACACACAAGTACACACAGGCGCACACAGTCACACACAGGCACACACAGACACACAGTCACACATACATACACATTCATACAAATACACATACACACCCTAGAAGCCAAAAAGCTAGTCAACAAGAAATGAGAGCAGAACGTATGGAAGAAAATGTAGGGAAAATCAACTATGAAATAATGACCAAGTGTATGGAAGAAATCAAGAATCATAAAGACGACATCGACCAGCAATTTTACGTACAGAATATAAAAATGACACAAATTGAAGAAAGAAATGAGTACGCTAGAGCTCAAATAGGCCGCACAATAGGCGAAATAGGATGTAAAATAGAAGAAAATGATGAAAAAGTATTAGAATTCGAACAAAAGATTACTAAAAATGAAGAAGCTGTCAGCACTTTAGAGGAAAAATTGTATGAAAAATTACGAACTGGAGGAAAAGAAAAGACAACAGTAGTATATAGATCAGAACACTAGGACCACAACGACCAAAAATGTTTGATGAACCATCCACCCAATGAATTTTATAGAGGCATTAGAAATCTGCTTAAACCAAGCGGAAACGAGCGTAGGAGGAAAAATAAGAGCAGCAATGGGCTTATTAGAAGACAACGCCAAAACTTGAACAGAATTGCATCGTTTTGATTGGACAGAGTTTGCTCATTCCCAAGAAGATTATATAAAACAATTTTGGTCAAAATCGGTACAAGAAATAATTAAATTGAAATTAGCTGCTTCACAATTATACAACCCAACGTTTGGTTTTGGGTTAGCAAGACGATATATTTACAGCCACCAATTGAAGAAGAACACTTAGTAGAAACATTCGTCAGACATTTTCCCAGAGATGTGGAGAATATTTTAATTGGATCAGGAGCAAATACCATGTACCAACTAACGAATATTTTGGAAAGGATACAATCGGCAAATTACGAAGATAGATCTACAGGATTTTACAACCGTAGGAACGATTACAATCGAGAAAATAGCAGAGGCATAGGGGGTCCGAGAAGAACAGTGGCGATGATAAGGACCATGAGAGAGTCACCACCACCTAGACAACAAGAAAACAGAAGACAATGAGACAGCGAACATTCAGAAGAGGAGAGAAGAGAGAGATCGCCGTCACCCACGCCATTGGAAAACTAAGGCTCGAATCGAGAAGCTCCACTCGCCTCGTAAGGAACTTCTAAAGAGATCCAACTACTTAATTTTGTGAAGTTATATTACCAAAACTGCTGAAACCAATCGTTACATATTTTAGATTTAAAAGACCAATACAATGAAGAAGGAGAAAATAACCAAATGGAGTCACCTAGTGAAGAAATAAATCAGGAGGATGATTCAACCGCGGATTATGAAGAAGAAGAAGAAGCGACGTACCACCCAGTTTTAAAAGGAGAGTTGGAGGGGGTTAATCTGAACATACTGATCGGTACTGGAAGTCTGATAAGCGTTATTTCAGAAAGTGTATTTGGTAAATTGAAGGAAAATAATCCAAAACTGATATTGTTACCGGTCCAAGGAATTACTACACAAGGCGTGACGGGAAAAATCGTCAAAGTAACCCAACAAGTACTAATAAATATGAAGCTAGGAGAAAGTCGACATGATCATAAATTCTTAGTGGTCAGAAAATTAGAACTAGAAGCCATACTAGGAATGGATTGGATGTGCGCCAAATTAACACGAGAAAATGTAGCCAGGAAAGAGGTGATTTTCAGCGAAAGCGGAACTGACTATCAGGTCAAATTTTTGGAAGAAGAACGAACGACCCGAATATCGGCGAATATTAGAGTATATAATATGGGAAATAAGACTAGCGAGGAAAAAGAAGTGATCGAAGAATTGCTTACTGAATATGAAGATGTGTTTTCGAATAAACCAGTAAGAGTAAGAGACTTTGTGTTCGAATTAAAAGTAAAAGACACCACACCATTTTTTCGCAAAAGTTACTCAATCCGTTTGCTAAGAGAGACACGGTTAACAGAGAAATTAAACGGATGGAAGAAAATGATGTGATAGAAAGGTCGGATTCACCTTTCTCAAATCCCATCGTAATTGTACCAAAACCACGAGACGAAGTGAGGATATGTTTGGATGCGAGAAAAATGAATTAAATACTAGAAAAGACCGTAATTCACCTTCGAATCTGGAAGAAGTTTTAGAAAGATTTGATAACCCTCGATATTTGAGCACCATAGATCTGACGGCAGGATATTGGCAAATTCCCCTACATGAGGAGTCGAGGAAATATACCGCGTTTTTGGTAAATGGACGAAATTATCAATATAACGTTTTACCGTTTGGGCTAAATGTATCAGTCGCCGTATTAGCGTATGCTACTTTAAAAGAACACCGAGACCAACTTCTCTTGTTATTTTCCCGCCTAAGAAGAGCCAACATGACAGTTAATTTAAAGAAATCGAAATTTTGTGAAGGAGAACTGCGTTTTTTGGGACATTATTAATAGAGAGGAAGGAATTAAAATGGACCCGGGACGTTTAGAAAATATTAGGAATTGTCCACAACCAACAAATAAAAAGGAACTGCAATCGTTTTTAGGAGTTTGTAATTTCTATAGAAGATTCAAGGACCACTTCTCAGAAGCCACCAGTCAATTTGTTAACCTATTCAAGAAAAACTTAGTGTGGAAATGGGAAGTCACATCAACAGGTTTTTGAAAAATTACTCAACTGTTTCACGGAAGACATGGTTTTAAAACTTCCGGACTTTAAGAGACCATTTCTACTATATACCGACGCGTCGATCAATGCACTGGGTGCACATCTGTTTCAAGAAAATGAGGGAGAAATTAGGAACATTCCTTTTGCAAGGAGAACGTTAAAGGAGCCGAAAAACGTTATAGCATAACCGAATTAGAACTACTCGCTATCGTGTTTGGATGTAAAAAATTCAGGACATATATTAGGATACCCTATTATCTATATAGATCACAAAGCTTTAACTTATTTGCAAACGTGCAAATCTCTAAATTATCGTTTACAAAGATGGTCGGTCATCATTCAAGAGTATAACTTAACAATTGAGTATTGCCAAGGAGCTAATAATAAAATAGCCGATTTTCTATCTAGATATGGGAAAGGAAGACAAAGTCACCCCGCGGTTACAATAGGGAAAGTCAGAAAACAGAAAGAAAAAAGGAAACTACCTAGGATAATAAAGGAGATCAAGAACAGAGGATAAACATATAAAATGGATTCGAACTGAGCTAGAGGACGATAAACAAGGGAAAAAGGAAGAGCTGGAGAAAAATTTCAAGGTGCATGAAGGAATCGTATTCAGGAGAGGAAAAAAATCGGAAGAATGGTGGATTGTATGCATTCCTACCATAATGGAAAGGGAATTTATTGTGGAATATCATGGGTCCCTGGGACATTTCGGTACCCAGAAAACAGTAGCAGCCATAAAGAAAAACTGCTATATACAACATTGAGAAAAAAGTCAATAAGTATGTATCATCCTGTGAGATATGTCAGAAATCAAAAATACCGAACCAAAAACATGAAGGAACGTAGTGACTGATCGACCGATGGAAATAGTAGCGGTAGACCTTTTTGGCCCCCTGCCGAGAGGAAAAGGGGGGGTTGTACATTTGTTTGTTATGATGGACGTATTTACGAAGTACGTCAGAATATACCCGATCAGGAAGGCAAACCCGCGCATCTTGTTGAAGAAAGCTAAAGAAGATTTTGTACCATTCGTTGATAAACCAGACATGATTTTATCGGACCACGGAAGCCAGTTCATATCGGCGAAATGGGTAGACGAATTGAAGGAAATGAAGATCATGCGAGTTGGGTTAAACAATTCCATGCATGATAGTACAGGATTCACACCAATTGAATTACTCAAAGGGAAGAGGACTTATCACCAAATTGAAAGTATTGTGTGATTTCCACAAAGAGAAGATATGACTGTGGAAACGAAGATCGTACTAGTTAGAGACAGGTTGAGAACCAAAGCAGAAAAGAGAAAAGCGAAACATGATGAGAAAATTAAAAAACCAGTGAAATATATTCCAGGAGATTTGGTATTATTACGAATTCATCACAGATCATCAGCATTAAGTGGGGAGATTCGAAATTTTTTTCTTTTATACGAGGGGCCGTATGAAGTAGTAGGTGAAAATTGTCCAAATGCGTATTTATTAAAGAACCCACAGACAAATGAGAACAGGAGAGTCCATAATGTAATCAATTTAAAAAGATACGTCAAACAGAATTAAATGAGTATAACGGTTAAAAAAAATTATTTTTTGGTTGAAGCTTGCTAAGTGGTTTCTATGTTTGTTAATATTAAGATGAAAAGCTTGAGTTTATTTCAAGAAGTTATCTATATATTCAATTTGAAAGTATTTAAAATACTCGGCATTTGCCCGTTGCAACACGCACACACACACACGTACGCACACACACGTATTGGTGTAACTGTGGCAGACCCAACCAATAACTCAATTATGGAAGATTCAAAGGTGAGTAGAAACTGCAGCAAATATAGCCTCCAAAACCGACCCGATTTTTGTTACACTTCCCTCGTACAGTTGTACACCAATTCTTATAAATCCTCCACCATTAATGCAGTTCTATACTTGTGTCACGGATCCTCCACAGTTAATGCTCGTATCAACTTGTGGTATAAATCGTCCACAGTTAATGCAATTCCATAGGTGTGTGACGGATCCTCCACTGTTAATGTTATTATTAACTTGTGTTACAAGTCCACTCTTAATGCAGTTACATAGGTGTGTCTCGGGTCCTCCACAGCTAATGTTCTTGTTGATTTGTGGCATAAATCCTCCACTCTTAATGCAGTTCCATTGGTGTGTCTCGGGTCCTCCACTTTTAACGTTCTTATTAACTTGTTATACATGTTATACATTATACAGGGTGTCCACAAACTCTTTTCACAAAAGAAAACTGCAGATTCTAGAGCTGATTTTACGTCGATTTAACGAAAATTGCTGGAGCTCTTGGAAGATGGCGCCCTAACATCGGTTTAATTCAAATATCTTCAAAATAGTTTCCCTTTAAATGATAGTGTTCTGTACATTTATTTAGTGGAATATGCCCTCGTATGGCGTGATTATGATTTTTTAGTTGTACTCATAAGCGGCTCGTGGACATTGTTATTCATAAGTTTTTTGTTTTTCAAAATTTCGCAATTTTAGTATAAAATTTAAAAAATATCTATTTTTTCATAAAAGAATGATACTCTTGTCTGAAGTCGCTGCGACGCACCGTTTTCGAAATAAATCGATTTGAACTTTTCATGTTAATCATACTTTTATAAAATTAACTAACGAATTCATTTACAATTATGAATGATGGCTATGTTAAATAAACAAAATAACAAATGCGTGGACGTCAAACT
Source organism: Vesta saturnalis (assembly GCA_036346205.1). Lineage (NCBI taxonomy): Eukaryota > Metazoa > Arthropoda > Insecta > Coleoptera > Lampyridae > Vesta > Vesta saturnalis. The sequence goes on along the minus strand of JARFJB010001964.1, from coordinate 441,757 downwards.
GCTCTCATGGCAACTAAAAGCATGAAACACAAAACTGAATCTACAAAAGATGCTACACATGACGACCATCTGTTTCTATGCAGAAATTTATTCGTTTATGTAAAGATTGCCGAATTTTTTGCAAAAATTCCCCTATTGTTCTTAAATTCGTCGCAGGCATCCTGAATTCTTCTCCAAAGCTGATCGCGTGTTTCTATTGATTGAGAATAAACCATTGATTTTAGATATCCCCAAACACAAAAATCGCAAGGATTTAAATCTGGAGACCTTGCTCGCCAAGTAACTGGACCTCCTCTTCCGATCTATCGCTCTCAGTAATTGTTATCTAAAAAAGTACGAACAGTTCTGCTATAGTGAGCCGGACAACCATCATGTAAAAACCACAAGTTCCGCCGAATTTTTTTTTTATGATTGTGGACCTGAACAGGCTAAATTTGGCCTATCGTGCTAAAGCACTCAGGAACACTTAGGAGGATGGATAGAGGGATAATGAATTGCCAATAGATGCCTATTAACAGCTACCTTAAATTTTCTCATACCATAAGTGAGAGGAAAACAGGAACTAGGGAGATCATTCCAGAGTTTAGAAGCCGTGTAGAAAAATGTGGTTAGCGCCCGTTTGGTACGACAAGTGAAGATTTGTACTTCATACTGATGATGTGAATGAGCGAACCGAGTGTTTCTCGCAAAGATAGCCCGAGATGGTATCAAAGAATATAATTCAGCAGCACAATAGCCGTTGTAATAACGATAATACAAAGGAAGAACTGAAACCATCCTTTTATGCTCAAGGGACTGTATGTGAGAAGTTAAGGACGGGTCATTTATAAGAATATTCAGATTAATATGTAATAAATCCGGTAAAGTATTTTGTAGAAAGTTGAGATATTCCTCGCCGTTTAAACGATTAGGCAATTCTACAGGTCCAAACAAATTATCACCAAGAACACCTATCCATACATTAATGCTAAAGCTTTCCTAATGTTTACTTTCCCTTATTGCGTGAGGGTTTTCATCAACATAGGAGTAATAGTGTGCATTGTGCATATTAAAAATTCCATCTTTTTTAAAATCGGCTTCATCACAAAACAAAATATTAGAAAAAAAATCTTGGTCTTGATTCTCCTTATATTCCATCCAATTGGAAAAATCAACACGAGCAGGAAAATCACCTGCTTGCAGAGATGGACTTTTTTTAAATGAAAAGGGTACAAGCCTTTCTTATGTAGAATGTCCCACACAGAAGATCTAGACACTTTGGGATACAGTGCAACCAACCTTCTTACGCTTATTTCGGGATTGTACTCAATTTCCATTAAAATATCCTGATATTCTTGCATTACATAAGCATGTCTTTCCTTATTTTTAGGAATTACCGATCCTGTTTCCCTAATTCTTTGATGAAGAAGCGTAAATGATTTAGGAGCAGGATGTCTTCTACCTGGAAATTTATCTGTATATCTACGTGCTGCTGCCCGAGCGTTGCATTGCATTTCGCCGTACACTAAATGCATATCGGCATATTGTTCGTTACTAAACGAAACCATTCTAACAATATTCAACTTTTTGTATTTACAGTAATGTAACTAAACAAAAAAAATCTTTCACTTAAAACTTATTTGATACTTAACCTCAACTAGTATCTGCGATACTAGTTATTTTGACGTTCACGCAATTGTTATTTTGTTTAGTTTCCAGAGCCATCTTTCATAATTGTAAATGAATTCGTTAGTTAATTTTATGAAAGTATGATTAACACATGAAAAGTTTATTTATGCATATTAATCTCTATCTAACATGAATTTTTAAACGTCATTCTGACATAGATTATTGTTTTTGTTTTTACAATATTGCCAGTTTTTGTTATGAACGTATAAACAAGAGGTTGCATAGTTATCTTAAAAAATTATATTTAAAATTATTTCATTTCCTTTAATTGTTTAAGTTAGCATCTAGATGTCTATTAACCTCTGTTTGACACGACGTTGTTAACGTCTGTTTGTTTTTGCATTTACAATGTTGCCTGTTTTCGTCATGAACTTATTATAAAAGAGGTTGCATAATTATCCCTAAGAAAAATTTTATTAAAATTATTTCATTTCTTTTAATTTCCATTTTGTAGGTTGGAAGGTCGTGTGGTGTTTCACACCAGATATTTTTTTAAGTATTTATGTCTATTAATTTCTATCTGACATGAAGCTTTAAACGTAATTCTGACAGAGTATTGTTTTTGTTTTCACAATGTTGCCTGTTTTCGTTATGAACGTATAAAAAAGAGGTTGCATAGTTATCCTAAAAAAATTATGATTTAAATTATTTCATTTCTTTTCATTTCCACTTTGCAGGTTAGAAGGTCGTGTGTTGTTTCACACCAGATATTAATGTTTCATAATATTAAAATAACATTATTTATATGGTCCTGTCAACAATACTTTTAAGTATAAATATACCTAATATGCTTACCTTCATAAAATTGCACGGAAGGCAGTTTGAAGATTTATCGAGGCATTAAATACCTAATATTTTTGGTTTTAAAATCGTAATTTTGATTTTATTTGAACTTTACAGGGTGAGCCACGTAAAAATTAAACTGTAATTTCCCTATTACTTTAAAATTAACAACAATATTAAAATAAATCTTGTATCATTTTTATGGCAAATTTAATTTACTTTTTGATTTTGATATAATAAATACCTACATCGCAATTAAAATTTTAAATAAAAAACGTAAAAACCTTATTTTTAACGCCCCCTAGCGACGGTGATAGACATTAAAAATCACTGTTGGATCATAATTCGATTAACAACTAACCTTTTAATATGAGGCCAACATTTATCCAATTCGGCCCAGCAAAACCAAACTTCGTCTACTATGTGTTAAAAAAATCTTTATGTCGCTATAACTTTACGACGAACAAAGATATCAACTTGCGGTTTTCACGTTATTCTTGCAAATTTAATCCACTTTTCGAAGACGATGTCAAAAATATACCGCGTAGTTGTAATTTTCGGAGTAAAATGAAAAAAAAGCTGATGTAGCAAATTGCGCCCTCTGGCACTTTTTATTGTAACAATGGGAACGGCAATTGAAAATACCCACATTTGCCTTCCAAACAAGCTTTAATTTACTAAAATTGAATAACTGGTTTACAATTTACAGTAATTTTAATGATTACACTTTCAATAGTTTCCCCCACTCTCTATGGTCAGTACGCACATGAACCTTAAACCAAAATTATGTAGAATTGTCTAGACTTTCTAATAATGTAAGCAAAGGTATATCTTTATATAGCAGTTTTGGGAGAAATTTTGAATTTTATTTAATTTTTAATTGTGTCCCCTAGCGGTGAAATACGGAACTTTAACATAGTTTCCTGTAATTTCTCATCACCATGTTCATAATAAAAAAAAAATCCCGTTGTCAGATTGACAGGTCCTGAGATACATCCTCTTATTTGCCCACCCAGTACACTGATTTTACCGCCAATTTTATCCGCCTAGAGAATGAACGATTTATCATACAAATACCAGTATTTGTTTAGACGTGCGCAATCAGTGGCGAAACTACAACATTTTTCTGGGGGGGGCAGGCCCCACGGGCTCTTTTTGGGGAGGGGTGCGTATAAAAATTTTGTTGGGGCGTACACACCACTTTTTTATAGATGCATGCGCATGAAAACTACGTCAATCTTGTTTTCACTCTCAATTTTAAACAGTTTTGGTTTTCATCATCATGGTTTGTCATACTTTAAGAAAAAGACTTTCTTGTTTTCATATTTTATTTAGGAAATATAACATATATGTATGAATAAAAAAAACTTCAAACTAATTTTAGTTTTCTATCTGTTTTTATAAAAACAGAGAGAACTTGTTCAGCCGACAATTTCTGCTTAACTAAAGCATTTTCGATACAGAGAAGTGATAAATTTGAAAATCTATCTTGTACCATTGTGGTTCTCAGCCATGTTTTTATCCGCCTCATAGCGGAGAAACTTCTTTCGCAACCAGCTGAACTGATTGGAAGGCCTACAGCAATTTGTAGTAATTTGTAAAGATTTGGAGTCAGATCCCCCTTCACTTGAACTTTTCCAACGTGATTTCAAGATTTTTATTTTTGAATAAATTTCGTATCACTAAAACTTCAGCTTGAAGTGTTGAGATTTCGATATTGAAGGCCCTCTGATAATTGGCGACGAACTCAAATGCTTGATCCAAATCTAGCTTCATAAAGGAATCAATCGATCTTGCAAGGGGAAGATTTTCAAATCGTTTTTTCATATTGCCAATCACGTTGTCCATGACTTGGTAGTAAATGTTGATTTTCCAGTATTCGGGAGCTGTAGTTCCTGCAGGTATGTCGATCAGAGGTGATTTACCCAGGGTTGAGTCAGATAGATATTCATTAAGCCTTTGTGGTTGCTTCCTTTTTTTTGAAATCCTTAAAGGCTACAAACAAATGTCTTGTTCTCCTGAGAATTTTTCTATTTCACTCCACACGTCCTCAAATTTGTTCCTCTTCTCTTCAAAGCTACTTATAGTGCTATCTGTGATATCACTAGCCTGACCTAGTGTGGCATCTTTTCTCTGAAAATATTTACTCAGTACATTTGCGACCATTAACACTGAATGGAAGACGAACAAACAAACGATAAATTGTGGCTTTATCATTGATGCCTGTATTCCAAGTGCTTCTACAGAATTTTTGTCTCGCCCTTGTTCAATTTCCTCATCCAGAGCATTTCGAATTGCTTGGACATTTTCAAAAGGATTTGCAATTTTCATATCGACAACTCCACCTGGTACTGCTAAGACTTCCCATTTCGCCCCCCGACTTTATACCTAGAGCATCACGGGCGTTTGTGAGATGAGAGTGATGACCGGGTTGAGAAAAGTGGACGTATATTGCCTCCAGAGTGTTGAAAAATGCAGCTGCAGTAGACACCTTAGCACAACTGTCGACAATTACCAAGTTCATCCTGTGTGCCAAGCAATGAAAGTAAATGGCTTGTGGATGATCCTCCTTATTTTGGCTTGCAGTCCTTGGTGTTTCCCAGACATAACACTGGCTCCATCATAAGATTGGCCAATTAATATGGCGTTATTCAACAAACTGCATTTACTTAGATACTTTTTAATAAGTATTTTTAAACTCTCGGCATCTCTAGAAGAAGAACAATCTACGAAACCAAGAAAACGTTCCTCAACTTCCAATCCTACGGTATATCTGATTGCCACGGACAATTGTTCTTGTTTGTAGCACCTAGCTTCATCAACCATTATCGAAAAAAAACCACATTTCCGCACTTCTTCTACAATCTGTTCAATAACAAGTTGAGATGCGATGCTTATTATTTCATTTTGTATTTTGGAACTGCAATAACTGATATGTCTGTCTAGATGCATCGAAAAATTCGTGTCATGTTTTGCCATAAGTTCACTCAACTCCAGAAAATTTCCTCGATTAGTAGAAGTTGCGTATTCTCGGTGTCCTCGGAGTGGCAGCCCTTGACATGTCAAGTATAAAATCATGTCGATTAATTTTATCATATAATCTCGGTTCTGTATTATCATTTCTTCATGTTGTATGGTTAGCTTCTTATGAACATCTCCGGCCTTCAAGGAATGCTTGTAGCCTACAAACCTTTGCATACAGTCACTGTGAGCCAAAGAGGTGTCATGTTTTTTGAGCGACTCACTTAGTTTCCTCCAATTACTGAACCCATTAATCGAAAACTTTTCATTTTGATCTCGAATATTTGCAGAATGCCGAAAATGTCTGCAGACAAAGCAGAACGCTTTATCTAACTTCACACTATATTCAAGCCACTGATAAGTATCAAAGAATTGAGACGAAAACGATCTCCGTCTATCTCCAAATGAACTTTTGGAAAAACAACCCTTGGGCCCCTTGGCTGCGAAGGACCACTATCAAGAGTTCCCAGATCTTGATCTTCTGGATCATTTCGTCCTCTTTGATTTGTTTCTGCAGATGTAAAACATCGGATGTTTTGCTACCTTGCCCTTCTTCAGCGGCTTTATTTACATCTTCTCGTATGCCTCCACCAACATTTTCTATATTTGAAGTTGAAGATTGTGTTAAATCACAAGCTATCTCAATATTTGTTGTTGAGTCACATACTGGAGTAGACGTTTGCCTTGTCTCAGTCTCATCTTTGTCGGGTTGATTTGTGGCAGATTTGAAAAACGATCATATGTCTTTGAATTTCTTCATGTTCAAACCGCCCACAATCTGCAATCTGCAACGCAAATAAAAACAAATTTATAAACACCGAAGCTAACTGCTCGGACACTGATGGGGAAACAAGTAAAAGGCGTGAAAGAAAGTACAAATCAATTGCAATTGCAGTTTTAACTTTAAACTATTATTATTATTATTATTAGCTGAAACTTGTGATGCAATCTTTCCTTTTTTTTTCACCCATCAAAATTTTAACATCTTATAATACTCTAAAACAAACATACAAATAAGTAAAATTACCTTAGTCCTTAGTTGTTTGTGGCAGTTGGCTTTGGCAGTGGCTATTTGTTTGCTTTGATGTTTTATTTCACACATCACTGTGCTGTCAGCACAGAAGACTCAGAACATGGAACACCGAACACAGGTTATATTGGCACTTGGCTCATAATAATAATAATAATAATAATAATAATATTACATTAAACATAACTATAACAAGTACTAACCCCATGAATTCATCGTGCGTTGCAGCGTTGCTTATATAGGTACCGATGACGCAAGCAACCCTTCTCGAATCTTCTAGAAGTTCGATGACTAATAATTTACGTAAGCTGCTGTCTGCGTCTGCCGAGGCATCGTAATTATGATTCATACATCTAGATTGTTCGGAATAATTAGTCACCATTTCCGGTATGTTACACTATTTTTAAGTTTCAAGTCTCGCTTCCTTTATAAAAAGTTATCTTTTAGAATGTTAATGTAAACTGTATGTAAACTAATCTAATCTACTAATCTTTGCGGCGTCTTTATGCTTGCTGGGTTTACTACATCGTGAAAGATGAACTATACATGCTATTGTTTATGCATCAACACTCAACGCATATCAGTATCATGAACCAAAACAATTCCAAGAGCAGCACAGTCACAGTCAGCAGTCTACCGCCGCCGCGCCGCTTAGCTAAACAAATATTATTTCACCGATACAACTTATGCTCGAATGACGAATATTCTAATGTCCTTACATAATAAATAATAATTAATAATTGTACTTATCACTATGTCACTATTACTACTCGTTTGTTTATCGCAATGGTTTAAGATTTAACGAATTTAGTTGTTAGATGGAATTTTAGATAAGAATGAAAAATGGGGAAGTGCTCCGTGTTTCTGGGGTGTGTCACGGCTTGCCTAGGGTGTGCCTGGCACATCTTGCACCCCCTCCCCTAGTTTCGCCACTGTGCGCAATGACTGAAAGTTTTAATCTGAATGTTGTAAATATTGTCGGAAAGTTCGGAGACCAGTCAATGATAATGGAGAACTCCTGGTGAACATCTGTGTGGAAAGAACCCTGTTTGTATCTAATACGTGGTTTAAACATAAACATGTGCATATGTATACATGCCAACGAGGCGTATCTAAATGTATGATTGACTTGATAGTGTATGATGAACGACTTAGAAACCTGATGAGAGACAGAAAACTAATGCGCGGATCGGAGTGTGGATCGGACCACTTTTTGGTTGTATCGAGAGTGTTTAGAGCAAAAGTGGGTCTGGAGAAGGAAAGCAAGCGTAGTGCGAACGTCCAAAATTAGGGCAGACAAACTAGTAGATAATGGTGTGAGAATGAAATACGCAGATGCTGTGAGTAAAGAGTTGAATGTGAATGAAACGGTGTGAAACGAACAAATAAAATACACTGACGGTGAAAGTACATGGATTATCTTGACAAACTGTGTTGTCAATTATACCGAGCAGATATGTGGAAGAGCGACTTTAGGTAGACAAGAAATATGTGCTTGGTGGAATGAATCGGTAAACAAGGCAGTGTATAAGAAAAAAGATGTATACATGGCAATGATTGCTGCAAAAAATGAGACTGAGAAAAGGCGATTGTATAAGGTGTACAGATTAAGAAACAAAGAAGCCAAGGAGGCAGTGAGAATAAGTAAAGAGGAAGTGATGGCTGTGGAAGGAGAGAAAATGCAGAATGATTTTGAGGGAAACAAAAAACTTCTGGAAATGGGTCAAAAATGGGACGATTGTGAAGTGAGGAAATGCTGGCAAGAATATTTCGGAAAGCTCCATAGTAGTGAGGAAAATAAGACTGATGGGTTAAATTTTAGAATGTAGAAGGAATGGTGAATGAAACTGAGAAGGATATTGGGATAAATGAGGTAGAGAAAGCGGCAGGAAGGTCGAAAAACGGTATAGAAGTAGTCGTAGATGAAATCACTGGTGAAATGCTAAAGTATGGAGGTGCAAAGCTTATACGAAGATTGTGTCAATTTTTCAATGTATCCCTTAAGGGTGGAAAAGTGGCGGGTGATTAGAAGAGCGCGATCATTGTACCACTGTATATGGGTAAGGCTGTAAGAATGAAGGGTTAAATAAGGAGAATGCAGAAGGAATGGTGAATGAAACTGAGAAAGATATTGGGTATAAATGAGATAGAGAAAATGGTAGGAAGGTTGAAAAACGGCAAAGAAGCAGGCGTAGATGCTAAAGTGTGGAGGTGCAACGCTTATACGAAGATTGTGTGAGTTATTCAATGTATGCCTTAAGTGTGGAAAAATGCCGAGTGATTGGAAGAGCACGATCATTGTATCATTGTATAAGGGTAAGGCGAATAAAAGTGATTTCAAGAACTACAGAGGAATAAGTCTGCTCAGTGTATCTGGTAAAGTATTTGGAAGAATACTGATTGATAGGGAGAAGCTGTGGGAAATATTAAGTGAATATGGCGTAAGTAAAGGTCTAATAAATGGAATAAGAGCAGTATACAAATGTAGCCGGGCATGTGTTAGGGTGAGAGGAGGTGTGAGTGAATACTTTAATATTGAGCAAGGAGTGCGACAAGGATGTGTGATGCCGCCGTGGTTGTTTAATGTACACATGGATAAAGGTGTTAGACAAGCATTTACCGATACAAATGGTGTAATGGTTGGTGACCTAAATTTACGAGTTCTGGTGTACGCAGATGGCACAGTCTTAAGTGACAGTGCGGATGAGCCACAAACTGCTCTGAGGAAGTTTGGTGCAGTCTGTGAGAGCATTGACCTAAAGGTAAACGTGAACAAAACTAAGATTGTGGTGTTCAATCGGAAAGGTGAAAAGGAGAGTAGAGTATTTACTCTGCAAAATGAAATTGTGGAACAAGTGGACGAGTTGGTGTATCTGTGTACAATGTTTACCGTAGATGGTACAGTGGATGGCGAGATTGGCCGAAGGGTCAATGCTGGAAGGAAAGTGATTGGAAGTATGTGGACGATAATGAGAAACGGAAGCATGAGCCTAGCTGCGAAACGAGCAATCTATAGTAACGTGTTTGTCCCGTCAATACTGTATGGAAGTGAGACATGGACATTTCAAAAAAAGCACGAAAGAAGAATAAATGCCGAGGGTATTCCTGAGAAGCGCATGTGGTAAAACGAGAAAGGATAAGATAAAGCATGAGTGTATAATGGAGTGTGGCGAGGATAAGACGGCGACGGATAGGTATAAAAGCAGTACACTACGTTGGTTTGGTCACATTGAGAGAATGAACAACGTAAGATTAACGAAGCAAATATATGTGGGTGAGATTAGAGGTAAGGCCGGGCCTGGTAGGCCGCGTAAAACTTGGCTGAATGTAGTAGAATATGAGTTTTAAAAATAAAAGGACATATTACAGACACTATAAATCTTGTGGAAGCTAGGGAGGTATGCAAAGATAGGAAAGCATGGAGAAAGATTGTGAATGAAAAATAAATAAGAGGGAGGGATTGTTATGCCTACCCCAGAAGGGAATGGTGTTAAGGTTATGTTATATTATTGTCGTGTATGAGGTTTTGTGTGCATGGTAAGTTGTATATAATTTAGCCTACTCCTTATCTTGCTAATACTATATTGAAGTCATGATTTTTCAGTGTCATATAATGTATATGAGCTTGAGGTGTAGCAATTAAAAATATACTGTAGGCATTGCATCTCGTATTAATTTTTACTCAACAATTGTTTGTTCTATTTTTTTAATACAAACATTTTGTGTTTCATTGCTACTTAAGACTTATTGGAGAAGGTTTGTACAATCAATTTATTCTAAAGATTTTAAATACTTATATTTCTTTTCAGTCGAGAACAACAAATTTAGCATTAGGTGACCGTAATTTTCACATCTTTTACCAACTTTTATCTGGTGCTGATATTCATTTTCTAAGTAATAATAATCTGTAAGCTGAACAAATTGATTAATTTCTTATTTGTAGAAAATTTAAAACTTCAACGTAATGTGGAACATTATTGTCTTCTTTTAACAGAAAATAATCAATCAACTCAAGCAGAAGATGAAGATAAGCAATTATTTCTGTATACAAGGGGTGCATTGGAAGTTTTAGGATTTTGTGTTGAAGATGTTATCAACATATTTAGAGTGATCGCAGTAGTTTTAAAATTGGGAAATTTACAGTTTGTGCCTTGTAATAATATTGATGGTACAGAAGGGTGTGCTATCAAAAATGACTATGGTAAAATAAATATTTTACTTGGGTATTCTTACTGACAGTAAATATTACTAGAGTTGTATGAAATCTGTGAATTGTTGGGTGTAGAACACAAATGGTTGCAGAGAGCTTTAACTAGTCGTCATATGGATGGTGGAGTTTTAAGTGATTTAAATGCTGGTGATGCATCAAGGACCAGAGATGTTTTATGTAGAACTCTTTATAGCAGGCTTTTTACTTGGCTTGTAAATAAAATTAATATTATTATTAAAGTAAGTTTATTATTTCATATGTAACATGCATATCAATAATGTTATTATTTTAAGGCTAGACAATTTGGTAAACGAAAAGTATTAGGTGTATTAGATTTTTATGGATTTGAAGTGCTAGAAAATAATGGTTTTGAACAACTTATGATTAATTATTGTAATGAAAAAATACAGCAATTTGTCATTGCTTCCACACTTAAGAATGAACAAGAGGAGATTGTTAAAGAGAGTGTGGAATGGTCCCGAATCGAGTTTTTCAATAATAAGTTTGTTTTAAATAGTACTGGGTAAATTGGTTAATTTAATTCTGTATATTTTTAGTCAAATTTGTCAATTGTTGGAGCATGAAAAACATGGATTGCTGGCATTGTTGAATGAACCACACATACAATGTGACACAGTGTATTGGTCCAGAGTTGAGCAATGCTGTGCCGGTCATTCACACTGCTTAACAACAGATACAAATTTACCTCCATTTTGCTTTCAGTAAGTCTTTTATAGTGTAGTAAATAATTTGTTATTTGTATAAAAAATATATATCATTTTAAAAAGTTATATTTAAACAAAAAAATTTTAATTGTCAAATGTTTGAAAGAATACTGTACAGCAGCGGTTCTCAAACTGTGGTACGTGTACCACTGGTGGTACGCAGGGCTTCTTAAGGTGGTACGCGAGCCATGAATGCAAATAATACCATTACTCAGTACAAATAAGGCTAAGTCTGGGATATCTAAAAAAATGTTTTAGATTTCACTTAAAATTATTAGTTACAGTTTTGATATTATTTAATTATCATATAAAATTACTTATACACGAAAAAGGGTAACGAAGTGTGCACAATTAGATGAAAATCTTTTTGAGTTAAATTTCTATTTAATTATTAATATATACAATTACTTATACAGATAAAAAAGGTTATAAAATTTGTACAATTAAATAAAAATAATTTCTAGTTACATTTTTAATTTATTATTATATGACAAAAGAAGCACACAAAAAGAAAGAAAAATGAACGTAAATTTGTTTTTAAGGTGTTGATACTTATTTATTATATAATTACTTATACAGATAAAAAAAGGTTACAGAATTTATACATTTAAATGAAAATCATTACCAGTTAGGGTAGCCATACGTTGAAAGAAAAATCAACAAACTGAAGTTCATTTAAATAAATAAATTGGACATTAGCCATGAACACGTAACAAAAATGCAATATACAATAAAAAATGCAAATCAAAGAGCTTTTAAATAACTCTTGATATGAACATAAACTTATCAAAATGTAACTAATACACAACGCACACAGCATGACTAATAATTAGATCAGCTCACAGCTGACAGCTGACTTCTGCTAATCGACATCGACCATGTTCGTAAAACTTCGTTGGGTTGCTCCCGTCTGTCCGCAGACGCTAGTGCATAAACGCGGCCTGATATGTCAGTTAGTTGATGGCTGTTGTTAAAAACGTGTGCGTAATTTATTTCTCTACTCATAGAAATAAATTGAAGTATTTTACCGTTGTGAGGTGTTTTATTCAAACTGAATTTATTTGTTAATGCTGTATAGTTGGCGTAAAAACATCAAGGTGGTCAATTTTATAAAATCTCGGGGCCTAAATTCTCGTTTATTTTCAAAACTATGTTCTGAAATGGGCAGTGACCATATTCATTTACTACTACATACAGAGGTGAGATGGCTTTCTCGAGGAAACATGCTAAACAGATTATTCAAGCTACATTCTGAGGTGCAGTTGTTTCTGATGGAGACTGATTTTGAACTGCGTGATCGAATGACAGACGAGGTGTGGATTACAACATTAGTCTATTTATCGGACATTTTCAATCGCCTTAATGACTTAAATTTAAGCTTACAAGGTAAAACAACAACTCGATTTTCAGTCATTGACAAATTGGACGCTTTTAGGAAGAAATGTCAGATGATCGTTAATACTGCACTGCAGTCTTTTCCTAATATGGAAAATTTTGTAACAGAGCACGCAATTAAAGTAAAAGAAGATTTTATTAATAATATAAAAAGCCACTGCCAAATGCTAGTTGAAACATTTGAAGAATATTTTAAAGAAGACTATTCTGAATTCCTTTGGATAAGAAACCCATTTATATTGGACAACGTTCCTGGAATCTTAACAAACGAGGAAAAAGAATCCTTGATAGAGTTATCTTGCGATGGAGGATTGAAAATGGAGTTCATATTAGAATGGTGATTTTTGGCTAACGCTTAAAAATGAATATCCGTTACTAACCAGAAGAGCTCTGTTATTTTTAATTCCATTTACAACCACATATCTTTGTGAAACTAGATTTTCCGCTATGCTGGTAGTAAAAAATAAATATCGTAATAAACTTAATATTGACCCAAATTTGCAGTTAAAACTAGGTACAACCGATCCTGACATCCTCTCTTGTTTCAAACATGCAGAACCATCCATCTCATTGAGTTTTTATACTGTTACTATAAGTTAAAAGTATTGTAGGAGTAACATTTTTAATAAATAAAGGACATTTTTAAAAACTATAGTAATTTTTTATTAGGTGGTATGTGACTAAGTAATAGTACACGTAAGTGGTACACGAAAACAAAAGTTTGAGAACCGCTGCTGTACAGATTTGACTAAATATGTCTAGTCAAACAACAGCGTCAAGTCGTGCGTTTTTTTATGTTTCTGCATGATCGAATGGTAAAACTATGAAGCAAATAACGTGAAAGTAGGTTTAATATTCGAATGTAAGAACGTCATCTAATCTAATCAGGGAAACATATGTTATAATTTGATACTGTGTCCACATTTGCTCTCCATTCGTGTATCAGTTATTAGAAGAGATAGAGCAGTGGTCAAATGGGGAATGGTTTGGAGAATTAAATGCTAGCAACAAATTTCATTTCAAATCCATCCTGACTTCCTTCGATTTTGAGATATTTTGAAAAAACTAAAATTTACCGATTTCAATTTTCTTCGTTAACTCAATAACGCTTTATGCAACCGCTTTTGATCTTTCATGTAGTTTAGACACTTTTTTTACGACAAATTGTTTGCTATTAACAGAAGACCGCGATTTTCATTTATTCTCAAGTTATCAGCTCTTATCTTTTGTTGTCTCCCCACTATTGGAATCAACTTTAGTTCACTCTCTAATTCAAAACTGCCCCGTCCGTATCGTAATTGACATATACTCAAAATTATGATAATCCGTCACATAAATAATACAGAAAAGCTTACCGCTCTTTAACATTGGTATACTGTTCCTTTACAAACCAAATTTTGCACTTAAAAGAAACTCAATAATTTAATTAAACAAGCATTTATCAAGTGTACTTTAAAACAAACAAACGTCCAAGTACGGTTTGAAAGTAAATCACTCCTTAAACCTTTAAAAACTGTTTACAAAACCGCTATTCTTTTCTGTTACTACTACTAAAGCGCTTTCGAGAGCTCAAGATTGGCGGCACACGCTCTTTACTTAAATATAAATATAATAAATATTTATTTATACCTTAAAAAGAAACGACGTCATGAGCATTCAACATTAAACAAAATAAATTAGATATCTGAAGATATACGTGAATAAATGACTAACTAATTTCGTAAATATGTCTACAACAAATAAACATGTAGTTTTTGTAAGTACTCTACACTGTTGACGCGAAATTTATAATATTTAATGAAAACAAATATCAAAAATCTTCCTAAAACCAACCAACGTTTATATTTATTGTAAACCAGAATAACGATAAGCACTTGAACACTTTACACTTTCAGGGCGCCAAAGTAGAAATAGTAAAGGGATGCGTTGGGGTCTCAGACTCGCTTTCTCCAGTCGGCTTGATAGCTGTTCGCTCGCCGCCAATTACATTCCTCATAAACCCAAAATTCTACTGCATTAGCTGATATACAATTAACGTCACCAAGGCTTTACGTAATATCTTGCAGTATTACAGTTACACCCAAAAATAACATCCAACACGGGTGCTCAACTGATACTCCTCAACACACGTTCGTTAAACTAACCCACTGAATGATGATTTATGTGGTTTTTAATTATAAAAGCAGAGTTTAATTAAAAAACACTTTTTAATTAAAAAAGAAATATTAATAACTCTTTTTTATTTACCCGTCACATTGACAACTTACAAAAGCAACCTTAGTTATATAACCTTAAGTTATTGGAGGGTGATTTAAACATTCCTCAACACCCTGCCATAATTTTTTGATTTAAAAAAAATTATCTTTTACAATTTATTACTTGTTTAAAAACAAATATTACTATCAAAACATTAGCATTTACCTAATCGCTAGTCAAAACAAAATTTTAAAAATGCTAGTTTGAACATTTTTCCATTCATATAATTTTTAGGAACGTAATGGTATCTTACATCTATGTGCTTGGAACGTTTATTAACCACACATGTTTTAACTAAACTTATAGCGCTTTGATTATCGACTTTCAAACTAACACTTATGTGCTCATTTAACACTTCGCTTAACATTGACTTTAAAAAAGATACTTCTTTAACACAATCGGTGACTGCTACGTACTCCGCTTTAGTTGAAGGTAGGGTGACTATGGGCCTCCTTCTGGAATGCCAAATCAAGAAAATTACTAGGATTTTTATACGCCCTTAGCTTAAACTTCTTTTCCAATATCACTACTACCTCGATTAACTCATGAATATTTTTACCTGTTGCCAATCTGTCATCAACGTACATGGCAAGCATAATTGCACCCGTTTTATTTTTAAATACACAATGATCTGATTTTAATTGTTCAAAACCTATATTTTTTAAGACACTCGTGAATTCTTCATTCCAGATTAAAGGGGCCATTTTAAGACCATACAAGGCTTTCTTTAGCCTGCAAGCTTTATTAGGTACTTGAGAACCCTCTGCCTGATTTTATATCAAATTTTATTATATGATGGTTATTTATCGCTGCAAGTGAAAATAAAAGTCTTAAAGAAGTTTGACTCACCACTAGGCTAAAAAGTTCTTCAAGCTCCATGTTGTCCTTCTCTTCGCAATCACAGATTACAACCCTGGCTTTATATTTGCCGTATTATTTAATCCTGAATACCCACCTGCTTGATAAAACTTGTTCTCCTAATGTTTCCTTTTCATCGAGTAGCTTCCATGTTTTGTTTTCTCTTAAGGCGTCTTCTATAGCTATTTTCTATTTTTCTTAATAACTCCCAATGACTGCATCCGTGTATGTCAGCAACACATAGTCGTTGTATTTTACAGGAACTTTTTTTTTCTCTCACTGGTCTTGTCTGATTTTCAGCTACTTCCTGATCTTCAGATTCTTGCATTTCAGGTTCTACTTTTACTTCAGATTCTTGAATTTCTGGTTCTAATTGTACTTCAGGTTCTATTTGTATCTTAGGTTTTTCTTGATGATTCCATATTCTTTCCAGTTTTAGTTCTTAATTTCCCGATTCCCTTGCAAAGCTTTCTGGTTGGCAGGTCTCATAAAATATTACGTCCCTTGACAATATAATTTTTCTTTTAATTGGATGCCGAGGTCTATCCATTTGTAGTGTACCCAACTAAAATTAAATTTTCCCTACGGGGTTCTAACTTTTTAAGATGACTTTTAAGGTATGCTGTACAACTAAAAATCTGAATGTATGAAATTTTAGGTTTATTATCGAACCACTTTTCAGCAGGAGTTAATTCAACTGTTTCAGTGTGTTAGTAATTGAATACCAATGTGTAATATGATTGTTCTTTGTTTGTCACATTTTTGTGGTCAGTTGTCAGTTTTGATATTTTTTGATTTTGTAACATTGTTTAATTTAGACAATTAAAAAATAAAATATAGATTTGACGGTTTCAATAGTAAAAAGACTTTTCAATAAAAAATGTAGTTAAATAGTAATCAAATATAGGACAGAATATAGGAGCACCCTTTTTGTAGTTTATAGCTCAAGTAAGATTTTATACAGTGGGAGTTCTATTTAGAAGGTAGGCTGAAGGTAAACTGCTTCTACCCACATTTCATCGTCAAGTTATGAGTTTAATAGAAGTGCTCTAACTTTGTTTAACAGGGTTCTTCCCATTCTCTCACTTTTCCCGTTTAATTGTGGGGTTTTTAGTATTGCGTAATCCAAAATAATGCCTTTTTCTTTGAACCAGTCAGTCAGATCAGAACTTCTAACTCTCCGCCCATATCTGTTCATAGTTTTACAACTTTAAGAGATTTTTCATTCTCAGCTTGCATAAATGTTTTAAATCAAATACTTCGCTTTTTCTTTCGAGAAGAAACACTGTAACCAAAATGTGTGTCTTCTAATATTGTTAAAATATTACGATTACCGTTCCATGATTTTGGATCAATTACATCAGAGTGAAACATTTGTAAGCATCTTTTGTTCTCTTACGGGAAAACAAAATTACCAAAATACGGTGTGTTCTGCAAACTCTTCATCAAAATACGCTTTGCGAAACGGAATAGCGATCAACTCTACACGTTACTCAGATACACACGCTCATAGGGGAGGTTAACAACGCCACCGATCCACCACCGGGTATTAGCCTACGCACGACCTACTCAGCTCGTCGTTTGTCACTTAATAATGCCCTTCTCTTGTGACCTTTCTAAACGTTGCCATTTTAAATTTCACAAAGCATAACTAACTACAAAGCTAAAATTACTTTAAACCGTACGCGCGAAAATTATCTAGAAAATACGTCATTAGCACCAGCTATTTTCCTCGTCACTATATTTTGGAAAATCCTTAATTTAATATCATATAAAACCACAGTTGTATACTCTTAATTTTCTAAGGTCTTAGTAACGCGTCGTCTTATTTTCCTGACTCGACATTCGATTCATGCCGTAATCTTAATTACAGACACTTTCCTATGTAAGCTATCCATTAACAATTGCCTAAAATTAGGATTATCCCATAGTTACTATAATAAAATCTACTGTCTTTACTTATTTTTCCTACAAGGATTAAACGTAAACAACTATAGTTAAAATATGCGACAAACATTCGCATTTTAGAACTTCAACATCTTTATGACCATAAAACTATTACGAATACTTTACAACAATTTATCATAAACAATTCAAATAGCGTCAAATACTCCATAAAAACAGGACTAAATCAGTGTTTCCCAAACTTCATGTCAATATACCTAAATTTTCAATAAAATCATACAACAAAACTAAGAAGATCACAAATGTGTCTGTTAAAAATGTTTGCATCACAAATAAACAAAATCTTGTAAATGCGTCAAAACGGGTGACGCAATACTTTATATCAATCAACTGTTCAAAACAACGTTTACATTTATTACTGACCAATATAACAATAAGCACTATAATAGTTTCAACTTACTCGTCCCGGATGCAAGAATAGAATGAGTAATGGGATGCTCAGGGCATTAGACTGAATCTCCCCTCTCGTCACAGTCGCTGACCGCTCTTCAGCAAGTGTACTCCTTATGATATTCGAAAATTCTACTACAAAAACTGGATATAATTGCCGCTATCAGAGCTCTACGTAATTTATTGAAGCACTAAACCTAGTTACAATAATCACTACAACAACGTCTCGCTCAACTGATACCCATTAACAATCACAAGTTTATTAACCAACCCTCTTAATCACCGATACGTTTAACAACGCCGTTAACGCTAATCCTTCCCTTGAGTGATACTAGTGCACCGGGAAAACAAAACTACACAAAAATAAGATGTGATCCACGAACTCTATAAAAATACGCCTAACGTAAATGGGATTAACAACCCTCTTAATCACCTATCGTTATACAAGCGTTAACGCTAATCCTTCCTTGAGGATACTGTGCACAAAACAAACTAACAAAATAAGATGTATCCACGATACTTTAAATACTCCTTTTCGCGTCATGGTACATAATTCGAAAAAAAACGAAAAAAATTTCGTGCCCACGAAGTAGAAAAATACCTTGTCAGCACAAACTCCAGCCTCAACTAAAACGCAATTGAAACCCAATCTGTTTTCGCTGTACCAACTGCTTTGAAAAATCAAACCTAACAACACGTTATAACATTTATATTCGCATCGCTAATAATCCTTATCTAAACTAAACTCTAACTATCGCATCGTTACATTACATTTCCCTGAATTAACAGTTCTACACAATTTCATGAAATAATCTAGCTAGATATGAAATATATATAATAAAATTACTTAAACTATTGAAACTACAGATCAATAATAGGATTATCCATATACCCAAGATAAAACTCTTTTATTGTTAACATCAAACCATCAATGTAATGACTACTAAATGTGCAATGTACATTCTAGTTGCTGAAAATAGCATTTAATAATAGATTATGATTTATGCTTCAACCAGACGAGTATAGTTACATATATTGTAAGGTATAATATACATCTAAATCAGCTGTAATCAGGCCAATGCTGTTGGTAGCTCAGCTTCTAGGCCTGCTGTCTTTACAATAACGCAAATTATATTCATTAAACTAGATGTATGCTACTAGCTAGTAAAGATGTGTTTAACATACCCATTTCTCAATAAAATTCAAGACTAAGATCAGTGCTTCCCAAACTTCACTACTGAATATACAAATTTCTACTATATCATCAGCTTAGAAACAAGAATGTTACATTACGATTCTCTGATAAATGTGACATAGTCAGTTTGAATTTGACCGTGATATATTCACAGTACTATCGTGCATATTGTACAACTTTTCTTAAACTTTCTGAGATCTCAATCAATTTCTGAAAAGGAGATCACAGTGATATACAAAACTATAGACCAATCGGTATAATTAACAACTTAGCAAAAGTATTCGATATCACGGATTCTTGAAAAATAGGTCTACTATATCAAACCTTTCATTCAGCCAATTTGTGTCTAATATTCATGATAAGCAACGCCAAGTGGATGATGCAACCAAAGCTTTTGATTGCTTACCACATGAAATACTTCGTTGTAAACTGAATTCATTCGGTTTTGCTGATCCACTAGTTTTGTTGCTTACTTCTTATCTTGATCAGAGAATCCAATATGTTGCCTATAACAATTATATCTCAAAACCTATAATACCTATGTCAGAAATTCCTCAAGGATCAAATTTAGGTCCTTTACTATCTCTATTATTTATCAATCACCTAGCAAAGTACTTATCATGTTATGTTATTTGCGGACGACCTAAAAGTATATGCTTCCATAACTTAATTGAAGATTGCTTCTTCACTAACTTTAAATTTAATGGCTGGTGTACCATAATCTTACTTTGAGTGTTTCAAAGTATGTCGTCATATTCTATAAGAAGAAATGGGATACTATTGTATTTGAGTACAACATTAGTTCACCTATCATATCTCACAGAACAATTGTGGAAGATATCGTAGTTACATTTCACAGCAGTTTTTCTTTCTCAGACCACATTAGTACCATATGTAATTCATCTGTAGAAAATTTAGAATTTATTCTTTGTAATTGTAAATGTTTTGGTTTCATTCCCATATTAATATAGTAGATTATTATGTAAGACGTGTAAGTTGATCATTATTGAGCTTAAGTTTTGCAGTCGAACCGATAGCCGAGACTGCAAAATTTAGCGAAATATTAGTCAACTTACACGTCGAACGCAATATACTATTTTATCTTCAAGCCCCAAATAAGTATCCTTCGGAGTGAGTGATGACTGATGACTAGTGTGCGTCATTCTGGCAGATTGTTTCTCTCTGAAATTTTCTATCAAAATCACATTGTCCTAGTCCCATTATTAGTCTCATTATTAGGTTGAAATGAATAATAGCGCAAGGTGTATGTGATTTGAAATATATAAATAAAAAACTACTTAAACTATTGAAATTGACAGTAATAATGGCAAGTCTCTTGAAGATAAAAACTTTTGTTGTTCTCAAACCGGAGTCCTATGTATGACTACTAAATGTGCAATGTAGAATTTAGTTGCTGAAATATGTACCATTTAAAATAGATGGTGTTTATGCTTCAACCAGGACGAGTTGTTAAATACTTAAGGTTAATATACCCCACAACTCTCAGCTGTAATCAGGCCTACGCTGTTAGTAAGTAGCTCAACTACTAGGCCTGCTGCCTTACCAATAAGAAATTATATTCTTTCACTAGATGTATGCTACAAGCTACTAAGGATGTGTTTTGTAACTACTTCTTCAATAAAATAAAAATAAAAAATTACCCATATCACTAGGAATCAACAATTTTCTACTTATCGTCAGCTAAGACAAGTGTTACATTACGTTCTCTGATAAATGTAATGTGTGTCAATTTGTTATGACCGTGATATGTTTTCGTGTACACAAAAAGAACTATTTATGTTACTTTAGTATAATTTTTTTTTCTTCAATTTAGTTAAAATAATAATTTAAGGATTTATGTACACTACGTAACTTTTGCCCTGTTTTATTATCTACACTGGCAAAAAATTTTGAATTAATTTTGGATAAAAAACTCTCCACATCTTTTACCTAAGCGACATGGTTTCATTGTTGGCAGGTCAACTATTATAATTTAACCAGTTTTACACAATTTATCAGTACTAACTTGGATGCTGGTTATCAAGTAGATGTTATATTTAGTGGCCTTTCGAAGGGATTGGATAGAGTGGACCATTCCATAATTTTATCAAAATTAAGGTATTATGGAGTACCACATAACATTGTATAGTTACTAAAATCGTACCGGTCGGCTTCAGTACATTTTGCACAAAGGCAATGCATCGAAGGAATCTTTCGATAAGTCTGGGGTACCCCAAGGTTCTGTGTTAAGACTTGTAATTTTTAATTTGGTTATTGATGATGTTGTTGGATGTGCTAAGCCCGCAGAGATCCTACTTTATGCAGATGACCCAAAATTTTTAAAGTAATAAGAAATGTTCAAGATATGGTAGATATCCAAAAGGATTTAATGCATGTTAATAAGTGGATGTCCTAAAATAAATTATCTTTTAATATGTTCAGCTTTGTCAGGGGAAGCCGCCATCCAGTACAATATGATTACTGTATAAATGACAAAATGCTAAATCCTGTAAATGAGATTCATGACCTAGGTATTTTGTTTGATTACAAATTAACGTTTACTTCACATTACTCAAATGTTATTAGTAAAGTGTATCATAATTAGGCACATTTAAATCCATATCCACCTGGAAATTGTTATACACTTCTCTGGTTAGGTCTAATTTACAATATTCTTCCGTCATGTGAAGTCCATTTTACGAAGTACATAAAGATAATTTCGAAAAGTACAAAATAGATTTCTAAGATATTTATTGTATAGAACGAATGGACATTATTTGAACTTAATTCCTACCTCATAGTTACTGGCTCTGCTTAATATGCAACGTTTAAGTATGCGAAGAAAAATTTTACAGTTAAAATTTCTTTACGAAGTTTTTCATGGTCATATGGACTGTGTAGAATTATTGAATTTCTGTCGTTCTCGCATGATTTTTCATGTTTATTTCGCACACACCAATGTTTCGGCTTATTCACCCATTAATAGTATGTTGCGTCTGTATAATGTATCATCAACTGACTTAGATATTTTTAATAATAATTTAGAATCTTTTATATTGAAATATACACTTAGTCTAAACTAGGTGTAATAAATCAGTAGCTTGGTATGTAATAAATAATAAGGGTTTGGTGATGAGATTAGTACATGCACTACAATGTCTTCTTTTTAGTTTTATTATTAATTGCATTATTTGTTATGGGAAGTCTGTATGTACAATTTGCTAATAGAATTTCTTAGTTTAAGTTAGCCGATTCGGGGTTTCAATTTGTAGAATTTTTATAATTTTTTTTTCTCTTTTTGCTGGAATTTAATAGTTGTTTGTACTTGAAAATTTTGTATTTTTTGTTTTGCCTAGACCTTGAAGCAAATGTTTGACCAATTATATGTTAAATTACCACAGCACTATAATATAACATAAGTAGTTGAAATTAAAATTAAAAAATTACAAAAAACGTTCTGCATTATGCTTTTCATTGTTAATAACACTTGCAATTATTGACAAAGCTATCTCTGTTAGATTTAACTGGATTATTTTAATCGATGTCATGTTTATCTTTGTGAATGCTTCTATCATTTTCAAATTGAAGTTTTTCACAACTTTACACGTACATCATAACTTGATTAAATTTTGTTAAATGTGTTTTTTGGCTGACATTTTTCATTGTTAGCCTTTGACCGTTAGAGGGTGTTCTGATTTCTCATCTTTGAGACAGTTTAACAATATTTAATTTTTAATGACCTAGTTATTCTTTACTAAAATCTAGTTCTGTAGTTGGCTTTATACGTTTCTCGAACTGTTATATTAATAGCAGGCTGATGTTTATGTTTTAATTTTTCAACTTTGATAAAATTGTTTCAACATCTTTAACAATTTTAATAGATATTACTACTGACGAAGATAACTGTAAGTGTTATTGAAACGTTTAGATTGTATAATTTAAAATACACCATTAAAAAACTCAAAAAAGATAAGTATTTAATTTTGTATTTGCTATTTAATGTTTAGTATTATCTAATACTTAATGCTGCTGCATTGTAATTGGGCTTTTTGCTGTAAGGTAGCATGTAAATAAAATAAATTCATTAAGTTAAATTTTTGTTCGTTCTCAAGTTGGATTAATATCTAATGGAAGATGAGGAATTATTACTATTATCAGTTTCAAACACTCAGTGACTGATCGGGAGTTTACTTGTATATGTAACTTTGTTAATTGCAAGAAACATATAAATGTAACCAAATTTTGTTTAATACCAAAACAAACGTTTTTGAACAAATTTATAATCCAGCGGTTTATTAATTTTAATAAACAAATAATAATATTATTATAAATAATAATGTTAATCTAATTTAGTAGAATTTTACCGTGTGAAATGACTATAGATACATAAATAAAAAAAAAGGCGCGAAAACATGATTGTTGCATTTCTACGCAAATCCTAGGAAATTACGGTTCCTTTCAAACCCATGTCAGGTACGTTTGTTAAAACTCATATAATCATAAGGTAAACGTTAAAGTACAAACACTCCTTTGTCTAGGTTTTAACTCAAACACACATTTTTATAATTACAATAATTGCTAAATCAAGTTCTACACTTGAATTAATAATAACCGAATAATGATCGAACCAGTAGAATTGTAGTACGTGTAAATTAGCCTATAGACAAAACAACATACGCTTCTTTTTAACGAGTATTAAAACTCATTATAATCGTAATGTAAACTAAGAGCGCAAATACTCAAAACACGTAAACATTTCGCAATAACAATAGATATAGAGAACTAATGAAGTCGCATATTCTATCCCACGGTAGCGCGGGGTATATAAAACAACATAAATACGTATTTGTAACAGTAGTATAAAAATTCAAAACATGCCGGATGTGATTCAAAAAACAAAAATGTACAGCTTAAGATTGAAGTAGCGGTCAGTTCCTACTTAATGTTCTATAAATGCTATAAATCCTCTTTCTATAACAATACAAACTTAAGAATTCGTTTCATTAGCTTTAATGAAAAAAAAATATAACTAGATGAAATCCGTATAAATAAAATTACTCTAATTCGGAAATATAAATTAAACATAATTAAATCATTTGGTCATGAATAAGTAACAGCAAGTTCGGTAAATAGCACGAGTACCAAGAATCGCGTAGGGAACAATCTAATTTAAATATAATGTCATCGAATATATATATATATATATATATATATATATATATATATATACACAAGGTGCGGCATTAGTGCGTCGACGTACGATATATCCGTTATTAAAGGAGATATCAAAGAGGTTATTTACAAAAATTATAGGCAACTTCAAACTTCACATTATAAAATTATTTTCGTATTTACAGGGTGTTACATATTACCAGGATGAACCAAACATACTTTTTTTTAAATGGGACACCCTATATATTATTTCAAATTTAGATTAAGCTCATCTCCCCCATACTTCCAATATAGGGTTTCATTACGTTATACAGGGCATTTCAAAAGTTATGGTCAATTGTACACGAAAATCATTCTGATTTCAACGTCATGTATACCCTAGACAGAACAACCTAACAATAATTTTTTCCAGGCTTTTTGGCATTGGTACAGTGTTACAAGAAAGTGCTATTTCTTTATTATTGCACCAATTGAATATAGAGCGAGCCAAAACCCGAACACATGATTTGGTCAATTTTTTCAAATGAATCACCCTGTATTTTATTTTAAAAAGTGAAGATACGCTTTATGTTCTTTCATTTTTATTAAGCACTCCCTTTAGCTAAAATCGCTAATTTCTGAAATATTTTCACTTTAATAACAGAAAGAGATTTTTTTTTAAGTTGCCATTATAACAAGTTAGCCGTGAACAAGTAAAAGTGTGAAAAATTATTATAATAAATTCAAAAAACATCGGTTATTAAGACAAAATTCTTATAAAATTAATTAATTTCATAGTAAATGTTCAAAATGTCCACCAAAAACATCAATACAGCATTGCAGTCAATCTTCAAATTCTCGACTGACATTTTTTAACATTTATACATTAATACTCTGGAATGCTTCTCGTATTCTATTCTTCATATCATCTTGTGTGGTTTGAGGTATTTGATACACACGGTTTTTCACATAACCCCACTTAACCCCTACTTAACTCTGGTGAACGAGCTGGCCATGCATTGGGTCCTCCTCTTTCCACCCATCTTTCAGAAAAATGGGTATTAAGATGATTTTTAACTAATCTAGTGTGATGTACCGGAGCTCCATCGTGTAAAATTCTTTGACGAATGTTAAGAGGAACGTTTGCCAACAGTAATGGTAAATGATTTTCTAAAAAGTCCAAATAAACCTGACCATTCACTGTTCCATCGAAAAAATGTGGTCCAATTACGTGATCTCCAACTATAACACCCCAAACATTCAAAGACCACCTAGTTTGACTATGAGTTGCTATAAGATGGGGATGGGGATGGCGAATAATAATGGAAGTTGTGTCTATTCACAGTTCCATTTTTATCAAACGTGGCTACGTCTCCAAAGAGGACAAAACCAAAAAAATCCGCCTGATTGTGGGTTTGTTGAGCCCATTCACAAAAAGCAACCCTTCTGGGATAGTCATCTTCGAGTAACTCTTGATGCAACTGGATATGGTATGGATGCATCTTATTTTTACGCAGGATTCTTCGGACGGGCCTGTCTCTAATATGCTGACGCGAGATTTCACGTGTACTAACATGTGGATTATGCGTAACTTCAAGCATAACGTTAAATTCATTTTCCTCGTTAAGTACAGGTTTTGTCCTTTCCTTTTTTTCATAAACTACTGAACTCGTACGATTAAAACGATCTACTAACCTTTCCAACGTTATTTTCTCGGGTTGTCTTTGGGATACCTCTCTTTGTAAATTCTTTGTGCTAATAAACAATTTTTCATACATTCTCCCAGTACCCATATCATGCCTGTTAATTCCTCAACAGGAAAGCTGATTTC
This sequence comes from Vesta saturnalis, assembly GCA_036346205.1. NCBI lineage: Eukaryota > Metazoa > Arthropoda > Insecta > Coleoptera > Lampyridae > Vesta > Vesta saturnalis. The sequence goes on along the minus strand of JARFJB010001964.1, from coordinate 415,279 downwards.
AAACAGTTTAGGTGTTTACAAATTAATAAACACTACACAATCTCAAAGAAGTTTGTTAAATGGCAAGGTACTAGCCAAAACTTGAACACATGATTTAGTCAATTTTTTCAAACGAATCACCCTGTATTTTATTTTAAAAAGTGAAAATACACTTTATGTTCTTTCATTTTTATTAAGCACTCTCTATAGCCAAAATCGTTAATTTCTGAGATATTTTCGGGGATAATATAACTAGCGTTATGATTATCATCGGCGAATTACGAGTGGTATCATCGACTTATATTTGGTAAGAGAATATAATGAACGTTAATAGAAAATATATTTTTTAAATTTATTTTAAGGTGATGTAAAATCATGAACGTGTAAAGGTGTTAGTTTCATGGTAAACAGTTCAAAAATAATCGTAATTATGCTAGACAAAATCACATTAATATAGTTGAAACATATATGTTATGTAATTTTCAAATAACAATTTTTTTTTCTTTGGAAATCTTGTTTACGTTTCGGGAATGTAACATTTCTATTCCCATCTTCAGAACGACTTAATTGTTAAGTTATATAAAATATGGCATAAATGTTGAAACCTTAATAATTTATATATGTAATCTGAAAACAATAACACCATTGTAACTAGTTAATAGTTATTAAACTTAAAACTTACCAACTATTTGTTAAAAATACAGTAATAAATTTTAATGAAAAAAATAATGAATACATGAGGAAGTAATATCACATGTTGGAGGTAACCTTTTTACATCCTACAAAATAAGGTTAAGATTTTTCTGGTTTGATTGGATTGTCTATGAATGGATTGGAAGTATTAGTTTTCACATTGTTCCCGTATACTTTCTATTCCAACAATTTTGTGTGATTTTTCAGGTATTTTGGTGACCTTTTTGGGTCCGTTATTCAATTTTCTGCAAATTTGGTCCTCTTGGTGGAAGTTAATAAAGTGAAGGGTTTAGGAGTTATTTGCAATTTCATCAATCACGGTCAATTAAATACTACCGCACCAAAATTTAGTAAGTGGGCAGTGGACTAAAAGTCATAGTTGTCATATTGTGATTTTTCAGTTTTCAGCTTTCATACAATTTCTTTATCTATAATGAATAATAATCGGTATTCCAACTCCGAAACGGCAGATATGCACATAATGTATGGCAGAGCTTTTGGGAATTGTGCTGAAGCTGTTCGTTTATATTCCCAGGCATTTACAAATCGGCGGATACCGAATAAAAAGACGTTTGCCAACATTGACCGGCGTCTTCGTGAAAGTGGTACATACTATCAATTGATACAAATTCTATTCGTATCGGGTTCTCACAGGTTGTTTGAAGCCACCAAAAATTGACAGTGGTATGAGGCGAACTGCAAGAACACCAGTTTTAGAACAAAGAGTGTTGGATGCAATTGACGCTGATCCCACAACAAGCTCTCGTCAATTGGCAAGAGAAAATAATTCAAATCAATCCACGATATGTAGAATTATTAAAACGGAACCTTTGCGACCTTTCCATTATCGAAAGATACAAGCTTTGACCATTAATGATTTTCAAGCAAGAGTTGGTTTCTAGAAAAATTCAATAATGACCGAAATTATCCATCGATTATCTTATTCACTGATGAGGCAGGTTTCGCCAGAAACGGAACTTTTAACTTCCGTAACAATCATTACTACGATTATCAAAATCCACGTGTTTTCATTGAAACCAGTCATCAACAGCAATTCAGTGTGAATGTATGGGCTGGTATTATTGGCAATAATTTAATTGGTCCATTTTTTTGCCACAACGTTTAAATGGTAATTCATACACCAATTTTTTTGATAATGATTTACCCGAGTTACTAGAAGATGTCCATCTGGATGTTAGGGGTCGGATGTGTTTCATGCACGATGGTGCGCCTCCTCATTTTGCACTCACTGCTAGGCGGTCATCGAATGGAACTTTTAATGCAAACTGGATTAGACCTGGAGACCGGTTCCTTGGCCTGCACGTTTACCGGATCTAAACCCTATGGATTTTTTTTCTGGGGTCGTTTAAAAGACATGGTGTATTCGGTCCCAATTACAAACGTCCAACATCTCCAGCAACGAATTTTTGATTGCTCTAATTTAATAAGAGATGATCCGCAATTATTTTTCAACGTACGTCAGTCAATCATGAAAAGAATTCGTAAATACATAGCAGTCAACGGTGAAGAATTCGAACATTTACTCAACTAATATTTTTGTTAATTAATACTTTGTTTAACTTAATAAACTGACAACTATGGCTTTTATTCCACGGCCCACTTACTAAATTTTGGTGCGGTAGTATTTAATTGACCGTGATTGATGAAATTGCAAATAACTCGTAAACCGTTCACTTTATCAACTTCAACCAAGAGGACCAAATTTGCAGAAAATTGAATAACGGACCCAAAAAAGTCACCAAAACAAAAATGTTGGAATAGAAAGTATACGGGAACAATGTAAAAACCAATACTTCCAGTCCATTCATAGACAATCCAATCAAACCAGAAAAATCCTCGTCAACAAAGAAATAGTTTTCATTGGGGATAGTATTTTGAAATTCCTAAAGGTTTTCGAGTTATTTGCGAAAAACGATTTTCAAAATTTTACTTTGTGGGCCTGTCACTTTGTAGCCATATATTTTAGAGAAAAATGCTGTCTGACTTTTCGTCTTCAATTTATGTGTAGAATATACACTTGAAGCAGTGTACGTTTTTTTGGTTCACGTTGTGTATATATATATATATATATATATATATATATATATATATATATATATATATATATATATATTATATGTGTATATATATATATATATATATATAACATACACTACTGCGCTGGTGATTCTAATTTTCACGTAAAAGGACATTTATCAACCCATTTAACAATATCAAAGTTCACTACTTAACTTGAAATAACTTCTAAATTAGTTATAATTTACTCGAAATGTAATTATTGTGTTTGTATTACTAATAATTAGAATTATGCCTGTGGTTATATTGACGTGAAAATGTATTTTCAGAATAGTTATGAAAAATCTGGCAACGGCATTATTAATTAGCAACATAATTTAGTGTATCATATCCATTTCAGTGGTCACCGGTATCACAAACACGATAAAAACTCAAAATTTCTGAATGTGCATTACTACGCCAGCGCAGTAGGGCGCCATTCTCCTCATAATGTAGGGTTTACATATAATTCTAGCGTAACAATGCATATTGTTTACACACACACATCACGCCACTTTACCTTTTGTCACTTTAAAGCCCTATTGCCTCTATTATTTCTTCTTCATCTTCGTCTACTTTGTGTCTTTCTCCTTCTTCAGGAAGGTGCTAGAGGCGGAACAGAGTCCCCTCCAGCACCTACCTGAAGAATTTCTCCCATTCCGTTATTTGTATTCCCGTTTGTGTCCCTCTTCTCTTCCTTTCTTTTTTTAGATATTTCCATACATCTTCCGTTCTTATTTTCTTAATCTTATCTTGTTTCTTTTTATTTACTTACGGCTTGTTTCTATTCTTCCTTCTCTGCCTTCCCTTTTTTCCATTGTCTTAATCTTCTTCTTGCCTTCCTCTTGTCCTCCTTGCATTCACTAGCCCTCCACTTCTTGCATTCCATTTTCCCCCTTCCACCTTTTAAATTTGACCTTCTCCGTTGCTTTTTCCATCATCCTTCTCATTTCTTCCCCACTTTCTTGTACTACCTTCCCATTTTCTCTTTGTACTTCTTTATGCTCTCCTCTGAACATATTTTTTTTGTTATGTACGCCTCTTCCTTTCCTGCTCTTCTTTTACTCTCCCTTAAATTTCCAGTTCTAGGGATTAGTGGTCCGATTCGACCCTCTCGCCTTTCCTAAATACCATTACCTTCTTGCCTGCTTTTCGTTCATTATAACCTAATCAATTATTGATTCTCCCCTCCCTCCTATGTACGTGTACTCCCCCAATTCTCTTCTCTATTCCTACTAATTATTTCCCACCCTCTTTCATTGCACATTTCAAGTAGTTTTTTTCCCTCTTTGTTTAACACTTTGTCCGTGGTCGGCATTTTCCCCTTCCCTTTCTTTTCTTGTTTTTCTCCTTCTTCCCCTATTTAAAATCTCCTATTATCATGCCCGCCTCCCTCTCTCCTATCGTCTCTTCTAGGTTTTCCCTTGTCTCGTTCATCATTCTACTATATACCGTTATTATTTTTATTTTTGTTTTTTCCTGCTTTATATTCCTTTCTACAATTTCTCTTCTTTGCAGCATTTTCTTTTTTTCTTCTTGTTTCATCTATTTTGTTCTCATTCCTGTTATTATTCCCCCCATTGCCCCCCTTTTCTGTTCTCTTTCCGCGTGCTGCACCTCCCATGCGAATTCCCCTGGCATTTCCTTTTCCCGCCACTCCATTTCCATTTCTTCCATGTATGTCTCTTGTAATCCCACCACGTCCTGCTCCCTTGTGAACTCCCAAAATTTGTGATCTTTATTCCCGCCACATTCCAGAACAGTACCTTTAGCTTATTTGTCTCTTCCTGCACTATTTTCCTTCTTTTATTTAGTTTCCTTTCTTTCTCTTTTATTTTTTCCCTTCGCCTTCTATAAGTTTTTTGCCCTTCCGTTACCCCACTTTTCTCCCCTTTCTCTGCTTAACTCCCTCTTTCTCTTTAATTCAACTGTCTCCATTTTTCTATATCCTACCCATACTTTTATCTCCTCCGCTCGTCTTTCCTGCTCCTTATTTCTCTCTGAGTTCTCCGTTCTTCCCGTGTCAGGTGGTGGTCTATGTCTTTCTTTATTACCATTTTCTTAATCTCTTTTTTCCCTTCCAGTTCCTCAATGCTGCACGTCTGGTGATCTTGTTTTTTTTTGTTTATCAAAGAAGAAAAATGAAAAAACAAAAGAACTACTTTGTCTTAATAGTCTTAATTACTGTAATTATTACAATTACTTAACCCGTCACCATCGCATCCACATCTTAATTACTATATTATTAAATGTTTGTTTACAAACACGCATAAATCAAGCTAATACGTTCCTCATTTGTCAATTAAAGTTAATACAGTTCATATATTGTAATCGATATAAAATATGTTCATAATAAAATAGGTATGTGCATTGAGGACTTACAACATTCACTTAGTTGATTACGTTTATCGTTTCATTATTCACACTTGCACTATGTATTAACCTGAAATAAGTAAATACGTGAAATAAGTAAATATTTTTAACAAAACTAAATTTTTTAATGTAATGTTGGTAACTCAAATTAAAATGGTTTTGTAAATAAAAAAATAATTAAATGTGTATCTATTAACCACTAGATAATTTGCACGCGTGGATGATCCTACTGTTTACCTTTTATCTTTTACTTATTCTTTTCTTATTGTTAGTTTCAAATAAACCGTTGACGCTGTCAATCGTATTTACAAACAGTTTATTCGCACCCGTAAGGTTAAACCCCTAACAACTTGGAGCGAGAGAAAACACGTCTTAACTCCACGGAAACCAACACTAATATAAATATAATGAACAATATTCTTCGATTTTCACAAACTAAACGTGGTTTTCTTTTACGGGGTAAATTTTACAATAAACAGTATTTATAATCATATGAAAACCTGTAACTATACTACCGCCATCTAGGAAAAGAGTAATTAAAACATAGACATCAGCTTGCTATTAATATAACAGTTTGAGAAACGTATAAAGCCAACTATAAAATTAAATTTTAGTAAAGAATAACTAGGTCATTAAAAATTAAATATTGTTAAACTGCCTTAAAAATGACAAATCAGAACACTCTCTACGGCGAAAGCTAACAATGAAATTTGTCAGCCAAAAAACACATTTAACAAAATTTAATCGAGTTATGATGTAAGTGTAAAGTTGTGAAAAACTTCAATTTGAAAATAATAGAAGCATTCACAAATCCAAACATCACATCAAGGAAAATAACCCAGTTAAATCTGATAAAAGGTCTAGGAAAAACACAGCTGTGTTTTTCCTAGACCTTGAAGCAAATGCTTTACCAATTATATGTTAAATTACCACAGCACTATAATTTAACATAAGTAGTTGAAATTAGAAAACTAAGACTTCAGAAAATGACCACTGCTACACAAATTCTAAACAAGTAATGCAATTATTGTTTGTAGAATCCGACATTACGCAGGAACGGTAGTATACAACATTCACGGTTTTGTGGATAAAAATAGAAACTTTTTACCTAAAGAAGTTTCAAGAGCTATGTTTCATTGTGATCATCCACTAATGCCAGCATTATTCCCAGAAGGCAATCCTAAACGATGTACTATTAAACAACCATTATCGATTGCCACACAATTGCATGTAGCACTTACCTCATTATTAAATAGTTTAAGTAACCGCCAAATGCATTATATTAGATGTTTAAAACCGAATGAGCTTAAACAACCAAGAATTTTTGAGATGGCATTAGTACAACATCAGGTAAAAATACTTTTATTGTAAACAGACGGTAACAGTTTATTTATAGGTTCGTTATCTTGGTTTAGTGCCAACTGTTCAAATATGGCGTTCAGGTTATTGTTACCGATTACCGTTTGCACAATTTCTATGTCGATATAAAATGTTATGTGTTCACACATGGCCTCGCTGGCGAGGCTCTTCGGTAGAGGGCGTATCACTATTAATACGTTCTTTACCCATTCCTAGTGCTGAATTTGTTTTTGGAAGAACTAAACTTTTTGTTCGCAGTCCTAGAACTGTTTTCGAATTAGAAGATTTTAGGCGGATGCGCCTGCATGATTTAGCCTTATTAATTCAAAAGCATTGGAAAGGCTACAGACAACGCAACCGATATCAAAAGATGCGAAACAGTCAAATAATCATTTCTTCAGCATGGCGTAGTTGGCGGGTATGTTGAAAACTAAATTATTACACATACATAGTACAAATTTTATGTTTATTATACTACATATACATTGCTTTTCCTTAATTCGGTTGTTCCTTAATAAGGTAAATTACAGGAATGTAGACATGGAATTCCTTTTGATGGAAGACGACACTTATGGTGTCTATATCGTGTGGTATGTTTGGCCTTATTTCAGCAATATATTGGCTAGACTGCATTTATCGAAACTGTGATAATCAATTATTTCATTTGTGTTTTATTTTTCAGGCTAAAGAGGAATTTCGTATATTAAAACACAGGAAAGAAACAGAATGGGCTGCTAGAGTTATCCAAAGACATTATATACAATGGAAGGTAATATAATTTTTTGCGCCATCAACCAATTTTTGTTTGCTTACCAGACACTTTGAAGTGCATTTACCAACCTGTTAGTTGTATTGGGGTAGATGGAATAACAAACACATTATAATTCATTATGGATTCCAGAAGATCGAAAAAGGAATTCAAAGTATTCACTGTAATTTTAAATTTAATTGTAACAGAACTTTAAATAACCACCTTATAGGATTTTTACCAATTTAGCAAAATCCAGAAAATTCATTTTATAGGTAATATTAAAAAGTAATAGTGTATTTCAATTTCATGTTCTATACATATGATAGTTAATATTTTTATTTGTTACTCATTTGTAAATGTCAATTTATCAAGTCAGCTTATTGCCGTTGAAAGTCAACCTTAACAAGTTAGCTACTAGTTAAGAAATTTACAAGTTAGAGACGAAAATTGTTGATTATTTACAAGTTAACAAAACAATAAATAGTAAACGAAACGATAAGCACCGTTGTCAGAGAAATTATTTCAAAGGTAACGAGACATTTTTGAATATATAATGATTGTTATGAAAGCATGGGAAAGGTTTTATTTCATTATGAGTTTTTGGTTTATTTACAAAGGAAAAGAAATAAAATATTATACATGACACTCCAGGTAACCGTTTCACTAGCCCAAGGACATGACAGGCTCGCCTAACAGCTTGCCCATCATCCTCATCCTATCGCCAATAAAACTGTTTTACCTGACTTGTAATGTAAAATACTATAAATTGGCAGTTTCTATTTAATACGCTCAGTTCTGAAAAAATTGCTGCAGTGGACTTTAATATCTGGCCGATTTTTAAATTATTTTTATTCGTCAATAGGTAATTGCTTTGCCTTTCAAAAATAAAATCATTATGCCGCTCGCGTAGTGGGAGTCCATGAACCAACTGCTCGTAGAGAAATTCTAATGTACGAAAAACAGGAAGCATTGCTCAGAAGATGGGTTCTGGTCCCCCTCGAAAAACTTCTCTAAGCGATGATCACTTCTTGACATTGCGAATTTTACGGAATCAATCAATACTGTGGTAAATGTTCATCAGCAAGATCTTGGCCAAATTCGTAGTGTTGGAGTAAGTAAGCAGACGGTATGTAGACGTCTAAAAGAAGTTAATTTAAAAGCTAGGAGACCTGCAAAAGGTCCTAAATTATTGCCAGAACATCGTGCTGCTAGAAGAAATTTTGTCGAAAATTATGTAGAATGAAATATTCCTGAATAGTTGAATGTCTTATTTGTGGATGAGTCCAAGGTTTTGCCTTAACATGGTGTATGGAAGAAAAAGAATGTGAAGGACTCTTGAAAGGTTTAATCAGAATTTAATAACAGAATTCTAAAGTTTTAATAGGAAGGGATTTCAATCAATGAAAAGGCATCCCTTCATATTTTTCCAATTATGCTCTCGATGACATCCCAAATCTACATTGACATTTTACAGCGGTATGTTTCACCTCATGCAGAGCATGCAATAATGTGAAACTTCTTAGAAGCTACGGGTATCACCACATTACAATGCGAGAAGCCCCTGATATGAACCCTGTAGAACATTTGTGGGATGAATTAAGGAGAAGGGTACGTTCTCACGAGAGACCTATGGAAAGTCTCCCAGAAATGGCAGATGCTTTAGTGGAAGAATGGGAAACTCGTTCACCAATGGAAACGATAAGAAACCTTATTTCCAGTATGCCATTTAGAATAAAAACTCTTAGAGTTGCTAGTGGAGGCACTACACGGTACTAAGAAGTTATCCCAGTTTATAATTATGTGTTTAATAAACATGTTTTTTAAAATTCGTATCAGTTATTTCACTAGAAAACTGTTTCTCGATTAATTCAGAGAGTTGGTGATGTGCAAGGTTTCAGCAATAAGCACTTTCTATACCATTGCTTGATTTAAACACAGTGAATCAATAATTAAGAAAAAAATGAAAAAATTCGACTTCGAGATTTTGACAGATCTTCACGTTTTGAGGGTCCCTCAATCCATTTTAACCATTTTTGGCATGCTGTCTGTGTTTGTTTGTCTGTATGTAAACACACTAGCGGCCAGACCGATTGAGCTGGAGTTATGAAATTTAGCATACGGCTATTATGGGAAAATAGTAGATCCATATCAACTTTTGGGACATGTACGAGCACCAAAGTACCTTTTAACCAACACAGTTTTCAAATTTTTTCAAGTAAGCTACTCGTAAAAATGTAGCTATCAATTTGAAATTTCTTACACACATGACAGGCACTGAAAAACTATTAGATATGAAATTTCAAGGTGAAATGGTATTTAAATGAAAACTATTCTTATATAAATTATAACTTTTAACCAAGATTTTCAACTGGGATGTTGCATTATCAATAAAAATCGTGAAAAATGCATATATAGGTAGTTTCAACTTGATTATTGTACTAAAAATGAATCAAAATGGTAATTAAAAATGTAACAATTTAATAATATGCTAAAAATATACACTAGATACAAAAGGATCCGATGGTCACATAGTTAAGTGATCAAACTGGTAATGCAAGGGAGCGGAGTTCTAACCCCCGACGAGGAAATTAATTTTTTTTTTTTTGTTAAATTATTTTAAATTTTGTTTTCATATGCATTTGCACTATAAGATGGCGTACTTATTCTAAATTTTATTTTAATATGCATTTGCACTACAAGATGGCGTACTTATTCTAAATTTTGTACACTCGTTAAACATTAGAATCTACTTAGAAATGTATTTTGATTTTTTGTTTTAAATACAAGACATACATTAATATTTGAAAGTGTATCTTAAAACATTATTAAAATATGTATTTTAAACAAATAGTAAACATCCTTAAGAAACCTGTAATTTTTGTTTTAGAGTAGAATGAAAGTGTTGAAAGACATGTATAACAAGAAATCAAAAAAATGTAGTTTCTTTATTACGTAATTATAAATCTGCTAATACTTTTAGGCATTACCTGTCAACGAATAAAAAAATTTTTAAATCAGCCCACTAGTTTGAACAATATAAAACATTAAAGTTATGTCAAAAATCAAGTTCGTCACTTTTTTTGGAACTGAGTGTATTTATTGTAGATACATAATTTACATACATTACATAATTTTTATGTTAATAAATCTTTGCTTCTGATATTGAAAATTTTTTATTGATTTTTATACATAAAAAATTAAAATAAAAATTTAACAAAATAAAAATATTAAAATAAAACAGTAATTTTATAATAATTGCTCAAAGCATGCAACCATTCGCTCGACGTATTACAGATATTCACGTTGAGCGAAATATCCCTAATTTCCTCTAATGGTTCAACAATGCGATTCCAGAGATCGTCTCTGGTTATTGCTGGAGCTGAATAGACCTTTTCTTTAGCAGCGTCCCAAACAAAGATCCTGATCCTGATCTAGGCGGGCAGGCTATACAAGCATTGTTACCACGTCCGATCCAAAATGTGGTGGGCACCATGGTGCATAAAGATTGTCTCAGCTCTGACATTTAATGGCACTCCAAATACGCAGTGCTGTCTAGTCGGTTGGGTAGCATAAAGGGACCAATATTAAATTCTTCAACAATTCCTGCCCAGACATTTATGCTGAATTTATGTTGAAAGCGACCTTCTTGAATTACATTAGGATTCTCATTTGTCCAATTGTGGAAATTATGGGAATTAGGGATGCCATCTAATAATACAGGCTTTGTCCATAAAAAGAATTTGAGTAACAATCTGAGAATCTTCAACGAAGTTGTTCATCAACCTTTGACAAAATTCTCGTCTAAGTAGTAGATCTGTTGGTAAAAGTTCTCGTTTTTAGAAATATTCAATTGAGAAGCAACACGTCTAGTTGTTGTAGTTGGATTATCCTAAATAATTTCCAATATGCGATCTTCTACCTGAACAGTTCTAATGTAACCCTGTCGTCCAGAATTTGGCTTCCTTTGCAAAAAAGTACCTGTTTCAGAAAGACGACGGTTAATGGAAGCATAAGTGGTATTGTGCGGTTGATGCGTGTTTGGAAATCTAATAAATATCTTGCTTCAGCTCGAGAATTACCTCCACATTTGCCAAATACAAAATGCATACCAGTTCATCCTGAATACGAGTAATGATCCATCATAAATAACAATAAAATAATAAACATGTTTTACTTAAGTAGGTAAGAACTTTTCAGAATCAACTAATTTTGTTTTGTCTTGAAGGCTACTACTAAATGAGTTATCAAATAAGAATAGATCAGTTGTTGCAGAATACCAATTATTTTTTAAGTTTTCTCAAGAACCGTCAATTTTAGAAGAAGAATTTAAGAGACACGATTCCTTTATTTTAAAATGTATTACCAAAATAAAGCAGAACAATTTTAATTTATTGTGCAAAAATAATTTCTTTTAAGGGTTCTGCTGAACAGCTAGTTGTAGTGATGCGATTTTTTTTTAATTTCTATCATATTTTGACTTGCATAAGATAAGACTGTATAAAAATCAATAAAAAATTTTCATAATTTACAGAGATAAAGTGATTTTTCTACATTTTAAATTGAACTTTGAGAGCTTATAACTTTTTAAGGGTGCATTTTGGGATAAAATTTAAAGAGGGAAAAATGCCCTAATTTGGTCTTAGGAACTCACTGTAGAAGTTTTCCTGTGATTTTCCGGGATACATTGTACAGTGCAAAAAAAATTGACATTTATTCTAGCATTAATTATTATTGGATGCAAAATAGTATAAATGGACAAATGTAATGTTTCAATTATTTAATGATTTCTGAGTAAAATACGACATTCGCTAGTTACATAGTTTCATTTTATTTTGTGGTAACTTGATAGTGTTACTTACATTCCGAGGAACGTAATGATTGGCGATCTAAAAATGCAAATTTTTTTCAAAATTAACTATAAACTGCACAATTTGTAAAAGATGAATTTGTTAATATGACATGCTCATTTTCCAACATTTCCTTTGCACTAAATGATATAGAACTTATGTGAATTACCACCATGTTGTTTTAAACCTGCAGTATCCACACCAGAATTGGCTAATAGGTGGAAGAAGTACGTCTAGAACTGTGGCCAGTGTATAAATGCGGTTCTGGCAAATTACAAAATTGTTGTAATTTTAGCCCATGGTATGCTATCCAACTAATGTTACAAAAAACGAAAATTTTTCACCATATATTAGAACTTTGGCCAGATAGTAGATTTTGAATAACGTGATTTAGTAATGTTTTCGAGTGAGACGCTACAGCAGAGACCACCCAATGAGATGTCCAACTCCTGCAAAAAAAAATGTCTACAAAATTGCTTTCGTCATTGGGCAACAGCAGATGGTATGAGCATTAATTTTTAAAATGCATTTGTATGTACAGGTTGTCTCATTTTCGTATGTTTTACGGGATATCTCGCTTATTTTTTAGGTTAGAACCTTGCGGTTTTCGCGACATCGTAATACTTTTTAATGAAACCAAAGATGCACTAATCAAATTTGCCATAGCCATCTTAGTTTGTGTGCTACAGGTTGATTTTGGAAAAATTGCATTTTCAGTCATCCCCTGTAACTCTGTTATTGTCAGACATATTAAAAAAGTAAAAACTGATATTTGTAGATGTTTTTACGTAGAATCCAGTGGCGTACTCAGATTTTCTTTAGAGGTCACAGTTTTTGAGATATTGACATAACCTACTTTTTTTATATGGGACACCCCATATATTTTTTTTAAATTTCCCTTGCCAAGAGCTTTTCAAAAATATAGCATAGTCTATATTTATTTTTATAAATAACGTGACAAAATGATTTTTTTCTATATTTTACATTGATAATAGTGGATAGCCGTGGGTAACCATGGTAACGCAAAAAACAAAATAATTAACGTTCTCCCATTACTTAGGTTTTTGATTTTTGAAGTTTCTGCGTCTCTCAAATTATTCCTGGTTACATTTTCCCAACTTTAGTGCTGATATTTATTGTTATTCGTTGTTTTTGTTTATTGTTATCGTTCTTGTTGTTGTTTAATTATTTTTTAATATGGCTCGAAACCAAAAATTTGAAAACTTTGAGAAATATGATATGAATACCTGCTTCATATTATCTAATGAAAACGCAGACCAGGTCTTAGAACTCTATCTGAACAGGTCAGTTAATCTTTACCTTAGAACTTGTATTTATTTTATATACCTATTTTGTCATATAGATATCACGAAAGAAGACAACCCAACAGAAGAATATTTCAAAAATTAAAATTTAATCTTTGCCAACATTAATATTTTGATAAACCTCGACCCCGAGTTTACAACAAAGAGAACGAGGAATCAGAGATCAACGTTTTAGCAGTTGTTCAAGCCACTCCTGAAACCTTGCGCAGGAAAATAGATGAACAGACCGGTGTGTCTAAAACAACAGTGCAAAGGATTTTAAAAAAACATAAATTCAAACCCTACAAGTATAAACTTGTTCATCATCTGCACCCTGGTGATGCTGAACGTAGATTGGAGTTCTGAGATTGGTTTATAAATATGAAAAAAAAATAATTTGGTCAGACGAGGCACATTTCACAAGTTCGGGAATTCTTAATAGACACAACTCGCGGTTTTGGAGTCAAGAAAACACCCACGTGATTTTTCCTAGAGACCGTCAAGGCAGGTTCGGATTTAATGTCTCCTGCTTTAGTTTTAACCGAAAAATAGTTTACAAAATTTATGAAGAAAACCTAAACTCTAATAGGTACTTACAAATTCTCCAAGAAAAAACTATGAACATTTTAGAAGATATTCCACTGGCTCAACTGAACAATATATTCTTCCAGCCCACAATGCTAGAATAATACAAAACTGTCATTTAGCCAGTTTTGTTTTCCCAGGAGATGGATTGGAACAAATGGACCTGTTCAATGGCCACCACGATCACCGGATCTCTCGGTTTTGGATTTTTTTTTGTGGGGGTATTTAAAGAATAAAATTTATTCAAGGCAATATGCCAACATGCAACAATTAAAAATTGCAACGGAAAACGCTTTTGCAGAATTACGAAGACAATCATTTATTTTGGAAAATGCTATTAAAAGAATTTATAAACTTTGGTCTGCAATTTGAACAATATTTGTGATTAATTAATTATTTTGTTTTTTATCAATGTAAATTATAGAAAAAAATCATTTTGTCACGTTATTTATAAAAATAAATATAGACTATGCTATATTTTTGAAGTAGCTCTTGGCAAGGGAAAAAGATTTTAAAAAATATATGGGTGTCCCATTAAAAAAAGATAGGTTATGTTAATATCTCAAAACTGTGACCTCTAAAGAAAATCTGAGTATCGCCACTGGATTCTACATAAAAAACAAATATCAGTTTTACTTTTTAATATGTCTGATAATAACAGTTACAGGATGACTGAAAATGCAATTTTTCCAAAATCACCCTGTAGCACAAAACTAAGAAGGCTATGGCAAATTTGATTAGTGCATCTTTGGTTTCATTAAAAGTAGCACGTGTTCCGAAAACCGCAAGGTTCTAACCTAAAAAATAACATATAAGTATGTACTTACCAATATAATTATTTGTCGTAACCGTAGTACCTACATCAAGAGACAAAATTTCATTTATTTTAAAATTCATTTAACTTGTATAAGCAGATGCATAATAAATGTAAATTAGAACAAATTTACAATACAAGTTGAACGGCTCTTTGGGTTGTCTCTCACAACAAGCTTGGGTTCAAAGAGGAATGAATGGGTTTTAGTTTGATATCTATCAATTGACAATAAAATTAATAGTTTAAAGTTTGAGATTCACCTGTTTCAAGAAATTCAAAGTGTGTTATTGAAAACTTTGCTAGACGTTATCTTATCGAATATAATTACAGTTATTATTTTAAGTTAAGGCACAGTACCGAGACAAGTTTTTATGAGTCAACATTGTAGCATAAATTCAGTTTACACCGTTTGGAAGATTTTGTTAGATAAATATTGACGTATTAATTACATTATGGAATATTGAATGGTTAACAATGTAAATAAAGAATATGGCAACGTTTGTAAATTTAATTTTGAACAGTCGTGTTTTTAATGGCAATTTGTTGCGATAGAAGCCAGGGGAGAGGCGATCTGTAGCTACTGAACACTAAAGATGTAAAAGTTTTGCGTACGCTAGTCTTAAATTGTGTGACGACACAAAATACACAGTTTTGTGGGTGTGTGCCAAATATAACTTAGAAAGTTTTATGTAAGGATAGTTTACCCTAATTTCTGCAAACGCGGTATGTAACTAAAGTGTTTAAGGGCACACAGTACTTACAGAGACTGAAATTCTTCCAGAGCGCAATGGTATGTCAGAGAAACAATTCGTGAACGAATCTAAATATCAATAAAGTTTTTGTAGTTTATTGTAGAAGAGAACTGTAGCGCACTAAAGGACTCGAAAAGCTTTTAGCGACGGCAACATTTAGCCGTGGACTATTAGCTGCAAAATAAAATAAAATAAATAGTACTATTGTAACGGCGACACGCCAATCGGCGATAGTCAGTTTTAATAGCTTATGCCGCTAAAGTGTAATTAGCAACAATTCCTTTTTTTTTTTTCGATATGAATTTGTGTATGTATCGAACTTGCTTTCCAAGGAACAGCCGTGCGTCAATAAATACATAATGTACGGTTACTAATCTTTTTTTAATCTTGCTTTACAGAGTTGCACGAAATTGTTTTCCTAATTATTATTATTATTTATGTCTAGTCACACATATGTGTCAGAACAAATCCAGCCGTTATTATACGGAGTGTTACTAAGTTACACTTCTAGTGATTATTGTCAGGAATATTACTAGCAACGCTTTGTTTGCATTAACAAGTATATTTAATATAGCTGTATTCCTGTATTTGAATTAATTGTCTTAAAATTTTCAACAAATTAATATTTTTTTAACTAACATAAAATAGTGTATCACGCTCGAACACTATTATTTTTTAATCACTCTAAAAATGATATCATGCTTAAAAAAATCAGTTACAACGCACGCAAATTGTAATATACTAATTCTGTATTACTTAATAAAAGCATTAATATGCCGTTCACTACAAACCATTACACATTTTTGTTACTTTTACGTATAACACATGGTAATTATTGCATACTTATTGTAATATTGTATTTCAGCGTAGGCACTTTCTTTTGAAACTCTTCACTATGTTACCACATGACGTAAATTCACCTCTATGTGTGGAATGGCCACATTGCCAATCAAATCTATTAGAAACAAATGTACTTCTTCGAAAAATTCACCATAGGTGGCGATGTTATAAATATCGTCTTAAATTTGACCAAACTGCTAGAAATCGTATGCGTGAAAAAGTTACTGCTAGTTTTATTTTTAGAGATAGAAAAACTTCATATCCTAGAAGGTATCATTAAACAACAATGTGTATGATGATATTTATACATGTTTTTTAGTGTATCTCACCCGTTTCTGGGTGATTATGTTAGATTACGTCAAAATGTGCAGTGGAAAAAATTATGTTTGGAAACTAATGATCAATACGTAGTTTTTGCTGATATAGTTAATAAAATTGCTCGCTCTAGTGGCAAGGTAAGATACGTTTCTTTTATAATATCGTTTTAAATTACACTTTTAGTTTGTTCCTATTCTATTGGTTGTATCTACACATTCTATGTTAATATTGGATCAACGTACTTTGCAAGTGAAATATCGCGTGCCTGCGACAGAGATATATCGTATATCTCTTTCTCCTCTTCTCGATGATGTTGCAGTGGTCCATATTAAGGCTGTAAGTTATTTAAATGTATCAATTGAAATGCACAGCTTTCTATCAGTTTGTTTCATATTCTCCCAATTACTGTAGTTTGAGGTAGTGAGTGCTAGTTTTGTCCTCAGCCTTCATTTGGAAACCCAGAAACTTCTAGTACAACTTCAGATGCTACTGGATGCTTATTTCAGAGTGATTTGAGCAAGAAAAAAGGGGATTTTGTTTTTCAAACATGCCATTTAATAGAAGTAGTTACAAAATTATTTTTAGTAGTTCAAAATGCAACAGGAAAATCTCCAGAAGTAAATATTGCAACAGAGTAAGTAATAATTTTATAGTTACTTATAAATAAATTATGTTTATTCTAGATTCGAAGCCAATTTTGGCTCACAGACTGTAATATTTACATTTAAGTGCTTGGGTATACCGGAAGTACAAGCAGGACAAATACGTGTTGTTCGAAAAAGTAATAAAATGGAAGTGCTAGTGTGACGTCACGCGAAACATATCTGTAAGACCAGCGTTCTAATCACTGCCATTAGAGTTTTTGAATTATTAAAAAAATTACACAAATTATGTTAATTTTTATTAGTTTTATTATTTTTCTTTTATACATACGTAATTTAACTTTGAGTAACTAGTATGAGGAAGTGTAACTGTGTACAAAAAAATTTTTACATAACTTCGCCTTTAAAGTTCTTTGTTTTAACATTTTTCTAAATTTATAGATCATAATAATAAACACAATTATATGACCTAATTGAATTGTCCATTAAGAGGCTTATTCAAATTGTTATTTATGGTGCAACGTTTTTCACAAAAATTTGGTACAAATGGCATATTTCTAAGAGACCATGACATGTCAATAATGTATATTAGGAAATGCATCTTATTAACATTTTATTTCGATGCATACTTTGCGTACGTACAGATTGCAATTTTTGAGATGGGTAAGAAGTTATTAATGACAAGCTGAGTTTATTGAAGTTGTATACTTCAAGTTTACTTATAACAGTCAAAAGCACATATTAACACTATAAAAAATCGCGTTTTTCAAGACGTTTTCTAAACCCAAATTGGCTCGTAAGTTCTTATGTTCAAAGTACACCGGTATAAATTTTTCAAATATCTTGGAGAAAGTTAATATAATTGAAATAGGACGATAATTATTAATTTCATTAAGTATAAATACCTACCACATTCATAATTTTTAGAGAATCCAGAAAAATTTAACTTGAAGAAGAATCATTAATTTTACTAATGGTTATATGAAGACTAATATTCTCTCATATTAAAGAATATAATATCACTGACCTCTATCGAGAAACTATGGTCTAACATAAATGAAGTTTAAGTCTTAAAATCCTTTGTGTAACGCTATTTACAACTTCATTCAGAGTGTTAGAAATAAATATTAAATGGGTCTCTAAATATAACAGATTGATTTTTATTTTTTTCCACATTGTTCTAATAAGCTTTGAGGGGTTTAGTTATAACCTCATTAATTAGTGTTAGTTTTTGGATTTAAAATCGTGAGTTTACGCTTTATGTATAGCATCTGGTTAGTTTGGTACATCTTGGACAATTCATTTATGTGGTGAATGTTTTTTCTAACGCCCTTTAATAATTGTTGAATGACCATTAGACCATTTGGTATGACAATCTGTGTTGTGACATTTCACTAATTGTACTGGAAAAGCATTTTTAAAAGCATCTATAAATTATTGAAAAATATATTAAATTTTGTCTATGTTCGTATTATCGAAGTAATCTCACTGGCATTTACTTAAGACTGTGGGGTACCATACTTAAATCTCTAACAATTCTTATTCGTACGCATTATTTATCTATTTAATTAATTTTTAAGTCCATCACATGAAAGTTTACATAGCTCAAAAATTATCTGAGGATAATGTGCCTTTGGTAGGTACCCCATTGTTCATTCACAAGCAAGTTTTAATAAAAGATATCATTTTACCTAGGAATTGTTTTTATTGAAGAGGTTTGTTAGTCGACTGTATTACTTTTTTATTGTAAGTAAATAAATTAATGTCGTTTATTTATTATATAAACTACAATTAAAGTATTACAAAATAAAGCTAAAGATATGCTAACCTAAGTACAAATTAAAAATGCACCGGTGAATTCGGCAAACACTAAACTAAGCACTTTCTTTATAAAAGTAAAGCATACATATCATAATATCATTATTAGTATGCCAGTTTTTCTTTTAGATTTTGTTTCTTTATTTTCTTGAGCGGCGGTAATACTTGGCGATTCTCTAATTTTCATACCATGAGGCACACATGGATCTGCTATTTCCGGTAATATACATTCATAGAAAAACTCTTAATTTAGGTAGCATAGTTTCTAAACAAAATGTAATTTTTTTTTGTTTGAATAATTTTCAAATTGCAGCTTGTGAAAACAATGAAGTCGCAATATAATTTATTTGCTATATGCAGTTGTCCTTGGACTTGGGAGAAGTAGTTGTGTTTTTGTTTGAATTGCAGATATACGTTTTCTTAGTATATACAAATTTTATTAGGAGCTGCTTCTATGACATGGTCTATGGTGTCATCGTGATCTGTATTTAAACATTTTACTTCGATAATACCTCCATCTTGAAGTAATCCATCAGGGGAAGCTGCTAGAAAAGAGTGCTCTTCTGCAATAAATAATCCACACAGTGAAACCTTCTTTTTCGTTTGAACTTCATACAGTTCTATTGCCTTTTTCTCATTCAACCGACCATAGATTATTGGTGGAGTGTTCAATTCCTTGTTTCCTTTGTACAGCAACTTTAGTACACCACAATGGCTTGAAATGGTTGGAAGCCTTTTACAGACTTAGCCAAAGTTTCAAACTGTAAGACGATTTCTTTTTTGCAGATCTCCATCGAAGATTTTCATGCTAACCTCTTGTAATTTTTTCTATATGACTTATATTAGATATGTCACATTTAAGATCTAGTAAAATTTGTCGTTTTCTTCATTGAAATGCTTCATGTTCCATAAATGGTTTTGCAGCATCCGGACCGTATTCTTTATCGCCATTGCATGTTTCCTTGAGATCACTATATCTTTTTCTCTCAGTCATTTTTCTGTAAGTATTTTAAGCCTTTTTTTACAAAAGGACGAAAAATAATTGTGACTGATGGTTCACAATGGATAAATGTTAAGAAGGGCCATTGTTATACGACAGCCTGGCTCCTACACAACGTCTAAGGTAAGAACCCCTCTGACAATAATTTATTCCTTTTCCACCCGAAAATTTACATACAAGAGACATGTTACATTCTGCATAATTTGTAGTAATGTTGGTAATCAAACGATGAGCTCTACTGACAACATGCTCTAATGCAGAGCATATATCAGAAAACATCTGCGTTTGTCTTAATAGAGGTACCAAATTGACTTCATCAGTGTTTTTTCGCTTGCAGTATTCCGTGCGACAATTTGTATGATACCCAAAAACATGATACGGTCCATTTTTCAAATCTTCGCGCAGTTGTTGTGCATTTGAACCCGATTTTGTATTGTTACTTATCGCAGACCGAACGGCGACGCTAAAACGAGGAATATGCTGTTTTATAACCCGTCATGTTTCTACTTCATGTGATATCCTTGTTGTAATTTTATGTAATTGAGATGTGTAGCACCTTTGATTACGAAACGACCATAAAATACAAGTTCTATTATTCGTGCATTATACACTTGAATCGCCGTCACGTATCACATACTTGTAATGAACACCATCCTGTGCAACACTACTATTAAAACCATCAACCATAACGTCTTGCTCCATACCTGTTGGAGTTTCATAAAAGTTTTTAAATCACGTGTTTTTTTACCACCTAATGTTTTTGAGACACACATATACTGCAATATTTGTTTCTGATCCCCAAAAAAAGTAATTTTCCAAATTATAACTGCTACTCCAGATAATGAACTATACCCGTGACCATAAGACTGTTTAGCCTAACCACCATCGATGATTACTGTCACAAACGGAATGTCTTCCTCAACGTTTCCCGCGTCGAGAGTTAGTTGTTTTTCCTCCGTGCCTGCTTGAGATATTTGTGGTTGCAATCCTTTTTCTCACTCTTGACCTACCCAATGTTCCATTTTTCTAAAGTACTTGCTAGTCATCATAGGGATATCTAGGCAACTTAAATATTCTTGCGTTTGAGAATAAACGATCCCAATTGTATTTGCTCCCCAAGCAATCATTTTGTTTACCCCAGTTCGTTTATTTCGTCGATGAGAATGTAGTTTTAAAAATTTCTCACAAGCATCGCAAAAGTAATAAAAACAAGAACTCACGCTTTTTCTAACTTCTTTTTGGTATTTCATTTTTCCCATAGTGTATACCATGTCATGAAGCCCCAAACGTTTACATTCTTCTATAAAATACCCGATGTTCACTTTACGGTCTCCAAATAATATTTCATTTAAATCCAAATTTATGTTTGCTTCTATTTCCAGAGGAGGCAAAGTTTCATTCGATAAACTAAAGACAAGATAACAGAAATGAATATAAATTATACCTTTGTCTAGAACTAATAAAAATACTTACTTTAGAAAATACTCCATATGTGCGTCCTCTGGAAGGGTCTAGTACATTTCGCCGCGGTTGATTCGCCGCGACCGTTTCGTCGCTAGTACTGTTCACCGCGAAGATGATTCGACGCGATAACGGTTCGCCGCACAATTTGCAGGGGGATGTTTTCACGCAAATATTTTTATGTTTGTAAACATTTTGTTAAACATTTCGAAATTTCTAATTGCACTTGTATTAAATAATTGAAAAGACAATTACATACCGAACTGGGGTTGACTAATCCTGTAATTTGGAATTTTATTGAATGCCTTAAAAAGGTGCAACGTGGCTTACATTACGAACAACTTGTGGCCGGGCGAAATCCACTACTAAAATTAAGGAAATACAGAGACGCAGACGAACGAATCATTCGTATCCTTCGGGAATACCAGAAAAGAGACAGTATTGAATATCTTCGCGGAATAGCCCATAATTTTGAAATGGAAGATTAAATGTAACAAAGTAATGTATGTAAGTTTATATTACTTTATTATTTTAGAATAAAAATAAACAAAAACAATTTATTTGCATTTATATTAAGACTTCTTGGTTCACCGTACCGCGGCGAACCGTAATCGCAGCGAATCGCTTTCACGGCGAACAGTCCTGGCGGCGAAACGGTCGCGGCGGAATGGCCGCGGCGAAACGTACCATTCCCCCTCTGGAACGTTATCACCTTGTAGTATCAATTTAACGACCATTACCCTCGTTCTTCGCGATCTTTGGCCTTTCGATTAATACGGATAAAGGGGTGACCAAGCCATAATAAGACGAAACGTTAGAATGATATAATTCTTAATATTAGTAATTTTTATTACACGATAAAGAATGTTTAAAAATATATCAATAAGAAACTTTTAATTTGGTTTGTAAATATGGATTCCCTAGAATCACCAGGTATACTAAACAATATAAAGGATTATTGTCAAGAGTCGGTAATCCTCTAACAGCCTGGAGTTTCTTAAGCTTTCGTCTTCTTTTTTTGTTTGTTGTACCTTTCTAAATTTTGATGGATTGATTTACACATTTTTAGGGACAGTTTTGATCACTGCAACTTTACAATGTACCATCGTATTCGTAATTGCACATAGCAGGGTATGACAAAATTTCAATTATTTTGATACACAGGGAAAAAGTTACATTTCTATATCAAGTACTGATTTTAAAAATTCACCAAAAACCATACTTAATTACCACCAATCATTTTGAAAATTTGTCATATCCTAGCATACATATGTGTGTACCTACATTCAGAAATTCAACGTTCTACTCCCATAATTGTGCTTAAAAATATCTAAAAACGTAAGTAATAAGCCTTATTTATTTTAAACAGTTCTATAATTGTTTGCTACCAAACATTACTAATAAAATTCTTCAAAAAAAAAACATCTTAGAAAATAAACAGTTTCTAAAATAAGCATGTCATTTTTATAACTTGCAAAAAGTGAACATAATATGGACCACACGGATTCAAATATGGACCATGGTCAATTTGGTTCAAAATAATAGAAAAATCGTTAGTCGTATTATGCGTAAAATTAAATCAGTCAATTAGTAGTGCTTCGATTAATCATTGGTACATAATTCGCACACAAAGGCAGCCATTCCTTCTATGCCAGCACACTCTTCATGAGCCCATTGCCTACAAAGTACACATTGGATCCATTTCTCTCCATGAATATCTTCAGAGAAAAGTCCATTACAATACAAGCATTTACCATTTTCATTTTGGAAACGATCCGGACTTTCATCTGTACTATCATTGACTGAATAGTCACTCTCACTAGAACTTACAGGAGATTCTCTATTTTTTGAGATCTTTCTTTTCTTCTGGGTTATTTTCTTTGGCGTTTGCTTTGATTTATTTTTTATGTTTAACGGTCTCTTCTTCAGTTTATCTATTTCTTCTTTCCTTTTCATCAATGTTTCTAAATCTTGCTTGTAAGGTGAAGATGTCAAAATCATAGATTTGGTGGCCTTTTTTCCTGTTACTGACAGTTTTCTTCAAACGTGGTATAGGATGCAACACCTTTGGCGACAAATATTTAGATGGTGTGGAAGGACCAGCCAATGAATCCTCCATAGTGGTAGTCGGCTCTTTGGTTTGTAAGTTTGCATGGTGATTTATATCAGCTCTCGGAGTAGAAAGAGGTTCATTCACAGATTTATGTTCCGGAGTTTCAACAGCTCCTGCCTCAGGTAAGCAGTTATCGTGATTATCATTGACAGGTGTCATTATATCGCGTCATTAGAAGATTCTTCTACTGGAAGATATTCGTCAATAAAGTCATGATCTTGAAAGATATTCCTGTTAACGGGATATATCCAAGTTGTACGAAAACCATTAATGGCCAGTTCTGCGTGCTGAGCTCTTATATAGGCTAGACCAAATAATTCCGCTATGTCATAATGGGTCACGGCTTGAGTTTGCATTCGTACCCGTTTGCGAGTTTCTTCAGCCAAGTATTTTTTCAATGGACCCATAAATGTTTTATCAAGGGGCTGTATATTTGTGACTTGAGTGTGGAGGCAGTGACAGCAAGCGAACGTGATTTTCTCTAGCTACATCCACTACCTTGATATTTCGGGTGTGGCTTGCATGTCCATCCAAAATCAGGAGAACCGGCGATGCAGGAGTTGGTTTCACGTGCTGTAAAAAGTGTTCGAACCACTAAGTAAATAATTCAAGTTGTATCCAACCTGATGGATGACAAGCATCAATGGCACCAGGGGGAGCGCCTTTCATCAGTAATGGATTGTCCCGTTTTCTCGGGAATATCATCATTGGAGGGACAAATGTGCCTCCTGCACTCATACATATCACACAAGTGATTGTTGATCCACGCTCTGCGGACGTTACAGTTCCTATTTGTTTTTTGTCCTTAAGTGGCAGTATCTCCGGCATTTTTGATGGCACGACTGAAATTCCCGTTTCATATACATTATAAACATTTGTCGCAGGATACTTGAATTCATTCATAGAGCTCTCCAACAAGTCAAAAAATGCGTTTACATTTATTCGGTTAAAACCTTTCATTCTTGCGATTGATGTGCCTGTTGGACGGCGAAATGATAGGTTAGGATGGCGCTTAAGGAATAACCTCAACCATGTTCTGCCCGCAGATTCATTTTCTTGTGAAAACGAGTGCTCTATATTATTTCTTTCCGCTAGCTGGTAAGCCAAAGATCTTATATCCCTGCGTGTTAGACCAAATCCAGATTTTTCCATTTCAAGAATATAATCGGCTAATTCATCTTCCAGTTCACTTGGTAACGTCGATTTTCTCCCAAGTTTATGATTAGTAATGTCACTAAGTGATTGGTGTTCTATTTTTGAAAAACGTATAAGCGTAGTTTTCGGTACACCGTATGTTTTGGATGCTTTCAAAAAGCCCATTTTCTTTTCTCGTACAGCTTTTATTGCGCCTACCATTGAATTTTTGTCCCACGCTTGTCTGGTCTTCTCTTTTGTTATAGATGCCATCCTGAAACATAAAAATTAAACATAAGTAACTGTTTGTAATATGGACCACTAGTCCATATTTAACACATGCCGATGGTTCATATTGCAATACTGATATATTTCGAGGTTAATATTTTTATTCAGGAAATTGTAATAACTATAGGATGTTACAACTTAATATCAATAATTGTAAAATAACTCACCTTTCATTTGGTTTAATCCACTTTCACATCGAATAATATTTATTAAAGTGATGAGCTTACGTATTTATCTAAAAAATTACATCGATAATTGACGAAAACGAAAAATGGCTCCCGTGAATATGTTTGTGCACAATGCCTTACAGAAAACGACTGGCGGACTGTTGGAGGGGTGAGGTTTAATATGCGCTGACCTTCGACTCGATACAACGAACGTTGTTTGCGAAACGCCAGTGGTCCATATTATGGGACTAGTCCATATATGGCGCACTTACTACGCATCGATTTATCAGATTACTTTTTTTAGCATTCATAACAAAGTAATAGCATTCATCTGCCTAATTAGTAGTCGAGAAACTTTCCCAATAGTATATGTAAGGAAAAAAAATGCCCTTTTAAGGTAATATAAAACGGGGTACCCCACAGCCAAAAAATGTCCCTTTCCGTCAAGCCTAACGTCATCTGACGCGCGCGATTTTGAGCTTGATGGTAAGCTAAGCGGTCAACCTTTCATAATACTTCGTCCACGTCCAGGTAAGTCACTGCAATTTCTCTCCTAAAATATTTTAAATTTATTGATTTTCCATTGATTCTTCTATATATCTGAAACGAATTAATTACTACAATGTCTATCATCCTGATGAATAAACACCAGTACCATTTTTTACCTCGTATGGCGATGCTATGCTTGTCTAGAAGCCAGTCATGGTGATCTACTCCTCCCATGCATTGATTGTAGTTATAAATCATTCTAGATTGAGGAACTGAGCTTTTTCCTCCTCATTCCACCGTGGAACTGAAGCTAGAGCTACCTGATCCAAATTTGTGGCCATTGAGACACTTATTGTCATTCCATTTGACAATTAGAATTTCATTTTTAGTGTCGAATCTAAAGTCATACGATCCACGAGGCACCTTTTCCAATTCCTTTGTCGATTGCAATGGACACTGCGCAGCCCGATTTTCCTTTATTGTGCCGGTACCTATCAATTTTAATTCTTTTAGCTTAAGGTATGATTACTAAAAAAATTATCGAAATACACGCAATAGCTCTTCGGACTTTACACTACTGACAGCATTTCTAAAACTACCCCAGTACCCTCTTTTTGTAGATTTTCTTCTTTTTCAGCATAAAGTGAAAAAGAAAAGCAGTTATCCATCTTCGCCACACTCGTTCACAGTGTATACCCAAAATGAATTGGCTTTGCTTCAATAAATTGTTTTGTCCAACAGTTGCAGTTTTTCACGTGTTTTATACGTTAGGTTTCAGTGACTAAAACCAAATTCTATTCACTAGTGACTAAATTTTATATCAACAACGTATTCATGACAACCGGTCGGCCGACCATGACAACCAAGACCTGGCTGCTTGACTCTTTTTTATACTTTTTTTTAAATAATCTCTTCAAGTTTTTCGTTAAAAACATGCAACTGTTGGACAAAACGTCGTATATCACACGTGAGTGAAATGCCATTATAAGCACGCGAGAATTTGTCGCACTCGCGCAAGCGCTCGTGAGTGAAAAATCTCACTTGCTTATAATGACTTATTTCACTCATTTGTAATATAACCTACTATTAACGAGTGCCGACCATAATAATAATAATAATAATAACAACAATAATAAGACCCATTATTCCCCTGGACATAGGGTATTCTTTCCACTCTTTCTTCTCTTTGGCTATTCGACTTAGTTGCGACCTGGTTTTTTCCCGTCTCTAGTTCAATGCTTCTTCTCCACGTTCGTCTCTTCTAACAGCTTTCTGCAGACTTCGTTGTCGTTTTTTTCAGAGCGTGGCTTAACCATCTACTTTCTTTTCCTGCTTTCTATATTAATATGTTTGTTTTGTTTGGCCCCATAGGCCTGTTTGGTATTGTGTCTGGCCACCAAATTCCTATTATCCCTCTCAAACACCTCTTTACAAATGTTTGTAACTTCCGTTTTATTACCTCTGTGACCATCCATCACTCGCATCCATACAATGAAACAGGTTTAACCGTAGCATTAAACACCCGTACTTTAGTGTTAAGAGTCAAAGTTTTTGAACGCCACACATTTTTTAATCCCAGGTACACACTGCGAGCTTTATTTATTCTTTTTAAAAATTTTTTAAAATTTTTGTTACACTACATTTACGGCCACTGTACTACCTAAGTATACAAACTCGTTTACATTTTCTATTATATTTTTATTTATCTGCAAGTTTGTTGGTACTGCTATGTTCATACACATAAACTTAATCTTTTTTATATTAATTTGTAGACCGACATTCCCGGCCTTCACACATAATTTATTTAAATTTTCCCGAGTGTGGTTTGCGGTATGTTCTAATAAACATATGTCATCTGCGAAATCTAAATATTCTAGAGTCTCACACAGGTTCCAATATGGGTGAGAGGACGCAACCTTGGCGCATACCACTTGTGGTTTGGAAGGGTTCCGGTAATTTCGCCTTGTGTGATACCCTGCATTCATATTCATTGTAGCCTCCTTTAATTAAATTTATGAATTTCTGTGACATTCCTTTACTTTTTAGCGATTTCCAAATACTTTGTCTACATATGCAATCAAAAGCCTTCAGAAAATCAATAAACGTCATGTAGAGAGGAGAATTAAATTCTAATGACTGCTCCATTATTATCCTGAGCTTTCCGATGTGATCCAAATATGATCTGTTAGAACTGTAACCACACTGTTCTTTCTGTAGCTTTTCATTCAGTACTAGCCTCTATACAGCAAAATTTTATAAAATATCTTGTTTGCTACACTGAGTAATATGATTCCTCTCCAATTACACATAGCGATGTCTCCTTTCTTTGGTACTTTTACAACCACTCCCACTCTCCAGTCTTTTGGAAAACTCGCTTCTACCCAGACTTTTCCCATTAGTTTCTTCAACAAAGCCGCTGTACCTTGTACGTTAATTTTCAATTTATCTGCGGTATTGGTCTACGCCTGCTGCTTTTCCATTCTTTAATTTTGTAATGACTTTTATAATTTCTTCTTCCGTGTTGATATCGAGCTGTATTACTGGGCGTATGTCCTCTTGCACTTTCTCTTCCTAGCTCTGTATTAAGAGTTTCTTTAAAATTTTCTAGCCAATGCCTCATTTGTTGTTCAATCGAGCACAGTAGGTCTCCATCTTTACTCTTTACCTTTGTACAGGTGCTCTATCATTTACAATTGACAGGTTTTCATGAAAAAATCCAATTTTTTTGAAAATTTTTATTCACTTTTTCAAGTAATGGTCGTATTTTGAAATATTTGTCATTTGTGTTGTCTTTAGCTTTGGTATTGTCAACAAAATGAATACATGATTTTATTTTTAAGTACGCATTTCTACTAAAAGCATTCGTCAGGATCGGTTGACCCAAGTCATTTTCATCAGACCAGTAGTCTCTTTCAGAAGGTAATGTATGATGATCACTAAATATCAAAAAACAAATAAAAATCTTTACATCATCTTTTGATATTGTAAATCCATGTGAGTTCTTTTGAGTAACTTGGTAGTCTCCTCCATTATCATGCTAAAAAGGTCAATAAATTATGGCTTAAAAACAATTTGCACCAAACGTTTTTGTACCTAAATAAATGACAAAAAAGTTGTAAACTAAATAAAGTACAATATTTTATTTATATTATGTAATCCTTACTTTTTTTTAAGCCTTATTAGAACACACGCATATTTAAAAAACACATCTGCACGTTTCAACTGGAGCAGCCATCTTAACTTTTTGAATCTATAAACGCGTGCGTAAACAACCGAGAGATACGTTTAGCGCCATAAATTAAAAGAGGATATTTTTGATATTTTAAAGATATGTCAGGTATAGGGGCACTGTCAGCTACCGATGCCCTCACCTTACTATTTTACACCTTGTAAATCAATGAATTGGAAATTTGAAAATGCATTAATATTACCAGACTATAATTATTATTCATTAGGTATTACACATCTCAACTATTATGTTCCTATAAATGGACCATGTACTGCAAAAACCTTCCAAGTCTCAAATCAATAATATTGAGATATTCGTGAATGAATTTTTTTTAAATAATAAATTCTGTATCAATTGCATACAAACAACTTGTAGCAATATTACAAGTATTCTGTTACTATACGGAATGACAGGTCTTTAATTTTTTTTTCCAAAAATAAGAAAGTTTTTGTGGCTTGGTAGGATTTTGCAAAATAAAAAAAAGCGAAAACAAGTATCAACAAATTTTTATATTAAAGAATATTGAAAGGAAAATACAAAATTCGGTTAACTTTAGCATCTATTCTGTATCAACATTAAAATGTAGCTCTTCCACGTAGAATCCATCTACATCTTCAACTATATTTTTATCTGATTTTAAGTTGGTATAAAAGGGCAGAGCATCTGCGGGTATAGGATGCATCATCTCTTATTGGTTTACCATCTGGCCACAAAGGCACTAGAGATGTAAAGCTGCTAATGGTGGATGCTCTTCCCCTCAGATTTTTTTTATATTTACTGCCTTGTATTGATTTAAGAAGTTATTTTCTTTAACTAAGATTATAAACTTCATCTTTCTGTAATTTAATCGATTTAATATGTAGCAAGTTTATTTTTTCTCTTGTTTCGGTTATCATCTGTTTACAATATTTTCTTTAATTTCTGAAACACTGTTTCTATAAAGGGCTTACTTTTACAACAGTTTTTCATAATGTTTATATAGTCGTTGGGCGTATAAAGGCGTTCGCATGATTTTAGTTTACATTCTATGTCGCTGAAATCTGAGTCGTTCTGTAAAAAGCTGTGTCCTGATATTAAAAAATTTAGGGTTATAGTTTCGAGATTCGGGGCATTTTGTAAAATATGCATAAAGTAAAGTGTCATTGTAATATTTCTATTCTGACCCCCACATGAGTCACTCCACGGAATAAGGTGTTTAACTGCTGTGGAGATGTATGTTTGAATATGCTTTAATATACATGATCCCACTTCTTCAGACCCTCTGCCAGCTTCCCCTTCCACCCAAATGTAACAATAACTATGGGCTTCTTTACTGCTGTGAATTCCAGCATTATACACCCAGAGCTGTCTTTTATAAAACGCGATAATTGTAGGAATTCGAAGTAAAGGTAAAGTTTTTTGAAGGTCAAAAGTCAAGCACTCATATTCTTCATTGCCCTTAGCTTTTTCAAAATCTTCCCTGCGCAGTCTTTGCCCTTCACCGGTTAACTATATATGTTCATTATGTTTTTCTTTTAGATCTTTCTTTATAAGATCTTTTTCGTTATCAATCTGAGCTTTGAGACCATCACAAAGATTGCAGGTGTCTTTTTTAATTGTTTTTACTCAAGTTGAATCGACTATAACAAATTCGCTTGTAGGAAGCTAAACTAAACAGGGTTATTCTCTTCCAAACAATACACTTCATACATCTTTTGTATGGTTGTCCCAGGAGGAAGAAACGCGAATATTGAGAAATATAACGGGGAATTCTGTTAATTTGGTCTACTACTTTTTAGACAGCATAGTCTTGAAGTTTGTTTCTTACACCTACAATCCCTCGTTGGTCAGTCAGAGGCATTCTTCCATGAAATCTTGTTAGTGAAATGAATAAAGTTATTGCCAAAGTCTTGATAAACATATCTCTACAAACCACTTCATTGTCTAGTTCGTAAGTTCTAGAAAAGGCACGTTTGGTTTCATTTCTACCGTAGTAGGATCTTTTTTTGGCGAACTCATCCACACTTACAGCGATAAAGTTCGTCTGTGAGTCATAAGAGCGTAAGGACCAAAATCTTTCAAACTGTTGCAAATAAAATCGCAATATTCATTAGGATTAACGTTAACACCTTTATACTTGTAATAACCCTTATTGCTATTTTTATTAATTTTTTTCAGAGTTCTGTTTTGATCAGCAAGAAAATTTCTTTTTACGTCCTTTCTTGGGCCTACCGGTGGTCAATTCCAAATTTTGCGAGATTTCATCCTCTGTTTCATCGTTAGTCTCATTTTCCGAGTCTACAACCACATGACGCGGAAGCCTTCTTTTGTCGGTTGTTTCATCATATAAAGATCCTTAATCGAATCGTCATCGTCTTCTGAGTCAGAATAGGAAATGGTAGGATCTTGTTTATTTTGATCCCGTAATATTCTGGTGCAACTTGTACCGGGTTCTGATGAATTCACAGGAGATATACAACCTAAAAACCAACAATTGTCGGTTCATAAGCATGACCTCGTTCCTTACTATACAGTTAAAGTACCTATCTTCATTAGACTATATTCTGGTAAAATATCATTATTTTTGGTTGCTTGACTAGTTGCACTTACTTCATTTGTTTTAAATGTGGTATCTTTATGCTCTACCACTTTATTTAAAATGTAAAAAAATCAGTTCAAATAAAAACTTTTAAATGAGTCTTAGGCAAATAGACTTGAATTAGGTTCAACCACTTCAGGTTCTGTCTTGTCTAAAATTAAAAAAAAAATCGGCGAAGAGAAAAAAAATTTTAAATTCCACATACTTTAGTGGCACTAACCAAACTTTACTTACTTTCCACAGAGCTGTCTTCTAAATCACTAAATTTGTGTTTAAGGCTTTTGTGGTGCTGATTTAGCTGTCTGTTACTATCTAACTCCTGAGCGGGTTGTATTGTTTCTACTATCCCACTATTAGCCTGTGATTCTTCTGCAACAACAGATTTGTTGAAATGTCTTTCAAAACATCAAAAAATGGTTATGAAAATTCTGGTACAAACGAAATTATAATATTTGCCTGATTTCTCAATCTGCAAAAACCTACCAATCCACAGTATTATATGGATATATTGTGGGTTGGTAGGTTTTTGCAGGTTGACAAATCATGGAAATATTATAATTTCGTTTGCACCAGAATTTTCACAACCATTTGACCTACGTATAGGGTAGGTACCTTTTGTAAGATTTTAACCAGTTGCATGTCTCCCCTAAGGGTTAGACTAAATTAAATTTTATTTAAATAATATCCCAGAAACTATTGTTTACTATACAAAATTTGATATCATTAGTTCCAGGTTTTCCATAATTGGACATTATTCTTAACCCTTTCGGTACGAATTTTAATTTTTTTGAAATTCAACATTTTTTGTTCAAATTTGTGATAAGTATCCTGTTTTAAAGATTCTAAATGAATTTTGATTTTTTTATTTTTGTAGTTTTTGAAAAAAGTAAGTGAGATATATATGACCCACCAGGATTTCATCGGGGATATATATGTCCCAACAGTAAAAAATAGGTAATTTGAAAAAATGTATTGAACTCAAAGCATTTACATTTAGCTTATAAAAGTAACAAAAATAAGTTTCTAGTCTATTTTACTTATGGTAAGGTAAAAAGCAAGATTTACACAAAGCAACATCGCAGGCCACACAAATAGTTTTGGTCCTTTTTTCAATTTTCTTTTTTGCGCAGTAACAGCATCTGCGACGAGATTTACCTTCTGTTGGTAGATGATCGCCAATATTGAACATGGCTTTAGCCCTTAGCGATGGTCTACCTAGAAATAAAAATACATTCTGTAGCAACCAAACATTATATTGTATGTTTTTAGAACTTACCTGAAGTAATTCTTCTCTGAAATATGGCTCTTTCTTTTCCATATCCTGTTAGTTGTTCAGCAAGTGTAACCAAGAAATCAATGAAAGGCACCTTCTTATGCTGCAGCTCTTGGTAAACTATCCAGCTATTTGATGCAGCTGACATCAAAGGTTTCTGAAATACTTTTTTCCACCATTTATTTGATTTACGGTTTGGGTCATACAAATCTGAAAATTGATCTGCGAGATCTACGCCGCCCATGTAGGTGTTATAAAATGAAATGGCTTCTGGGCAAGGAAAGGTTTTCTTTGAGCCATCTTTGGCAGTTCTAGAAACTTCTGTTAGGATATTTTTGTGACAGTTACTAAGAACCAGGGCCTCCTTAGTATCTTGCCAAATCATTGCCAAAGAACCAATGTTGTTGCATAACATTTTTTAATCTCCCCTTTGATTAAGCTTGGTTTGAAACTTTGGTACATCTCTGCGGTTTCGCATACAGGTTCCTGTACAAACAAACTCTAATGTGTTTACACGCCACATCTTTCTTCCTAATAGTTTCACATAGCTTTTTGACAACTCTCTCT
Source organism: Vesta saturnalis (assembly GCA_036346205.1). Classification (NCBI taxonomy): domain Eukaryota; kingdom Metazoa; phylum Arthropoda; class Insecta; order Coleoptera; family Lampyridae; genus Vesta; species Vesta saturnalis. The sequence goes on along the minus strand of JARFJB010001964.1, from coordinate 381,869 downwards.
CTCTCCTAATGTTCCAATGTTTCCGGTTGCAGTTGATTCCTCTCTACCAGCATACACGTTCATATCGTAAATGTATCCTGTCTTAGAGTCGCAACGCTGCCACAGTTTTATGCCGCGTTTGATCGGCTTTGAACTGCTTGAGGGAAGACCTACCTTTGAATTTTGCCATCGTCTCGTCAATGCTTTGAAATGTCGAATCTGATCGCACACGTTGAAATGATGTCTTCAAACAAGAAATCAGTTCATCCACATAGTATGTCTTACTAGCATCTTTTGGTTTATTCGGTTGATTGAAATAAAGCTTTGAAGATAGTAAAAGAAATCCGTCTCTACTCATAGCTGTTTTGATCGTTACGTTACCTAATGATGTATTTTGAGACCAGTACATATGAACTTTCGGGACACGATTGTAGCACATAACCAACATGCTACCTACAAGAACCATCATTTCATGAGGATCAGTTTTCTGAATCAATTTCTTTTTGTTTTGTTCCAATATTTCCAACCTCTGATTGGTACAATCCGAAATAAATATGAAGAGACTTCTAGGAAAAAGTTTAAAAAATACATCTAGTATTGAGGAGCTACGATCTAGCTCTGCAAGTATAGCAGGACTTTGCTCTACTGATATTTGTTTTCGAGGTAAAAATAAATCAGTTGCCTCTGACCAGCTAACAGCTGTAGGTTGTGAAATATCTACCCCTTGATCTTGCTCGATAATCTCTTCTTCTTCTGATTCTGAGTTTTGTTTTCTCTTTATTCCTCTTTGCTGATCGTGTTTCCCTGCTAAATCGTCGTCGCTTGACGAAGACAAATCCTGCTCAACATTACTGTCATGAAAAAGAACTTCATTTTCACTTTCCTCGCTGCATAACGCGCCATCTACTTCACCATCAGGAATGTATTCCGAGTCGCTATCTGTATCATACTGATTGACAGGCTCCGATTCAATTTCAGATAAATGCTCACTAAAATATTGCTGTTCTTCTCGCCTTAGAGGCTTATTTCGTCTGAAAAGGATTAAAAAATATATGATTGAAAATTACGGCAGGGATAAAGAAGTCCCGAGTTAGAACACTATAGGGACATATATGCCCCATAACACACGTGACGCAGTTTTTTTTACAAATACACTACTATTAATTATTCCCCAAATGATTAATAGTTTAAACACACTAAAACGTAACTTACCTGCTCATATTTACAAAAGAAACGGCATGGGAGACCAAAAAAACACTTGAGAAACCCTTCAACTATGTGCACTCGTGAAATTCTTAGCTTAAACTGGCTGATCAGCTGTTTTATTGCAGGTGGCAAACAAAAGTGCATGTCGCGCGAATTGAAATTACTACTGGGATAGCGACTAATGTATTTTAGACGGTTTATGAGCCCAATAGTAATTTTTAAACGAGGTGTGGGATAAATAGTTCCCGTCAGTACCGAAAGGGTGTTAGCCTGTAAAACATGCTCATCACTCACTCACTAATCAATAATTTTTGGTACAATGAAAATGGATGTTTACTGATACACATGTCAAGAAATACTGATTTAGGAAGTTCTTGTTTTGCAAAAAGCTACCATCCCACTTGGATGGCAGATGCAGACCTCGAAATTCAGATTCTATAGTCAGTGGGTTGGAAGCTTTATGCTAAAATGAAAACTACCTATTTTTGTGATTTTTACGAATGTAAATTTTTTAGAGTTGACATTGGGTTGGAAGGTTTTTGCAGAACAAAGAAGTATAAATTATTGATCAGAATACCCGTTTATCTCATTTTTTCATATAATGAGGGTTGGTAGCTTTTTGCGTAACAGGGCCCAAATGGGAGTGGAGAAATTTCTTTTTAAAACTACAAAAGAGAGACTGCTACCACTACATGTTACATTTCTTCGTATTAGTTATTTTGTGATTTAGTGCAATTCTATTACTATTTTTTGGATGTTTTATGTTGAATTTCTTTACTACCATATCCATAAATGTTTGTATAAAGAATGTATAAATGTTATTTGTTAGATCATGGTACTCCAGATTAACATTAAATTAAGTTCCTTCGGTTTTCTTAAAAATAAAATTTACTGTATCATGTACTTTTAGTTTCGTTTAATTAATGGTGGACAGTGTTAAATAAATTACAAAGCAATAATTTGTCATGAAAAAAATGCGTTTTAATATACTCTTCAGATCAATTAATACAATGTTCATCTATACAATGCTTGATTTGCTAAACTTGTATAGGTATCTGTTTAATATGTGTTTTTTCATACTTAAAACTTTAAATATTGAAATAAACTTGAAAAAACACATTTCAATTTCAATTTTTAATCTTTTTTACCTAACTTTTAGCACATTTTTACTTGTTACTTTTTTTTTATTAAACTTTTATTACACATATTACATTTAACACTATGCATTTATACAAATATAAAACTATTTCTTATATGATTTAACTAGTATCCACTGGTTAGATTTATATTATTAAACCTCCTTTATCAAGAATTGAAAGAACTTATTAGGGCCTAAGTATTGTAATTATATATTACGTTTTTTCTCTCAGAAATAGTTTTAAGATTAAATAAACTTATAAACATATTTTTAACTCAAAAAACTATTTTACTTGTATAACAGTTGTTATTTCTTAGTATATTATTGTTAATGTTCAACTTAATAAAATAATCGCAATTTCGAAAACGGTAATAATAAGATATATTTAAAATTAACTAAAAAAATTTTATATTATATTCGATTTTGATACAATTAGATAAACATTGTCAATAATTTGGTAAGTATTTAAGAATGAGTGATATTTAATTAGAAATTCTAGTTTTAGTCTGTAAGTACCAACAAAATACTTGTAAATTAAACATAGAAATTTGGTCTGATTCTTTTTCATTTAATAAATGCGTTATATTTTTTAAATGTTGTTTTATTTTGTAAAATGCAAATTATATCACAGAACATAATATATAAGAATGGAAATAGTAGAGCAGCAAAGTTTTTGCATGTTGCTTACATTTATGTTTTTAATTAATTACAATGATTCTGCCACTATGATTAACATGTTGAGTGTGAGGTGTAAATGTGGATTCACAAATCATATAGGGCGTGTGAGACGTACATGGATCTACAGTACTGAGATATGTTTTATACCATGTGAAGGACACATTGGTCTACCCAACTACATTAAGACATTGTCATAAAATACATAAATTAGTCAGTCAGTTAAATATTTGTATTAATTCAAAGTTTTACTTATCAAATGAATAATAAGTTCTGTTGTGTAATTAATCATAAAATTGCTATCATATTGGTTTGGTGGCTCCAGAAGTTTCCCAAAAACTAAGTAAAATCTCTGAATAAAGAGGATTTCCTTCGGGAATAATCAACAATACTTACAGAAAGTTTCCTAAATCTGGACACCACAATTATAAATAAACTAAATAACGTCTTCCAATAAATGGATGTAGTCAAACTTCGATTATAAATTTTGACAGTTAAACTTCTTACTTCAGAGATGGTACCGCCACCCTACAGTTAGTTGCTGCATAGATGCCGTGCGGCTCGTAGAACAAAAAAATATTTCTAGTGGTTTCTACAAAGTAGAAATTTAAAAAAATAATATACAGATAGGATATAAAGTAAGCGCGCCCCCCCTATTACTTGAACATTGGTGATATCAAAGTGAAATTTTGGGAATATAGTGACCAATAGGTGTACCTACGATTGTTTAAGCTGTTTTGACAAAGTCAACATTCCAGGTGGTGTTAAACGGAGTTAGGCTCGTTTAAAAGGTATTTCTATGCAGTATACTCTCCTAGAATATTTTTGAATTATTTAACTTTTTCTAGAAGTTATTGCCATTTGAATATTAAAACTATTTATTTTAATTAACAATAGCTTAATTATTAAGTTAATTTATAACTTTTTTGACGTTCAATGTGACCACCTTGCACCTCCTGGCATAAATAAAACCACATCATTCCATTTCGCACATCGCACTCTAAAATTATTATTTGCCTTAATTATTCTAAATCGTTTAGCTTGGTAGCAAAGACTTTCGGTTTCAAATATCCCCACAAGAAAAAATCCAGTAGGGTCAAATTGAGTGAATGGAGTGGCCACTTGATTGGGTTTATCCACCTGTTTGGACACACTTCTGTCAAATAATCCCACACCGGTCGAAAACAGTGGGAAGGAGCGCCATCTTGTTGAAACCATACCTCCCTAATGCCTTCATAAGACTCTTCTGGATTATCCTCCACTACTTGTTGAATTGTCGGTACAATTTAATTTTGCAACAATTTTAAATACAGTGGACGGTCCGAATTTTCTTCAATAAAAACTGGAGCGATAGTATGGTCACCAAGAATGCCAGCCGAAACATTTAGCTTTTATGGATACTGCGTGGTTGTCCCCCAGATCCATAATGGGTTGGTAAACTTTGTTTATTTACTCCCCGTTCAATAAAAAAGTGCTTTCGTCGCTAAAGCACAAGAAATTCAAAAATAAAGGCCTGGCAATTGTGATTTCGGTAATTCTTTCTGCGAATTCAGTTCTTCGATCAGAGTCATCTTCATTTAGTTCATGAACCGATTTCAATTTAAATGTATAACAACAAATAAAAAAGCGATGATGTAATATACCATTCGTAATTGATCGAATAATTTTAATTAATAAAAAAATTACCAAATATCAATCGCTACTGCCGTCGGCTCATCGGTAGATTGAGATAGGGGAGAGTTCTAATTTAGAGTTTAATTAACATACCTGAAATACTGCCTGCTTCTCATAAGCTTAATTATTTTCACTTATACTTAATTCATAAAAAAATTGTTATCTAAAAATTATGAAAAAATGATAAAATCTCGAGCGCCATGTTGTCTTTATATATATATATATATATATATATATATATATATATATATATATATATATATAGGAACAACAAAACCTAGTTAAGGAATAATAAACAATTTATCAAAATGAAAATAAAATAACATGATATACATCAGTTCTACATCGATTGGGGCTTGAACCTTGGTGGCGCAGTTGGTAGCGCGGTACTCTAGCAAAGTACATGTCGTAGGTTCGAATCCTACTCGAGGTAAACTTTTTATTTATGTATTTAATAAAATTAATAATAATTTTTAATTTACATATTTACCTTTGAACTTATTCGTTCATAACAAAAACTTATAATAATGATATACTTAAGTTTATTTAATATCTGATTGAAAAGGTTAAAAATCAGAAGTCTTATACTATTCTAAAATTATATAAAAACATTACCTTTGAACGTTCGGTACATAAACTGTAACTGGTAACTATGAAGCAGAATGGTGAACTTGGTGAGGTCAATGTCTTGCTTATGTCCCTTTATATATTGTGTCCATAACTTTATTGAATTTCTTTGAAGTTTAATTCGCCAAATTTATTTATAAAAGTATGTAGAACTTGCGTTGTAAAATGTAATTCAAGTAAAAATTGCCATTTAAATTAGAAAATAGATTAGTAAATTACTGACTTATACGTGCCATTAAAAATAATTATTATAAAAATGCCATATAAAAGTATGCATTAAAAAATATGAGTAAAATAATTGCAACTAAGTGCAAAGTAAGTAAAAGTGGGTACTTAAAAGTGAGTACTTAAAAGGTGAGTACTTAAAAGGTGCCTAAAAAAAAAGCAAAGGCTTTAGTTTTAAATATGAGAAAAAAAAATAACTTACCACCAAAATCTGATGGCACCAAATATAAAAAATTAGGTAAAAATCATGCTTACTGCTGTAACATTCAGCATTAAGTGAATTAAAAAAAAAGCTTTCAGAATAACTCAAGTGTATTTCCCCCTAAAAGTTTTCTTGCGTTGCGCGGATACCATAATATCAATCCAATTTTTTAAGAAAGGGAACTATAACTATTTATGTAATATTACGCCCAAAAGATTTGTTCTAGGAAATGCCAATTAAATTGCCATTCTCAATTCTACATATTAATAATTAAAAACTTTTCTAATAATACGCCAAATAAATGAACGATTCTTAAATTAATGTACTTTTTAATACAACCACAAAAAAAAGGTGGTTACACACCCCCTCCTAAAATTTGGACTCGGAGATCACCAAAGCGGAGATTCCAAACACTAAGCTAATAAATGAAATTATTAAAATTTAAAACATACAAAATGTTAAGCTAATTAAAATATAAGCAATATTTAAAAAATAACAAGAAAAAGTACGGAAAATGTGGTGATGTCGGCCAGGAAAGACCCCTCGCAACACCATAAAAAGCTAACGACGCGCTACCACCCGCACACGCCACTAGTCGAGAATCAAGGACCCGGAACCTTAAATAAAGTAAAAAACTTTAACTGGTGGGGTTAGTGAAGCAAACCACCATCAGAAGAGCAAAATGAGTATCCGGTAAAAAAATTTGAATCTAAGGTAAAAAAACGAACGGAAACCAAAACCTACCATGACCTGAAGGGACAGTGGGCAGAGAACCCGGAAACGGTTATCGTGCAACTTTATAATAAATCAAGGCTAAACGCCACTCTACTCGAGAGTATAAAAATAGAAAAAAATCCTTCCGGACTAACAATAAATAATCGCGAGACTTGAGGTCGAGAGAGAGCGGTTCAATTACCCTACCCCGGTGGTCTCAAACCAAGCCTCCTAGGTACATAACACAACTACCACTGTCACGTTTGATAAATGAGTCAAAATTGGTAAATCCAAGATACAACTATTTCCATGGCAAATTAGCTCAGGATGCTTCGTCGTGGAGAACAAGAGAGACCACTCTACCCTTCACGAGATTCAGGTTTCATGTTCTTCCACAGGCATCGTCCAAGACTCAACATACCCTAACTAACACGCACGCTTTATAAATAAATCGAAATCTAGGTGAGATAGCAAAGAGAAAGATGATGCACTCTTACGAACACAACAACCCCCTCCTAAAACTACCAAAACGTCATAATCAGGAAGTGAACTAATCGAGGTTGACACGAGGCGAACCGAAGTCCTCAAGCACCGTCCAAGAATAGTAACACTACACAAATCAGGAAAAACAAAATAACTAAATCAATCAAAAAATAAAAATGTATAGAAGCATTACTAGTTTTCTTATCTATGGTTATGAGTTTTACACGTCAAATTAACGATCAGAGGTAAACTCAAAATAGTTATCTTCAATTTTACTATTGTAACAATAGCAAATTGTAAATCCAATAAAGGAAGATAATCTGCCTGAGAACTAATGTCCCAAAAAATCGGCAAAACAATCGCACAATGGGATCTAAATATCAACCATCGTGCTAACAAATGTAGCAAAAATCATGCTAACAAATGTAGCAAAAAAATAAATTATGTGGTTTGTGAAGCTACAAAAATATAAAATAAAATAATGTGCGAAATAACCACAAAATAAAATTATTTTGAAAAATTATCAAAATAATTAAAAATATAAATAAGAAAACCAGAATGTAAAAATACTAAAATAGGAAAATAATTAAAAAGAATGCAAAAAAATAAGAACTAATGGGGTTTTAAATACTTAACATGAAAAACACCTAAGGGTTTATTATCAATAGGGGTGGCCAATCGGTACGTAGTTGGACCTACCACCTCAATAACTTTCGCTTCAATAAATTTAGGAGCTAACTTTTGACTATAATTTTTAGTCGCATCAGATAATGTAAAATTCTTTTTCCAAACCAAATCGCCAACATTTAATTTCAACGGACGACGTCGCAAATTGTAAGATTTTGAATTTCTTTCGTAAGCTGCATGTAAATTTTGTTTAACTTGTTTAAAAATAGGTGAAAGTTCATTTAAATCTTGAACTAATTGTTCACGGTTATTAATAAATAAATCATCCTCTTTGAAATCCTTTAGTCGACCATAAAAATCTCCAGAAATAGAAACTGTCCGACCAAACGACAAAAAGGAAGGTGAAAATTTCGTAGACTCATGAACAGCGTTCGAATTCAATTAAAAACAATTCAACATAGAAGAAGTACAATCTAAGAAAATAAAAAATGGAATTTACACACAAATAACACAAAAATATGTTAAACGGTCGCATCTAATCTACTACCATTACATTTTAAATTTAATTTATAAACAGGAACAGAACTCTTAAAAATTTGTAAATATTCCAATTCATTTGGAAAAATCTTAAGCAGGAATACTAACTGAAGTATTAATATTGTCATTATGTGACATAAAAATATTAGAAGTATCTAAATTTGTAATTCATTATTCATTTCAAAGTTTTCGTTAAATGGATTCAATAAATTCTAATGAATCGTTACATAAAGTCAACAATTGATCATGTAAATATAAAAATTCACTATCAAAAGTAATGTAATTCAAACGTTTCAAAATTAAAATAAATGTATTAACAATTGAATATTGTGAAATTTATCAACAACAAAACCTAAATATGATAATTGAGGTTTACAAAATTCACATTTATCTAAATTAATATTTAAATTGGCATCCTAAGCCTTTTAAAAACTTCTCTTATTCCTTAAAAGTACTTGAAAAAATAATAATATCGTCTAAATAAACAAAAACTGATTGAAATAAATCATGACCTAGAATGGAATCCATAAATCGTTGTAATGTATCATAATCAAATATTGAATGCATTTTTTAATAATTCCAATTACATAAAATGTAATCAAATAAATTTCTCAATTTAATTTACGTCTCTCACCTATTGTCAACCCTTTCACTTCATTTACATTTAAAAAATTTTAATTCTACTAAAATAACTCATCAATATATAAAACATCAACCAAACAATTAAAATTTGACATCGTAAAAAATATTATATAACACAATCAATAAATTTCATTATATATAAACACATAAAAGACCAAGCGTAACACTAAATGGTAACACTCCTTAAATCTCGGTCAACTCTTAACATAAAATCAAAATGAACAAAGCGAAAATAACTAGCATTGAAACAACAGCAGATCAAGTCCCTTTTTCTGGCCCCAGTGTAGTATTAACACAAATGTAAATAAAATATCAAATAAGCAATAAATTTCAAAGTAATAAATCTGAATGTAATAAAAATGTAATAGATTTCAATGTCCCTGCTCGCCCGCGCCAAATTGTAATAACAATTAATAGCTTCAAACGGAAGATGTAATAGGGAATTCTAATGTACTGAGTTTAATTAACATACCTGAAATACTGCCTGCTTCTCATAAGCTTAATTATTTTCACTTATACTTAATTCATAAAAAAATTGTTATCTAAAAATTATGAAAAAATGATAAAATCTCGAGCGCCATGTTGTCTTTTATATATATATATATATATATATATATATATATATATATATATATATATATATATATAGGAACAACAAAACCTAGTTAAGGAATAATAATAAACAATTTATCAAAATGAAAATAAAATAACATGATATACTTAAGTTTATTTAATATCTGATTGAAAAGGTTAAAAATCAGAAGTCTTATACTATTCTAAAATTATATAAAAACATTACCTTTGAACGTTCGGTACATAAACTGTAACTGGCAACTATGAAGCAGAATGGTGAACTTGGTGAGGTCAATGTCTTGCTTATTTCCCTTTATATATTGTGTCCATGACTTTATTGAATTTCTTTGAAGTTTAATTCGCCAAATTTATTTATAAAAGTATGTAGAACTTGCGTTGTAAAATGTAATTCAAGTAAAAATTTCCATTTAAATTAGAAAATAGATTAGTAAATTACTGACTTATACGTGCCATTAAAAATAATTATTATAAAAATGCCATATAAAGGTATGCATTAAAAAATATGAGTAAAATAATTGCAACTAAGTGCAAAGTAAGCAAAAATGGGTACTCAAAGTGAGTACTTAAAAGGTGAGTACTTAAAAGGTGAGTACTTAAAAGGTGCCTAAAAAAAAAGCAAAGGCTTTAGTTTTAAATATAATGAGAAAAAAAAATAACTTACCACCAAAATCTGATGGCACCAAATATAAAAAATTAGGTAAAAATCATGCTTACTGCTGTAACATTCAGCATTAAGTGAATTAAAAAAAAAGTTTTCCGAATAACTCAAGTGTATTTCCCCCTAAAGGTTTTCTTGCGTTGCGCGGATACCATAATATCAATCCAATTTTTTAAGAAACTATTTATGTAATATTACACCCAAAAGATTTGTTCTAGGAAATGCCAATTAAATTGCCATTCTCAATTCTACATATTAATAATTAAAAACTTTTCTAATAATACGCCAAATAAATGAACGATTCTTAAATTAATGTACTTTTTAATACAACCACAAAAAAAAGGTTGTTACAAATGGGTAGTACTTAGCGTGCTTAAGAACTTTGTTAACTGTTTTTTTTTACAAACTTCTTGGATAACACATTGGCAATTTAGGACTTTCAACAATTTTAGTTAAAATGTTAATTTTTTTTATTTTCAGAAATCGAGGGCTTACCTAAGCGGCGCTTGTTTTGAACTGATCCAGTTCTCAAAAACTTTATTGTCAATTTCCTTATGAATTTTCGGAAAACACGATTTCCTAGATTTTCCTCATTGACAATACGTTTCGTTGTAACATTAAAAAACAAAATAATTTTGACAATGAACATTTTGTATTAACTTAATTGCACAGCATTCTTTCTAAAAGTTATATACCTCCAAAAGAAATAAGTATTAAGATCGCTATAACTTCTAGAAAAATTGGAATAATTTAAAATTATTCATGGGGAGTATACTACATTGAAATACTTTTCGAATGAGTCTAATTTCAACCCCCATTCCATTTGAATAAATGGCAGTACTTGGCGTCGCAGCACCACCTGGAATGTTGACGTCAAAGTAATCATAAACCTATTATTAACTACAGTCCCAAAATTTTATTGATATTTCTAATGGTTTAAGAAGTAAAGGGGAGGGGCTTACTTTATAAACCTCTCTGTATATATACATATATACAAGGTACCCGTTTTGTTAGTGACTACATGGGGATCTCGCTTATCTTTAGAGATAAACAGTCGGTTAAATTAGGGCAAAGTTACTCATTTTTATGTTGAACGATAATCTGAAAGAATTAGAGCTGTCATCTTTTGTTTTTGAATTATTGCAAAAAATGAAAATTTTGGTTTTCGTTTTTATTTTTTTAAGCAAAACCATTAAACCTAGAGGTTTTTAACTAAAACATTGTGATTGCACTTTTTCACAAGGAATCTAAATCTGTCTTCGTAATTTCCATGGCACCATACACACAAAAGATACAACATTTTTGCATTTTTTATTCTGAACATTACACATAATAGTTCTGCCTTACATTTACGCCAAAATTTTCAATTTTCCAATTATGGGAAGGATGACGTTCGATTGTTTTAACGAAAACTATGGAATACAATTTTAGTAAAGTATAACTAGACCATTAATAAATTAAATATTGTCTTTAAGATGACAAATGAGAACACCCTCTAACGATTGAAGGCTAACAGTGAAAGATGTCATACCGAAAGAACAAAATTTAACAAAATGTAATGAAGTTGTAATGTAACTGTAAAGTCATGAAAAACAAAGCTACGTTTTGTGATACCAATGTATACTTTTTCACATGAACAGGACAACTTGTACACGCCGGAAGATGATAATAGGTTTGAAACATCTTTAGGTGACCTTAAATCTTCTTTAATTTTTCATGTAGATTTAAAAACTGTCCTAATGGCATGATTAATTAGGTTAGGATTTTTTCAATTTTATCTGTAACATTAGTTATAAAAGGAAGAAAATCAGTACCAACATTAGGCACTGGTTTTTCTTTATGGTTATGTCTAGCAGGTGTAATAACATTATTAATATCTTTAAGTGAATATTCATTAGCTTGCAGTGATTTTGTTAAATATGTATATTCATCTTTCAACAATCCAGGATCACAAATTCATTTTTCTCGATCCACTAAAGATTTAATTACACTAATTTTTTGACGTGAATGTTGGTTTGATAATTTATGAAGGTATCTATCAATGTGAAAGATATTATTACTACTGACGAAGATAGCTGTAAGTGTTATCGAAAGTTATAGAGTGGTGTAACTTAAATACAATAATACACCATAAAAATAATCCCAAAAAAATAAGTACTAGGGTTGTTCAATTGAAACCCATCTTTGGTCTATAAAAAATATATTCGGAAATAAATTTACAAATAATCACCTGTACAATTAAGGCTTATATCGCACTGCTTCACCAACTGATTTATTTCTTGCTCTAATGGAAGTTTACCATTTCTTGACATACTAATATCTAAAACTAATAACCATGCACGTCAAAAAATTAGTGTAATTAAATGTTTAGTGACCCTGAATTTTTAAAAATATTTAACAAAATCACTTCAAGCTAATGGACATTTACTTAAAGGTATTAATAATGTTATTACACCTGCTAGACATAATCATAAAGAAACAGTGTTTAATGTTGGTACTGCTTTTATAACTAACGTTACAGATAGAATTGAAAATTTCCTAATCCCAATCAATCATGGCATAAGGATTGTTTTCAAATCTACAAAAGAAGTAAAGAACATTTAAGGTCGCTAAAAACGTTTCAAGCCCATTGTCATCTTCTGGATTGTATTAAGTGATCTTGTCCATGTGGAAAAGTATACATGCGAACCACACAACGTAGCTTTTATACAAGACGTAAAGATCATACGAGATTTGGTAGATTAGATCAACTGGATAAATCTACGGTAGTTGGTCATGCTTTAAATAACTTAAATCATGAGATTCAATTTGATAATATGGAAATATTGTCAAGACCAACTCATAATTAGGTTCGTTTACAACGTGAAAATATTGAGACAAATAAACATCCTAATAACTTCTATACGCAAGAAGAAGGTCTCCGTTTAAATAGGTTTTGGCTGGCATCTAATAATTTAAACAAAAAGTGCAATGATACGTCTTAATTTTAATTTTAGCGTTTGATGTGACTAAGTTTTTTGCTGTTTTTTCCTAGACCTTGAAGTAAATGCTTTACCAATTACATGTTAAGTTACCACAGCGCTATAATAATTTAACATATGTAGTTGAAATTAAAATTAAAAATTATATTAAACGTACTACATTGTGTTTTCACTGTAAAATAACACTTACAATTATTAACAAATCTATGTCTTTGTTGGGTTTGACTATATATTTAATTGATATGTCAAGTTTCTATTTGTGAATGCTTTTAACAATTACAAATTAAAGTTTTTCACAACTTTATACTTACATCATAATCTGATTAAATTTTGTTAATTTTGCTTTTTGATAATCAAATTTTTCACTGTTAGCCTTCGGCGTTAGAGTGTTCTGATTTGTCATTATCAATGCAGTTTAACAATATTTAATTTACTAAGGATCTATTTATTCTTTACTTGTAATATAATAAATAATTGTAATTCTGTAGTTGGCTTTATACATTTATTAAACTGTTATATTAATAGCAGGCTTGTATTTCCATTTTCACTTTTTCATATTTCATAAATTTGTTCTAACACCTTAAATAATTTTAAAAGATTTTACTACTACTGAGCATGATAACTTAAGTGGTATCGAAACGTATAGAAAATATAAATTTAGAAATGCGCCATTTAAACCCGAAAGATAAGTATTTTAATTATGTGTAATAGGTAAAGGTGAAGGTTTACATTTTCATATTACAGCTTGGTTATTGACCCATATCAAGACATAGCAGCGACGTCATTGAACCACAAATTGTTGGGTATGTTATATCACCACTTATGCGAATAAACATTACAACCTAAAACTATGTTTATGGTTGCCATAAAGATGTGGTTTTATTATCGGTACATGTGTCTGTAATGACGTATTTGAAACATCGAAATTAATAAAAAGGCGGAAATGGGCACCGCAATGCCATTTGAGTTAGGAAGGTCGTGTTTGAAATTACGCTTTAAAAAGGTGCAATTTGCCTTACCAACATTATATGAGCCACGCCAGCAACGGAATCAGCTCCCTTCATAGAGATGCACCATATCAATGTGAACATGGAATAGGAAGATTGTATATTTAGAAGTATAATACCGTTATTCAAGTCAAGAGCAAAGGCTGGTAGAAAAGAAGCGCTATGTGCGGGAACTAACATCCTTGGTGACGCTATAAAGGAAATTGATTGATGATTAAGGCGACGAGAAGATCAATAAATAAATATGGGAGGGTTCGGGATATAAAACACAGTGGCTGCCCGATAATAAATAGTCTCTGTTGAAAAAACCCAAGAAGATCTTAGCAGTTAAGTCTTGTTCTCCTTACAATCGACGGACACAAGTATCAAGAATTATGAATAGATATTTTACAACCTTGCATCGACACTAAACGGTGTTTATCCAATAGAATTTGTACTGCCACGGAATGGAAACGATTACACCGATTTAAGTTAGACTATGCTGTTCACTTGTAAAATAATACGATACAGTTCTCATTGATACGGACCCAACTGAACAACACGTATGCCTACCGCTCATATACCAAGACGTTTAAAAAGAAAGTCAAGACTTCAAATCTGAGTTCCACCCTTTGGCACAATGATACAGCCAACCAGATGAATATTTTGGGAAATGCAAATACCAAATTTTCGAAACGCCAAGTACTTGCAGCGACCAGTAACCAGGTTCAGGTGCTTGCTCACGTACGCTCGGATTTGTATAATCAAGAAAAGTTTCTCATTAGCGACATTAATTTGAAGACAAAATTTGTACGATCAAGAGATAACTTCAATTTAATGGTGACGCCCGCATTAAACTGCAAGACGAAAAATTTGGATATTAGTTTACTGGTGAGTGCTAACTATACCCGCGGACATACAACAAAAATTATTAGATAACGTCTTCCTTGGCCAATCACCTAAACATTTTGTGGGATGGTTTGCATCAAATAATCCGTTCAATTTTCATCACCACAATATTAACTACATATCTTTGTATATCGAGGGGCAGCGAATTTCTTCGACACCCATACAGCCAAACTTTACAGTTAAATGGCATTTTTTGAATGATAGCAACGATATAACAAGAAGCGATTACCCCTACGGCAGCTGCTTAATGGACTTGACTCTAAACCTGATTTTTCTGCACACACGAGAATTTAGTTAAAAACGAATATTTGCGTAGTGAGGTCTGATCAGGCTAGACTCTGGCTGAAACCGTCAACGGTTTGATGTGTGCCGAATTTGATAACGTGCTCGAAAACGACAAATATCAGCATTTCGCGGTAGATTTATTTTACCACTTAAAAGGAGCCGCCTCTAGATCAACACCTTCATAATCAAGCAGCAGACGAAGAAGATGAACACACACTTATATGTATAAGGCTTTAGATGTAAAAAACGAATTCATAGCTATATAAATTGCCGTGGTTACAGACGGTGGTGCTTTATTGCTGGTATTGCCACCTCGATAGTATCTTACATCAAGGCAGATAAGATATAAGAGAAAAAGTTTCATGGACATTGACGCTTGGGGCATGTACGCTATAGTTATTTTGAGGAAAAGCTGACAAAAGTACTGTTGCCTTTTGACAAGATTAACGTTAATGGCAGAGAAAAACAACGGTGTTTAAAATTTCTCAACCAACCAATACTAAACATGGATGATATTGGTTGTCCGTCGATTAAGAAACCAAAAAAGAAGACGAAATCGTATAGGAGTTCAAATCATAACATCTATGGGGGGGGGCGTGTGCACTGGTAAACGCCTTACTACTACAAGACTGGACACACAGAACATGCAAGGACGCTCGCTCGCACACACACCACACACACACACACACACACACACACAAATTGCTGGGATGTATGCGATACAAGTATCGAAATGGTTGGAATTGATCCCCAGCCGCAAGGATGTGTTCCGAATTGCATGTGCTTCTAATTAGTTACAGAATCATGCACATAGGTCATGTGCCATTATTGTACATACCGACGCAGCAAATAAACCAGGACAGCTGTCAACATGGATGTACGCACACATGTGCGGGTATTTAGGCGAATGGTGGGGTAGCATCTTTCCCCTCAGAACCCTAATTCAGTTCCGTCCGATCCGATCCTGATCGGAACTATCCCACCATGCATACATACATTGCATACATACATAATGTATGTATGTTGGGAATCCATTATTTCGACTGAAGGAGCTTGGAAAACTCAAAAGCCCGCCTTTTCTCCTTTTCTTTGTAACGTGTATCACAAGGATAACTGTTAGAAAAACGGAGTATTGAATTATTATTTATTTTAAATGCTGGTGTTGGCGTAATTAAACACATAGTATTCTATCAGCTGATAGAAATCCATGCCCGGAGAATGCTGTGCTGTTAGAAGTGGAAACCCTTTCGAAAGTTATGCTGTTAGAAATGGTCTTAGCATCAGGCGATCATCTAAAGTAAAAACTAACATGTCACGATGACTCGTGAAAGGTCGCATGTTAGAAATGTGGCCATAGACGTTATAAATGAGCGCCAGCTGTGCGAGTTCCAAACACCAGAAATGGGCTCTTTTGAGCAAAAGAGGGTTTGCCACCGAAAGTACACAAGATAATTGGAACCAGATAGCGAGTACAAGAGGACGGCAACATGATGGCGACGGAAATAAGGCAGTGGAGCAAGCTGGCAGTATTATAAATAGGATCCTATTGGAAAATAAGCTGCTCGAAATTGTACGGAAAAAAAGGTAAAGGAGCAATATGTAGGCTGGAAAGGTTCCGTAGGTAAGTGCAGGAGCAAGATGCGGTCTCTAAGATAGTAAAGCAATATGCAGGGTTCAAGATTATCACTCTGATGCTGAACGCTGGAACCCCAAAGCAAGGGAGCCACGAAATTATAAAAAGATAATAAAAAATAAGGTTTAAAAAAGCAGCCGAAAAAGAAGTGAAGAGTCATTAAAAACAATTACCATTGGAGCAAGATGCTGTGCTGGATTTAAGATGCTTAAATCCCACGTAGAGACGGGATGAAAATCTAAAAAGGAAGATGATAGAACGCAGCCGCAAAAGAAGTCGAGGTTCGTTAAAAAGCTAGAATAAGGAGATGGACCAATATGGTGAGATATGTAGGGGAGGAGGGGGCACAGAGGACCGGTTAGGCACATAGGTCCACTCGATTTATTTTATTACAGGTGACGCCATCTTTTTAATTTTGTCAAAAATAGCAAGCTAGCAGTGTACTTCATTTATCCAACAGTTACAGCAATATCTGTGTATTCAGGTCAGCAAACAAAACATTGATTTTAAGGTACGTCATGTTAAATTTTATAGTTTTGTCAATGTGATTATTGCGTTATTATGCATGTATTGTTATTTTTATTATTCCACTAAAACACCATTTTTACTTAAAAACAAGTTGGTTAACTCAGATGTAAACAAACATTCAGTCAGTGGAAATTTAAATTTATTAATTGCGGTTACAAGGTTTATGTCCTCTGTGCAAAGCAGTATGTTGTGGCTTAAATATGAATTTAAGTATTTTATAATTAACGCAATTATGTAATTTATGTATATTATCATAAAAAACTTGTTTTTAGATGGTACGTAACTATATAAAGAAAAAAATCGAGCCTTCGTGGTCAGAAGAAGACATGACCAGGGCACTGGAAATGATCAACCGAAACGAAATTTCAGTTCGACAAGCAGCTCAACGTTTTAATATATCTAAGACCTGTATTTTAGAAAACATAATGAAATGATGCCAAAAACACCAAGAAATGATCATTTCAAACAAGTGTTTACTGAACAACAAGAAACTGAATTAGTGGAGCATATTCTAGACCTAGAAAAGCGATTTTATGGAATAACCCCTCTAGATGCTCGTCGAGTCGCATTCGAACTGGCAAAATATGAACTTAAATCATCCATTTAATAAGAATGCCAAATTGGCTGGTTGTGACTGGCTTTTAAAAACGAAATTCAACTCTATTAGAGTAAGCCACAAGCATAGCACGAGCAGAGATCTAATAAACCACAAGTTCAGAAGTTTTTGATGTTGTACGATCAGTTTTAGAATGCAATATTCAACCAGGCCAGATATACAACATTGATGAGACTTGGATTAATTCAGTACGGTACCAGAAAAATTTTAGCTGAAAAAGGAAAAGCAAGTTGGATAGTAGCACTGAACGTGATTTAATGTAACTGTAGTTTGTGGGATTTCAGCTGCAGGATCTTACGTACCGTTTTTCTTTTGACAGCAATGAACTCATTATTTATGAAAGGATGTTCGCCAGGTGCAGTTGATTATGCAAATGGTTCTGGATGGATGGATTCGATCATTTCGTCAAGTATTTAGATCACTTTATTAACCATGAATCCTGCTCCTGATAAGAAAATATTATTAATCCTTGACAATCACAATAGTCACAGGACGCTTGCTGCAATAAATAAAGCAAGAGAAAATAATATTATAATGGTCTCTTAACAGGCATCGTACAACTTTTGACTGCACTGTTCTTTAAAACATCAGTACGCAAAGGAGTGTGACTTATGACAACTAATAACCCTGGATCGTCTGCCATTATATGACATCGTAGAAATATTTTCAAAAGCATTTCTTATGTGCCACCTTGAGATTGCCATAAAAGGTTTTCAAACGACAGGAATTTATCCATTTAATAATGAAATATTTTCCGACGAATGTTTTCTGCCTCTGAAGTCACAGACATTCCGGTACCGAAAGAAACTGAGGGCCCATCGCGACAGAAAGTGTATCAGATGAGGATGACCACCAACTTGATCCTCAACACGTATTTAAAACCACAACCGAGTTACAGTTACACTTCCTTTAAAGATGCTATCCTGAAAATTTCTCCAAAGCCAAAGTCAGATGCCCGTAAAATAACACTCAAAATCAACAGAAAGTGAGCAGAGCTCAGCATGCTGAAGAATTGACAAGTTCCATTTAAGGACCAGCTATGGCCAAAGAAGCAGAAAAAACAAAATACCAAAAGTGTAAAAAGAAAACTTAGTGAAAATGTAGTAGAAAAGTCCCATATTAGAAAAAAAACCGTGCAGAAGAAAGTGGTGGAGGTTTCAAGTACGATAGTGAAGAGGAAGATACTAACACCACATGCATTTATTGTCCTAGTAGGTACAGCGAATCAAAGGCAGGGAGGATGATTCAATGTCAGAATTGCAAATGTTGACATGACGCTTGCAGGAGTGTCAGAGGACGATGCAAAATTTATTTGTTTAAAATGTTCTTAAAATATTAATATACTTAAAAATAATATTTTTTGTTAGCTGTTAAGCTGCTAAAATAAATGATTTTTGCAAACAATCAGTCTTTTTGTGAACATCCTATTTTTTTTTTATGATTGTGGACCTGAACAGGCTAAATAAGGCCTATCGTGCTAAAGCACTCAGGAACACTTAGGAGGATGGATAGAGGGATAATGAATTGCCAATAGATGCCTATGAACAGCTACCTTAAATTTTCTCATATCATAAGTGAGAGGAAAACAGGAACTAGGGAGATCATTCCAGAGTTTAGAAGCCGTGTAGAAAAATGTGGATTGCGCCCGTTTGGTACGACAAGTGTAGATTTGTACTGCATACTGATGATCTGAATGAGCGAACCGAGTGTTTCTCGCAAAGATAGCCGGAGATGGTATCAAAGAACGTAATTCACCAGCACAATAGCCGTTGTAATAACGATAATACAAAGAAAGAACTAAAACCATCCTTCTATGCTCAAGGGACTGTATGTGAGAAGTTAAGGACGTCATTTATACCTAATCGCCCTCTTTGAATACGATCAACGATATCGAGAGCGTATTGGGGAGCACTAACCCAAAGGTGAGAATTATATTCAGATGAGGCCAATTTGCTTATACAGCAGAAGGAGTTGTCGAGAGGTAAAGTACTGCTTAGATCTGTACAAAAAGCCTATTTTACGAGCAGCTGTTTTGGTAGCTTGTAACAACCTTTTTTTGTGGTTGTACAAAAAAATACGTTAATCTAAAATCATTAATTTATTTGGCATAATATTAGAAAAGTTTTAATTATTAATGTGTAGATTTGAAAACTGGCAACTTAAATTGCATTTTCTAGAACAAATCTTTTGGGTGTAATATTACATAAATAGTTTTAGTTCCCTTTCTTAAAAAATTGGATTTATATTATTGTATTCGCGCAAGCGTGAATATTATATATACTTGAGTTATTCAGAAAGCTTTTGGTAATTCAGTTAATGCTGACTGTTAACAGCAAAAGAATGATTTTTACTTAATTTTTTATAAAGTGTGCCATCATATTTTGATGGTAAGTTTGTTTTTTCTCATTATATTTTAGCTAAAGCCTTTGCTTTTTAGGCACACAATTTTTTTACCACAATTTTTTACCACATTATTACATTATTTTTGTTAATTACTCACTTTTAAGTACGCCTCTTTTATTCATTGAACTTGTATTCGTAATAATCTTTAATGGAAAGAATACAATACGTATTGGATTGAAAATTTCTACAAACACATAGTTAATCGAGTTATTACAAGACTCGCAAGGATGTTGTGAAACGCTATCCTACTAGTTGACATTTCCGTATCCAAAAGAACACTGGAACCATTATACAGAGGTATTTATATAGTAGTGAATTTTTAGTTTTTAAGCTTAGCTTTAAAACCTTTTTCTTTCTCTCCTTATTATCCATAAATTTGGTAATAAACTTTATTGCATATTGTTATTTTTGTTATTATTAGAAAGCATTTAATGTTCATTAAATAGGTTTTGTTATTCCTCTCAAAGATAACATGGTGCCGAGAATTCATTTAATTATATTTTATAATTTTTTTTACATTGCATTTTTAGTAATTAAAGAAATGAAAATAACTAAACAGGTGAGAAACAAGACGCATTTCAGGTAGGTTAATCAAGAGCTAAATTAGAACCCTCCCTATATCAATCTACTGATGAGCCAGCGCATTATCAATTAAATTGTGCTTATTATTACAATTTAATTTTTTATTATACTTTGGCTTAAGTTAAAGCATTGCTACAAGTTGGCGATAAATTAATTTTAGTAAGGTTATACTTTGGCGCCCGAGCAGGGACTTGAAATTTATTACTTGACTTTGATTTTATTGCTTGAAATTTATTGTTTTTATTCATTTGTGTTAATGTTAGGGGCTCGAAAAGGGACCTGATTGCGTTTCTAATGTTAGTTGTTTTCATTTTGGTTTGTTTATGTAAAGTTGACATAATTTTAAGGAGTGTTACGGTTTATTGTTTTACGCTTGGTCTTTTATGTGTTTTTATAATGAATTTATTGAGTGTGTTATATAATATGTTATGATGTCAACTGTAAATTATTTAGTTGATGTTCTTTATAGTGATGAATTATTGTCGAATTACAGTATAGGAATGTAATTGGAGCAGAAGCGTTGACTGTAGTAGAGAAGCGTAAAATTTTAAGACGTTTGTTAAATGCAGAAAGATCAATCCAAATTTATTTGATTCATACCCGAAGTGCGATATAATCAAACAGTAGAATTGGAATTATTGAAGGAAAAGTTAAATCATATTCAGTCTTCAATTAAACTTTTAAACATAAGCCCTCGAAATCAGTTTATCTTAGACTACACACACGATTATTACATATTTTGAAACGCTTGAATTACCTAACTTTTGATGATGAATTTTATATTTACATGATCAATTGTTGACTTTATGTAACGAATCGTTAGAATTAATTGAATCTATAAATGAAAATATTGAATTAAATAATGATGTTTCAAATTTAGATACTTCTAATATTTCGATGTCACAAATGACCCTGTTAATACTTCAGTTAATATTCCAACAGAAGATTTTTCCAAATTAATAGATAACTTGCAAATTTCTAAAGGTTCTGTTCCTGTATATAAATTAAATTTAAAGTTTAATGGTAGTGAGAAAGAAGTTTTACATTTATTCAAAGATGTGAGGAGCTAATGATTGCTCGAAATATTTCTAGGAAGGAAATGCTTTTATCAGGTGTTGATTTATTTGCAGGGAAAGGTTTGGTTTGGTATAGGGCAGTTAAACCGTTTTTGCATACTTGGGATGATCTTATTACTAAATTAAAAAGCGACTTTTTACCGGAAGGACATGACGAAGTTTTGTTAGATGATATTAAAAATCGTAAACAGGCTTTTGATGAAATTCCAACCCTTTTTATTTCTGAAATGGTTAATTTATTTTCTCAATTAGAGATTCCTCCTTCGGAAGGTGAACAATTAAGGATTATAATGAAAAATTTACAACCTTGGTTTGCTACTCAATTAGCCCTTGTTAGTGTAAATGATATTTTTCATTTAGTAGATTTGTGTAAAAAATTACAACAAGTGAAAGCTCAGAATTCTAAATTCAAATTTAATTCTTATTCAGATTCACAAAGACAATCTGATTATAAGCCTTCTTCGGCGGTGAAACAAAATATTAAACCTAAAGTCCATTTTTCAGGTATTAAACCAAAAAATATGAATTCTACTTTTACAACTCCAAAAATTAATACAGCTAAGTCTTCAACAACATGCTTTAAATGTAGACAGTTGGGTCATACCTTTCACACCTGTGATAAGGGTGATGATAGAATCTTTTGTTTTAGATGTGGTTATTCCAATGTTACTTTTTCTAATTGTCCGAGGTGTAAATTTTCAAAAAACTTGTAAATGAAAGTGTTCCGTTAGTCGACACATTTCTTATGATTTTTCAGAGGCTGACAAGCATGTTTTTAACGAGTGGTTGATTACTGTTAAGGAATTTTTTGGAACTTCGAAAAATTGTTCTAAATTTGTAGAAAAGAATGATGATGTTAGACCTTTTATTAATGTAAGGATTTTTAATGAGAATTTTATTGCTTTATTAGATAGTGGAGCTACCGTGACAATTTTAGGTAAGCCTGCTTTGTATTTGATTGATAAATATGATTTAAAATTAAATAGGAATTCGCCTTTTTCATCATTGGTTATTGCTGATGGTTCTTCACAATCCATTTTGGGAGTGTTGATTTATCTTTGACTATTAATGGTATTACTAAAACTATTTCTGTTATTGTTTCTGAATTTATTACTACTGCAATTACTTTGGGGTAGATTTTTGTCGTTTATTTGAAATTAAAGCTGATTTTGGTGAAAATTCTTTTGTTGCAAACTCTGCGGAGACAACTTTTCTATGATTAAGAGTATTGATGATCTTAATAATAATCAAGTTTTTGAATTAAATCAAGTTATTGACCTTTTAAAACCTTATCAACTTCAAAGTTAGGTAAGACAAATAAAATTTTCATTCAATTAATACTGGTGATGCAGTACCAATTAAACAACGTTATTTTCCATTATCTCCTGCTATGTTGGAGCATGCGAACAGAGAAATTGATGATATGTTAGAGCAAGGAATTATTAAACCCAGTTCTTCCCCTTGGAATTCTCCAATGGTTTTAGTTAAGAAGAAGTCAGGTGATTTTAGAGTTTGTTTTGATGCTAAGAAATTAAATTCTGTTACAAAAAAAGATGCTTACCCCTTACCATTTTTAAACGATATTTTGGATAAATTAAGAGATGCTCGTTATTTAACTTCAATTGATTTAAAGAAAGCTTTTTGGCAAATACCTTTAGACGCTGAGAGTTGTGAAAAAACTGCTTTTACTGTTCCACGTAGAGGATTATTTGAGTATACTGTTATGCCCATGGGACTTACAAATGCACCCAGTACATTACAACGATTTATGGATTCCATTTTAGGACATGATTTATCTCAATCAGTTTTGTTTACTTAGACGATATTATTATTTTTCAGTACATTCAAGGAACATGTTGCGATTTTAAGAGAAGTTTTTAAAAGGCTTAAGGATGCCCAATTGAATATTAATTTAGATAAATGTGAATTTTGTAAACCTCGATTATCATATTTAGGCTTTGTTATTGATAAGAATGGTCTTCACACCGATCCTTCAAAGGTGGAAGCTATTACTCAATTTCCTCAACCACATACTTTTACAGAAGTTAAACGTTTTATTGGAATGTGTTCTTGGTATCGACGTTTCATTCATGATTTTTCCACTATTTTATCTCCGATTAATAATTTATTGAAAGGTAAGAAGAAATCTCAGAAAGTTTTATGGAATGACGAAGCGAATGATTCATTTTTAAAAATTAAATCTTTATTAGTTAATGCTCCTATTTTAGCGAGCCCTGATTTTTCTAAAACATTTTATTTACAATGTGATGCATCTAATTGTGGAGTTGGATGTGTGTTAACACAAGGTGTCGGAGAGGAGGAAGTTGTTATTGCCTATGGTTCTCGTACTTTAAATAAAGCCGAGCAAAATTATTCTATTACAGAACGTGAGTTACTTGCAGTTATTTTTGGTATTCAAAAGTTTAGACCTTATATTGAAGGTACCCATTTTAAAGTTATTACTGATCATCATTCATTGATTTGGCTCAATAATTTAAAAGATCCTTCTGGTAGATTAGCCAGATGGAGTGTTAAACTTCAACAATTTGATTTTGAAGTTATTCATCGTAAAGGTAAATTAAATGTAGTTCCTGATGCACTTTCTAGAGCACCTTTGGAAGTTAGTTCTTTAGAATTTTCTATTGTCGATTTAGACGATTGGTATAAGAAAATGTTAGCCAACGTTTCTAAAATCCTGAATTATTTCCTAATTGGAGAGTTGAAGATAATAAACTCTACAAATTTATTTCTAATGATTTAAACATCGAATCGAATTTAGTGGAATGGAAATTAGTTGTTCCGAAATCTTTAAGGAAAGATATTTTACGAAAATTTCATGATGATCCTACATCATCACATTTTGGGGTTTTTAAAACTTTTTCAAAAATTAAAGAATTTTATTACTGGCCGAAAATGAAGTCAGATATTTCGAAATATATTAGGAATTGCAATGTTTGTAATCGAAGCAAGTCTTCACAATTTAATCATTATGGTTTTATGGGTAAAGAGAAAAATGTTTCTTATCCTTTTCAATGTATTTCTATTGATTTAGTGGGTCCTTTTCCTAGATCGAAGAGTGGAAACACAGTATTATTAGTTATTTGTGATTGGTTTACTAAATTTACTTTGATTCACCCTATGCGCAGTGCTACTGCTAAAAGAATTTGTCAATATATTGAAAATTATGTATTTCTAGTTTATGGTGTTCCTCAAATTTGTATGGTGGACAATGGTCCTCAATTTAAAAGTTCACAATTTAAAAATTTAATGAGTTCTTACAAAGTTCAATCCGTTTGGTTTAATGCAAGTTATCATCCACAAGTAAATTTTGTTGAGAGAGTTAATAAAGTAGTAGGTATTGCAATTAGATCTTATATTCAAGATGATCACAAGGATTGGGATGTTGAAATTCACAAAATTGCGCATGCTATTCGTAACGCTGTTCATGAGTCTACGAAATTTTCACCTTCCTTTTTGGCGTTTGGTCGGTGTTAGGGATTTACCCGCTATTTTTTGCTTAATGTAAATTGTTTTATTGAGAACTAAAGTTCTACCAAATTACTTTTATTCACAATTTTTTATATGACAAATTTTTATATATGTTACAATTACAAATCAACAACAACTCTGTTTTTTTTTTTTTAACAAAATACACAACATACTACTTCAATTAAATATGAACAAAATATGATGTTACAATGTGATACTAATTCTAAACATAAACTTGAAAGAATGTCTTTCAACATGATAATTTATTAATCACTTTTCATTGGCAGAGGACAAATTTATTGATAGCTCTACAAACTCTCCATTTGGGGTTTTAACTTTCACCACTGTACACATTTGTCTTTTCCTGCGTAAACGCTACGACGACCCAACTTCCAGTATAATGGAGGTACTAACTTATCTTCAATTAAACTAACTTTCAACAATCGCATTATCTTCTTGCGTTGTCCATTTATTGCGTCTTTGCAATTCTATTAAATAATCTTTTGACCAACGCTTCCAAAATGCTGGTACAGCATTTGAATATGTTGATATTTTGCCAACCGATTGATGGGGACGTCATTAAGATCTGGGTCAGGTAAAAAGTAAGTCGACGTCCAATTAGAAAATGTGAAGGAGTTAAAACATCAAAATCATCTGGACTACTTGAAAGCGGAGACATTGGCGCAATTTAAAACAGCTTCAATTTGTGTAAGTAATGTCATAAAACCTTCAAAAGTTAAGTGATTAGTACCTATAACTCGCTTTAAATGTAATTTACAAGATTTTATACGGACTAAATACAAAATGAGGTGAATTTGCTGGAATGAATCTCAATGGATTCCTTCATCTGCAATTTTATTAATTATTGAATTTGAGAATTAATTAAATTTCCTAATTCTTGAAGCTCTTTATTAGCTCTAACAAAATTCGTACCATTGTCTGAAAATATACAATGAGGCTTTCCTCTGAGATACAAATCTACGTAGTGCAGCAATAAATGCGTCAGATGTTAGGTCTGAAACTATCTCTAAATGCACAGCTTTAGTAGATAGACAGACAAATAAACAAACATAACATTTTATTAATTTAGCTTGCCATCCTATTTTTTATTAAAGTAACCACCGTAGTCTACACCTACATTATAAAATGGAGGAGATTGACAAATTCTCTCTTTGGTAAGTTACCCATAATTTGTGTATATGGTTTTGGAGCGCACCTGAAACACTTTATGCATTGAAAACATACTTTTCTTACCAAATTTCTACCGATTATCCAATATTTTTCACGAAGTGAACTAAACAAAAATTAGGACCCGGATGTAGAAGCATTTTATGTTCCGCCTCAACAATTAATCTGGTAAGCGTATGCTTTCCATGTAATAAAATAGGATGCTTGGTATTATATGGAAGATCAGACATTTGTAATCTACCACCTACTCGTATGATATTATTTTCATCCATAAATGGACTCAAATGATTAATTGCTCTTGATCTAATAACTTTATTTTGTTGCAAAGTTTTGATTTCTTGACAATACATCATTTTGCATAATTTTTATAAGAACATTCAGTGCATGTCTTAATTCCATAATACCTGGTATCTTATTCTTAGTCTTATTACGAACAATATATTGAAACCTTATGCAATATGCAACAGTTTTCTGAAGTTTTAATAATGAACTAAATCTCAAATGGAAACCATTTTGAAATGTTCGCTGGCTACACTATTTATATGAACTTGTAGTTTCAATTCAGGTACTGTTTCTAACATAGCAGCTTAAATTACCAAATTGTGATTAATTCAGCCACTTAGGACCATGCCACCACTTACAATCATCAGCAATTTTTCTGGATATACACCACGTGAAAGTAAATCTGCTGGATTATATTCAGATTTTACATAATTCCATAATGCTTGGATTCAAGTCTTGAATTAATGTTACCCTGTTTGCAACAAATGTCTGTAAGAGATTTGGAGAAGTTTTAATCAGCAAAGAACTACTGTAGAATCAGACCAACAATATGTCGCATCAAAATGATTTTCACTAAATTCTTTTATTTTGACACTAATTTTAGCAAATGTGCACACAATTCTAAACGTGGCACGATATTGTTTTAAAGGAACAACTTTAACTTTGAACACAACAATGATACTTTTATATCTCCAGTGCAAGAAATACTTGGTATATACACAAGCGCCATATGCTTGTGTTGAAGCATCTGAAAATCCGTGAATTTCTAGTCTAGATGGATTTTTAGAAGTGAATGTCTTGGAATCTCTAACTTATTTAAAAATTGTAATTGGTTTCTCAATTTTCTAACTTGACTCAATTCCATGAATTGTTTCATCAGCTAATCTTTCACACCAAAGTTTTGTAATAAAATTTTGCTAAAATAATACAAGGTCCTACTAATCAATGGATCATAAATTTTTGATACTTGATAAAATTATTCTTTTGTATATTTCTTAATATCCTTTTCAAAAATTATGTTATATTTCAAAATATCTAGCTTACAAGACCAATATAAACCGAGTGTTTTATTTTGATCTTTTTGCGAAATATACATCAATAGAATTGATTCAGCAGTTTGAAGACCCTTTAAAACACATGGATCATTAGATATCCATTTTCTTAATTGCATGCATCCAGATTTTAATACTTGACTAACATCTTTAGATAACTGAATAGCATTATCTGTGGTTGATGCACCACTCAACATATCATCTACATAGAAATCTTTTAATATTGTAGTAGAAGCAACAGGATATCGTTCAAGATTATCTATACCTAATTGTCTTAAACACCTAATAGCTAAATATGGTGCTGATCTTGTTCCGTAGGTAACAGTATTTAATGTATATTCTTGGACATCTTTTGTAGGTCGAACGCCAAAGAATTTTTTGCAGGTATCTGTCACTAGGATCTACAGAGATCATCCTATACATTTTAGATATATCTGCACAAACAACTACATTGTGCATACAAAATCTTAGAAGAATGCCAAAAAGATCATCCTGAAGCTTAGGACCAATATGTTGCAAATCATTTACAGACACACCAGTAGTTGTTTTGCAGAACCATCAAATACAACCCTTAGTTTAGTAGTTGAACTACATTCTTTTAACACACCGTGATGTGGTAAATAATAAAATTAAAATTATAAGAATTACAAACTGACATATGTCCTAGTTGCTCGTATTCGTTCATGAAATCTGTATACATTTTTAAGAATGTGATTATTTTCAAATTTTGTTCTAACGCAAACAGTCGTTTCAATGCCATTTTTTTCGAGTTACCCAATTCATTGGGATGTTGAATTAATGGAATTTTTACACAAATCTACCGTCAAAGTCACGCTTTGTATTTTCTGAAAATAATTTTTCACATTGCAATTCGTCAAAGGACATACAATTACTTATCGAAATTTCTTCAATTTTCCAAAACTTTTCTAATTGATTTTGGACATCAGTTTTACTAAAATGACATAATGAAATATTTCCGTGTCCTGAATTGATCCTGTCATAAACCCTAATCTGGTTTTTGCAACATCGGCTCGTTGTAACCAATTTTATCTGTCCAACACACAGTAAATGATAAAATATGTCACACTAAAAGAATTTGGACATCACTAGCAGTAGCAAATCCAGGGTCAGCTAACTTTAGATGACTAGGTACAACAAGATGATTAATATTTATATTTTTTGACGGAATAGATTTACTGATTGAAGGAACTACTAAACATGAAACAGATTGACTAAAATTATAATGCAGGGACATAAAATTTATGTAACATTTTCTTTAATCCTACTTTCTATTTGATTTATACCAACAATCGACAAGTTAATTTCTTGTTTTGCAGCCCTAGAAAATCACAAAAATTCTTTTGTTATTAAATTAGACTGAGATCCGTTATCAGCAATGCTCTACAAGTATGAAAGACACTGTTTCTATCACTTACTTGTACAAGAGCTGTAGAAAGTAATACTTCGTTTGTTGATGACTTGTCATAAACATTCATTGTATTGAATTACTGATCAATTGTTGATCATCACAATTTTGTGGATTAGAACTATTATTATTGATTGTAACTGAACCATTTCCTATGAGTTATATCGGAAAGAGTATTTGAAATTGTTCATGTTGTTTACTTTATGGCTTTATGTTTATTATCCACCAAAGAAGTCCCAAAATGTAATAAAGTATGGTGTTTTGATCCACATTTTTACAACATGCATTACAAAATTTACCTCTATGGTTTCCTTTCTTCAGACAATTAGCACATAAGCCTAAACGTCTGACTTCATTATATCTATCAGAAGCTGATAGCTTTAAAATTCAGTGCAATTAATTATAGTGTGTGCTTCTACAATACACACAAATACTATTAGCAGTTGCTACAAATGATTTTGAAGGTTGTTTATGTTTATCAAAATTATACCTTTTCTCGTCTTTCTTAGTTTTTCTAAATTTGCTAGCACGTTAATCCTATATTTTAAAAATTCTTTAAATTCTTCCCAGGTAGACAATTGTTTTCTGGGTTTCTTTCTTACACTCTCTTAGTAACACCATCTAATCTACTAGATACCAAATAAATAATCATAGGATCCCACTGATCAACAGCTACATTTAGTTTTCTAAAGCATACAAATTATTTGTTATATTATTCACCATATCACAAATCCGATGCTGATTCTTTAGAAAGGTTAATAGAAAATAGAAGTTTTACATGTTCATTTACTAACATGCTTCTATCATTGTAATTTTACATAGCATGTAAGCAATTATGTAATTATCAGACGACATTTACCAATTTTAATACTTGTTGAGCTTCACCTGTAAGTGCATCTTTCAAAAAATAAAATTTTTCAAGATTGCCGATCGATTTATTATTATGTACTAAAGAGCAAAATGCATCTCTAAATATTAACAATTTTCTGAAATGCCATTAAATTTTGAATCGGTATAGAAGGTAACTTAGCCAGTTTGAGCCAAAGAGTTATCTGCTAATGGTGTTTAAATTATTGTCTCATTGCTATCACTACTAGACCTGGTAAAACTACCTGAACCTATCATTACAGTGCAAATAGAGACAAACTCATAATATGAATTTTCAAACAATGTTCTTTCTGATAATTGTTTATTATATTCATCCTCAAATTCACTTGTAATTATTTCAATTTCAGTTTGAACATTATTAAATTCATCAACAAATTCTCACCTTCTTTAATCTTATTTTTAATTCAGTAATTAAAAATTGATCAAATTTTTATTTTCGTTGTAGTTATTAGAAAGTTGTTGAACGTATTTATTAAAATTTGTTTGTCGTGTTTTAAAACACGTTTTTAATTAATTGTTTTAATGTAATATCTACATTATCATCCATGATTTATAACGTTACTATACAAATCGAATGTTCTTAAGTAAAATAACAATATGAAACGTATATTTTGAAAAGGATGCGTCAACTTACTTGAAGCCTTAACCAAACCTTGCTTAATGTGATAAACCAACGTAATATGTTTGCATATATATCTGCTTCTACTTCTGTTGTAATTTCACTAGATACCAACTGGTAGGCAGTCACGTATTTAACAAAATGTCGAAACCAATATTTTCTGTCCACACAATTATATTTCTTTGAACAGAAATGTTTCTCCACAATATATTTGAATTCAAATATCTGAAGGACCACAATGTTAGGATTTACCCGCTATTTTTGTAATGTAAATTGTTTTATTGAGAACTAAAGTTCTACCAAATTACTTTTATTCACAATTTTTTATATGACAAATTTTTATATATGTTACAATTACAAATCAACAACAACTCTGTTTTTTTTTTTTAACAAAATACACAACATACTACTTCAATTAAATATGAACAAAATATGATGTTACAATGTGATTCTAATTCTAAACAGTCGGACAGTTCCGATTTCTGGAGATTTTTATGGTCGACTAAAGGATTTCAAAGAGGATGATTTATTTATTACTAACCGTGAACAATTAGTTCAAGATTTAAATGAACTTTCGCCCATTTTTAAACATGTTAAACAAAATTTACATGCAGCTTACGAAAGAAATTCAAAATCTTACAATTTGCGACGTCGTCCGTTGAAATTAAACGTTGGCGATTTGGTTTGGAAAAAGAATTTTACTTTATCTGTTGCGACTAAAAATTATAGTCAAAAGTTAGCTCCAAAATTTATTGAAGCGAAAGTTATTGAAGTGGTAGGTCCAACTACGTACCGATTGGCCACCCCTATTGATAATAAACCCTTAGGTGTTTTCCATGTTAAGGATTTAAAACCTCATTAGTTATTATTATTTTTTTCTCGCATCCTTTTTAATTATTTTTTTTATTCTAGTATTTTTACATTCTGGTTTTCTTATTTATATTTTTTAATTATTTTGATAATTTTTCAAAATAATTTTATTTTGTGCTTATTTCGCACATTATTTTATTTTATATTGTTGTGGCTTTGCAAACCACTTAATTATTTTTTTACATTTGTTAGCATGATTTTTGCTACATTTGTTTAGCACGATGGTTGATATTTAGATCCCATTGTGTGATTGATTTTTTAGCATGATGTTTGATATTTAGATCACATCGTGCGTTTATTTTGCCGACTTTGTGGGACATTAGTTCTCAGGCAGATTATCTTTCTTTATTAGATTTTCCATTTGCTATTGTTACAATAGTAAAATTGAAGATAACTATTTTGAGTTTACCTCTGATCGTTAATTTGACGTGTAAAACTCATAACCATGGATAAGAAAACTAGTAATGCTTCTATACATTTTAATTTTTTGATTAATTTAGTTATTTTATTTTTTCCTGATTTGTGTAGTGTTACTATTCTTGGACGGTGCTTGAGGACTTGGGTTCGCCTCGTGTCAACCTTGATTAGTTCACTTCCTGACTATGACGTTTTGGTAGTTTTAGGAGGGGGTTGTTGTGTTCGTAAGAGTGCATCACCTTTCTCTTTGCTATCTCACCTAGATTTCGATTTATAAATTGTGCGTGTTAGTTAGGGTATGTTGAGTTTTGGACGATGACTGTGGAACAACATGAAACCTGAATCTCGTGAAGGGTAGAGTGGCCTCTCTTGTTCTCCACGACGAAGCATCCTGAGCTAATTTGCCAAGAAAATAGTCGTTTCTTAGGTTTACCGATTTTGACTTACTTATCGAACGTGACTGTGGTAGTTGTGTTATGTACCTAGGAGGCTTGGTTTGAGACCACCGGGGTAGGGTAATTGAACCGCTCTCTCTCGACCTCAAATCTCGCGATTATTTATTGTTATTCCACAAGGATTATATTTTTTAATACTTATACTCTCGAGTAGAGTGGCTTTTAGCCTTGATTTTTTATGAAGTTGCACGATGACCGTTTCCGGGTTCTCTGCCCACTGTCCCTTCAGGTCATGGTAGGTTACCGTTTCCGTTCGTTTTTTACCTTAGATTCAAATTTTTTTACCGGATACTCATTTTGCTCTCCTGATGGTGGTTTGCTTCACTAACCCCACAGTTAAAGTTTTTTGACTTTATTTAAGGTTTCGGGTCCTTGATTCTCAACTAGTGGCGTGTGCGGGTGGTAGCGCGTCATTAGCTTTTATGGTGTTGCGAGGGGTCTTTCCTGACCAACGTCACCACATTTTCCGTACTTCTTCGTACATTTTCTTGTTATTTTTAAATATTGCTTATATTTTAATTAGCTTAACATTTTGTATGTTTTAATTTTAATAATTCATTTATTAGATTAGTGTTTGGAATCTCCGCTTTGGTGATCTCCGAGTCCAAATTTTAAGAGGGGTGTGTAACAACCTTTTTTGTGGTTGTACAAAAAATACGTTAATCTAAAATCATTAATTTATTTGGCATAATATTAGAAAAGTTTTAATTATTAATTGTAGATTTGAAAACTGGCAACTTAAATTGCATTTTCTAGAACAAATCTTTTGGGTGTAATATTACATAAATAGTTTTAGTTCCCTTTCTTAAAAAATTGGATTTATATTATTGTATTCGCGCAAGCGTGAATATTATATATACTTGAGTTATTCAGAAAGCTTTTGGTAATTCAGTTAATGCTGACTGTTAACAGCAAAAGAATGATTTTTACTTAATTTTTTATAAAGTGTGCCATCATATTTTGATGGTAAGTTTGTTTTTTCTCATTATATTTTAGCTAAAGCCTTTGCTTTTTAGGCACACAATTTTTTTACCACACAATTTTTTTACCACATTATTACATTATTTTTTTGTTAATTACTCACTTTTAAGTACGCCTCTTTTTATTCATTGAACTTGTATTCGTAATAATCTTTAATGGAAAGAATACAATACGTATTGGATTGAAAATTTCTACAAACACATAGTTAATCGAGTTATTACAAGACTCGCAAGGATGTTGTGAAACGCTATCCTACTAGTTGACATTTCCGTATCCAAAAAGAACACTGGAACCATTATACAGAGGTATTTATATAGTAGTGAATTTTTAGTTTTAAGCTTAGCTTTAAAACCTTTTCTTTCTCTCCTTATTATCCATAAATTTGGTAATAAACTTTATTGCATATTGTTATTTTTGTTATTATTAGAAAGCATTTAATGTTCATTAAATAGGTTTTGTTATTCCTCTCAAAGATAACATGGTGCCCGAGAATTCATTTAATTATATTTTATAATTTTTTTTACATTGCATTTTTAGTAATTAAAGAAATGAAAATAACTAAACAGGTGAGAAACAAGACGCATTTCAGGTAGGTTAATCAAGAGCTAAATTAGAACCCTTCCTATATCAATCTACTGATGAGCCAGCGGCACATTATCAATTAAATTGTGCTTATTATTACAATTTAATTTTTTATTATACTTTGGCTTAAGTTAAAGCATTGCTACAAGTTGGCGATAAATTAATTTTAGTAAGGTTATAAGCTGACAGAAGATGGTCAACCCATGAGAGATTTGAAGATACAGTCATACCCAACAGAGTAATAGAGTCTGAAAACTTAAGAACTGACCCATTCATACTTACACCAGAAAATGATCGATCTTTTTTGGCGGGCATAAGGCAACACTGAGTTTTGTTAGCATTAAATTTAACTAGATTATTGCTTCCCCATTCGAGAATACGTTGAATATCTTTGTTGATTGAATTTGCCATTTCAGCTTTAATTTCTTGATTTGACATAGAAGGTGGATTATCACTATGAGTAGACTGAGATGAACTACAGTGAAGAGTGCTATCGTCAGCAAAGCAATGGATGGGGTTAGTTGTTGAAGAAATAAGGTCGTTTATGTACAGCAGAAAAAGTGTAGGCGCTATAACGGATCCCTGTGGTACGCCCGCGTTAATGCTAACTTCTTTTGAAAAAAGCCATCAACTACGACACGTATTCGTCTTTTATCAAGGAAACTAGAAACCCAGTTGATGAGCGTATCATTTAACCCAAACGAGGTGAGTTTGGCAAGTAACACTTATGCCAAACTTGGTCAAATGCCTTTGAGATATCTAAAGCGACTACAACTGTTTCACCGGACTGCTCTACTGTATTGTTCCAAACTTGGGTCACATATGAAAGAAGATCGCCTGTTGAACGACTTTGCCTAAACCCATATTGGTGGTCACTAAGGAGTTTGTTAGTTTCAAGGAACGTGAGCAGTTGCTGATTGATGGCTTTTTCCATGATTTTAGACAAAATGGAAGTGATGGCAATTGGTCTATAATTTGAGGGATCGGTCTTATCACCTTTTTGGGAATAGGTTGAACATTTGCTAACTTCCATGATGAAGGAATTCCCCAGAAGATATAGAGATCGTATAGAGCTTAGATAGGACTGGTACTAGTTCGGGGGAACATTTCTTTAAGACAATAGCTGGGATACCGTCTGGGCCAGTCGCCTTATTGAGATCAAGCCTACTGATGATAGATTCCAAGAGCTTGTACCGAAAATGAATTGGTTTCATAACGTATGAAGAAGAGTTGACTAGGGGCACATCTTTTCCAGAATCATTGAGACACGAGTTTGATGCAAACAAATCCACAAAAACGTTGGCTTTGTCTACAGAATCAGCAACTACCGATCCGTCAATAGATGTCAGGGGGGGAAATTAAGATGTTCGAAAGTTTTTACTAATGGCTTTTGCTAAAGACCAAAATTTACGACTGCCTAAAGGAGATGTAGCTAGTTCATTGCATTTTCGTTGTTCGAACAACTTTTTAGTTTTAGTGATGACACCTTTGCAGATATTTCTAGCACCAACGTATTCTACATGACTGTCAACCGATTTATTAGATTTCCATTTAATGTAACATTTATTTTTTAAAGATATTGCACCAGAACAAGCCATTGAACCAGGGTTGAGAACGTGAATGACCTACACGGTACTGTTTTTTCGGAATGTACAACTCCATTCCCATGAGGATGACTTCAGATACTGAAAGAGCGATGTCCGAAGAAGAGGACGACTTAAAACAATATGCACGCCATGGAAAGGTTGCAAAGAAATCCCGTAAATCACTCCAGATTCTTGTGGGTTCAGAAATCATTTGTGTGAGATCACATGAAATAGCAAATGTTTCTGCACTATGACCAGCGGGACTTGTAGTAGATGAAAATTGAAGCCAACTAGAGTTATGAACATTGAAATCGCCTACAAATGAGATATCGCAAGATGGAAACTGAGACAGGAGATAGTCAACTTTCATACTAAGGTAATCGAAGAAGTCTTGAAAGTTGCTGTCATTAGGAGACCTATAAATTCAACAGTAGAATTTCACAAAATTAGGACCAGAATATTTAAACCAAATCACGTCAAAATTTTTATTTTCTAAGAAAGAAACCCTCTTGCAAGCAATTCTGTCCTTGATGTACGCACATACGCCTCCTTTATATCGAAAGTTAGAGTGAAGATGGTATTGAGGAAATTGCAAGTCGGGTGACTCGGAGCTTTCAGAGGAGACTTGTGTTTCAGATAGAAACAATATATCAGGTTGTAATTGTTCAAGATGTTGGTGAATAGCATTAAGATTAGACCTGATTCCGCGGATGTTGCAGTAGTGAATCAGAAAGTTGATACTTTCGATGACCGAGGTCGCTTGGGCCCTGCCCTCCCGGACATCCGAATGGAGCAGGATTTTACATCCGGAATTTATAACCCTAGAAACCACAACCATCTTATTTTTTAATTTGGGACTTTTAATCCGATAGGAAGACAGTGAGGGCGAGAAGGAAGAATAAGGATGAGAATAGATTAAGGATGATGGAAAAGGTAACCGGCAGCCCTTACCGAGCTCAGAAAATCAGAGACCCAATATTAAGGAGCCATGGTAAGGGTGGTGGTACCTCCCCGGCTGGCATGGAGTATACATGCCTACCACCTATAAATTTAAATATTATTTATTCAATGCATGGTCCCAACACCTTGTACTAGGACCTCTGTGAATAGACCTCTGTGCATTACCAAGCACAGAGGACCAAATGATATTAAAAAACTACTGTAAATAATAATTCATTTTGTTTAAAATATTTTTTGGTTTTAATGGATAAGTAACCATTATACTTGACACAAATAAGTTTACCTATTCTTAAAAAGTTTTTATGGAAATATACACAACATTCCTTAAGCGGTTCTGTCCTCTATGTGGTAAAAAAGATAATAGGGAATGAAAATAAATCTAAAAAGAACGTCCGAAAAAGATAGAGAATAGAGACTGAAAAAACGGCCTATAAAACGTCATTAAAAAGTAATTACGGCAATAAAGAAGATGAATGATAAAAATCTGTTATAAAAAACTAGGAGTTGAAAAATTGTGTAAAAAGCGGGGATTAAAAGTCATTGCAGAAGAAGACAATAAAAACAGAATCATTAAAACGCACTTAAAATCAATTCTAATCTCAATTTGTCAAATCGTCGTGTTTTACTTTTAGGTAGGTATTACTTTTAAATACCTACTGAAAATCAATAATTATTTACAATTTCAAAATTGTCCATCCAGTTCTAATTGTGATATTAGGTATATGAATCCAGTTATGTTATCTAATTTTCGAGGTATTTAAATTAATTGGAATAAAAAAGAGTAAACAAGCTTTTTCTTAGACTTCGGCCAATCTATTTTGCAAGTGAAGAGGAATAGGTTAGTAGTGAAATGGTAATACCTATAACGCGAATTTATTGTAGGTGTGTAAGTACATGCAACCGCATAAAATTATTAGTATTTATTTCTCACTTTTAGCTTACATACAATATACAAGTTATAACATTACAAACAAGTGTTACTTCTCTGCAGCTGAGTTATGCTCATGGTAACGTTTTTGTAATTCGGTAAAAAGAGCTAATTGCTTTTGATATTCGGCCTTAAGTTCTGTGTTCAATGTAACCATTCTGTCGAGTTTAGTGTGGATTAATGCGTGACGATCTTTTTCAGCAATAAATTTTAATTCCATACAATCTAGTTTATCTTGAAGTTGTTTTACTTCCATGTTGCGAATTTCTAACATATCTTTCGTAATAGACACAATCTCTTTAAGTGAACTCACTTGCTGTGTTAATGCTTCTATTTGTAATTCTTGATTCTTGCATAATTTTGTTTTTTCAAAAATAACACCACTTGCACACGTTACTGCATCCGCAGTATTTTTATCATCTTTATTCTTTTCTTTCATTGATTTCTTTGTCAATTCTTTTTGTAACTTGCTTACATGATTTTTTAAATTGTCCCGTTCACGATTTCTTGCCTATTGAACTAATTTTAAAACTAATTTAAAAAAAAAAATTACGTACCTGAAGATCTTTCTGTAAGGCATTTGATTTTGATTTTTCTTTATTTAGATTAGACTGTAATTCGGCAAGTTTATTTTGAAACTGCTTTTCTAACTTTTTGGATTGTTCTGATGTTCCATCTTTCTCTGCCCTATTCTAATTAAAATTGTAATTACTGCGATAGCTTAATAATAAATACCTTTGAATCTTTGCTTATTGATGGACATTCTGTGTTATCTTCAGTTTCAACAATAGGTTCACTTTCTGTAGACATTGAAAAGGACACACTGCTTAAAAATAGAAATTGTAGTGAAAGAATTATTTTTAGAAACGTTTAATGGTGTTGTACATACTAGTTTATTTTTAGGCAAGTTAGTCTACGCTACGTCATTTGTATTTGGCGCTTAATTTTCAAAATTTTCTAAAAAGTTTTATGTAATGCTTTCATTCAACTAATTTCAATAAATAATTTGAAAACATATGTAATTTATTTAATGATAGACTGCAACACATATTTAAAGAATTTTACAAAATAAAATTTTATTTCAGCTTTGATTTGACTTCACTTTGACAGAGGTACTTTTAACACATCGAGGTTTGAAGAAAATTCAAATATACCGATAAACTTGTGCAATGTTTAATTAGTTTTTTTTAAATAACACATGTATAATAATTCAAGTTTATATTAAATTTTATTGGAGGTAAGAGAATTTAAATGTTTGTTTAAACTTTGAGGTTATGTAATTTTGTTACAGGATATCTATTTACTTTAAGTACCTACAACTATGGAAGAGTACAGTAGAGAACCATGTCCGTGGAGGATCGTAGACGATTGTGGTGGTGCTTTTACAATGGGATTAATTGGGGGTGGTGTCTTTCAAAGTATAAAAGGATTTCGTAATGCACCTTCAGGCATAGGTAGACGATTTGTAAGTAAATATATATAGGATTAAGCATTCAAGGAAGATATATAAACTATATGTATCAAAATTAGTACGATACATTTTATGCTTTTAACCTTTACAATTTTGATTTTACTTTGGTCATGTTCCAAATTTAGTTAGGTAAAACTACCAATATTATGACAGAATATCTGCCATATAATGCTGTAATTGAGAATAACATCTTCATAATTAATTATTTTGATACTTTATTAACCATTAAACAGATTAAGGACCATTTAAAAGCTCTGCTAAGTTAAGGTATTAACTGCCGCGCAGTGTACCCATGGTCATAACCAATGCTTTAAATGCACACCAACTGGATGCTGCCAGGTTGTATTGCAATTTTTTTGACTTTGTAGATATATGCAACTTACAAAATTATTAGAGTAAAGTTCAAAATACATCTATCATTATGCCTGCCAACATTTGTAGGTTTTGCACTTAACTATATAAATATTAACAAACACAAAACTTAAATCTATTTATAATTATGGATATAGTTTTATTGTAGCATATGTCTCTTGCTACAATATGATGCAATACTCTAGGTAATTGTACCAGATCCATCTAAAGCAATATACTAACATTTCCTTAATTTCTTCAGACATAGGACTTTGTAGGTGCACATTATAGGATACTGGATGCTTGC
Organism: Vesta saturnalis; assembly: GCA_036346205.1. Classification (NCBI taxonomy): domain Eukaryota; kingdom Metazoa; phylum Arthropoda; class Insecta; order Coleoptera; family Lampyridae; genus Vesta; species Vesta saturnalis. The sequence goes on along the minus strand of JARFJB010001964.1, from coordinate 342,037 downwards.
GAACATATACCTATTCAGTTTTATCTGTTACAAGTACTTTAAACTACATAAACATTGTTTTTTTTAATAAGATTCTTAAAACATTAGGAAAGCTTAAAGGTTTTGGCATCAGGAATATAACTGGTAGTTATAAAAGGAACACTGCCCTCCTAAGCAAGAAAGTCGTATCTGCCATTTTTACACTTCTAAGATATTCAAGGTTTTATCTTTTTTATTGGATTTTCTTTATTTACTGCACATTAATGTCGAAAATTGGCGTAAGTAGGTAACTTTTGATAGTCAATCTAAGTATTTTATATTATTTCAACAGTTACATTAAAAACAAGCAGATATGACATTTTTACGTTAAAAATATAACACTGTCACTAAGCAAGAAAGTTATATATGTGTGAAAAAGTTTATTGCTTATTTTACTTCAAAATACGACATTCTTTGTAATGAATAAACAATATTCAAAATAACTGAAAAGAAATACCTAATTCTGCATAGTTAAACAGAAATTATATTAAAAATTATTCGATCTACTTAATATTGTTATCGAGCTAGAAATTTCTGTTGCAATAGGAAAATTTTCCAAAAACCGTAATCTGTATTTAGGCACTATGGACACCAATTTTGACAGATTATACTTTCTTTCTTTAGGGATTCCTCTTAATTTAGGTTTTTTAGGTGGTAATTGGATGTCAGCTCTTACGAACTTTGTCCACAACAAATTTAATTCGCTCTTCGAAAGCAGTTTTATATTTCGTAAATTTGTGGCCTTTTTCAAAACGAATGTCTAGAATGTTTTGAAGATACAGTCTTGGAGTTATCTTCTTTAATTGGTATTGTGGTGTAAAGTCTTTCTATTAATAAAAGTTTTCAAGCTTCATGCCCACCACCTTAATCCTCTTTGAATTGGCATTTTGTACCCAATCAGCAAAATCGTGGAAATCGTACACTTTGGTTTTATGTTGATGAGAAAAATGAGTAAAGTGACCAATTCTTATTTTGAGGCACAGTTGTCCAGCCAGATAGTTACATGTACAACATCACGGATTTCCAAGAAGAAGCTGTAAAATGTTGATATAATATCTACTTTGGATCACCCGGATACACCTTCATGCCAAATAAAAGCATGCGGTTTTACTGTAGACTTTCTGCCCAGAGGAACAAATGTCTGATTGAAAACAATAACTTGTTGGGCAAAGATAATTTCCTTGAAGGCCTCACACCTTGGTAGAGAAAGAAATCAGTTTGTGAAAATAAGAAATATAATCGAATGATCTAATGTACCTTTTGCAGGTCTGCCGATATGCAGTGTCTTTCTTCTTCCTTAAAATCATTGGCATATTCTTCTCGTGCACATGTATATGTTTCATTATGTATCTGCCATGTACGACAATCATTACAGTCATTATTTAATTATCTTTGTTATGAGAATTATTTGTTGTATGCAAGTGGAAGGATTCACAGGCCCATCACGACACTTAAATGACAGTTAAAATTATTGTTATTAGTTTTTAACTTTTAATACACTTATATTTTATAATTTTGGGTGTATTTGTCTTATTTACTATCCACTTCCATTTCTTCCTATTTATTGCCTCCTCCTTCCACTATACTATTCCGATTTGTCATAGGTCCTCCACTACTTTGTCTATCCATCTTAAGTTTGGTCTACCTCTCGCTTGGCTTCCGATTGGCTTCCAGTATGTTATTTTTTTATACTGTCGTTTTGGTCACTTCTCACTATATACCCTAGCCATTCTACTCTTCTCGCTTTTTTGTTCTTTACTATATATTCTCCTCCTATTTCTTTTACTATCTCATGGTTCATTCTCATCCTATATTGTCCTTCCTCTGCTTGTACTGATCCCATTGTCGTTCTTATTATTCTCCTTTCACACCTCATTCTTTGTAAAGCACATGGTCTCTGTTGTGTACATTATCACTGGTCTTATTAACGTTTTGTATATTCTGATTTTTGTTTTTTTGCCGTCTTCCACTTTTCACCAGCTTGTTATTTGCATAAAAACCTCTTAGTCCCGCTTGCACCTTCTCACTGATTGCCTTGTCCTCTCCTTGTTTCTTATTCCTTTCTATTGTTACGCCTAAGTATTTAAATTTATTTATTTTTTCAAGTTTGTGGTCATTCACTTTGAAGTATTGCTCTTGTTTATACTTGCTTCTGTCATATTTCATGTATTTGGTCTTATCCACTTTAATCTGCAGTCCTATTTCTCTCGCTTCCTTTTCTATTGTATCATCTACCTCAGTCCTTTTTCTGTCCTACTTATTACGACGATATCATCCGCATATGCGATGACCTACGTCTCTTTAGTTATTATCGTATTCCAAGTCGCCTACTTTTTTTATCACATTATCTAGTGCTGTGTTGAATAATGTAGATAATGCATCACCCTATCTTATGCCTGTGTTAATAGTAAAACTATCTGTGTCTCCTATTAATGTCCTTAGTTTAGCTCTAGTGTTTTCTAATGTTAGCCGAATTAATCGTATCAGTTTTTGTGGTATGTTATTTCTCTTCATTATTTGAAGGAATTTTCGTCTTTTTATGCAATCAAAGGCCTGTTTGAAATCTATAAATATTATGTGCATCGTTATATTATATTCCATGCTCTTTTACAATATGTGCTTGAATATATATGTAACGCATCTATTGTCGATTTTCCTCTCTTGAAGCCATATTGGTAGTTCCTATTATTTCGTTTGAGAAAGTTGTTAGACTCTTTTGTATCATGCCTGCGATTATTTTATATAATATATTTAATAAAGTTATTCCTCTGTAGTTCTTACATTTCTGCCTGTTTATAGACTGGTATTATTACTCCTTCCATTCACTCTTCCAACATCTTTTCTTCTCTCCAAATCCCTATTAATAGTTCATATATCCTCTCCTTTAGTTTTTCCTTTTTTCAACATTTCTGCACAGATTCCATCGCTCCCTGCTGCCTTTCCATTCTTTTGTCCCTTTATAATTACCCCCATCTCCTCATATGTCGGTGCTGCTATTTCTACTTCATTTTCCTCTATTACCCTTCCCTGTCTTTCCTTTCTCTCTATTGTCATTAGTTGTGTTTAATAAGCTTTCGAAGTATCTTTTCCGGGTCAATCCATGTACAGGCTGCCCCAAATTCGAGGGCAAGCATGGGGATCTCGCTTATTATAAGAGATAGGATATAGGTTTAAATTCGGCACTTTTGCTAAATTCGAAGCCGAGTAATAATCTGAAAAGAAATTTGAGCTAACTCGAATGGATTTGGTTTTATGCTCAAAAAACTAAAAATTTCGATTTTTGTTTTTCGCGTTTGGCTACCTTATTATTAGGAATTTTCAAAATTCGATTAAACATTATTAAGGCAACTTTTTACGCACTATACTAATACGGTATTAAAAATATTATGCGACGTTTTGTTTATTCTGAACCATCATCAGGTTTATTTTTTCTTATTGGGGTTAAGACATATTTTTATGGCGTTGGATGGAGAATGTTATGCTGATTTTAGCAATATATAACACTTCATGGTTTGATCGACTGCGAACTAAAATACTCTTAAATTAAAAACTAAATATTACATTATCACGATACCCATGAATCAAACAAAACTCAGGAGTTGGCTTTTGTTATGTCATTTTCTAATTGTAAAAAGGGTAATAACTGCAAGATCCTTCATGTTAGTGCTTTAAAATTTGCAAGTTTCCTTAGAATGTTTTCAAATTCAGAAAAACGAGACATGATAATGATATTTAATAGCTGCAATAGAAATAGTGTCAGAGCAGTACAAAGATATTTAAAGGAATATCCGGAGAGGCAGCAACCAAACCAGGTATATTTTTTAAAATTAGACCAAAATTTGCGAGAATTTGGATGTTTTCAGAAACCTCGAAATGCATATGGTAGCAGACTAGACAGAGATGCCGAAGAAGAAATATTACATCAGGTACTATTTGTTAGTATTATACTAATTATGGGAATTTCCACTCACTTCACTGCTAATTTCAGCAGACATTTTTTTTGGACAGTTATGACTTTATGTTATCCATCTTATGTTCAACAAAATCCTTCAACATCTACCAGAGAAATAGAGCAAACTATTGAAGTGCCAAAAACGACAGTTTGGCTAGTGTTAAAGCAACACCGTTATAAACCATTTAAGTTACACGTTAGTCAAACTCTTCGGCCTGGGGACGATATGAGACGGTTGGTTTTTTTTAACCAACTTAATACCAAAATGCTGGAAAATCGCAACTTTCTCAATCAAATAATTTGGACGGATGAGTGCAATTTTTCCACTAATGGAATGTTTAATCGTAATAATGAGCACTACTGGTCCGTTGAAAATCCATGAATTAACAGGCAAATGCGAGGATAAGGCCACCGGTCCTTTAATGTGTGGGTTGGAATCTAGAAGGATAGGCTCCTTGGGCCAATTATTTACGAAGGTATTCTGTCTCAACGCTACCTCGCATTTCTAACACACGAAATATCAGACCTTTTGGATAATGTTCCGCTAAACGAAAGATGGACTCTCTGGTGGCAAATGGACGGAGCTCCTCCACATAATGCTGCGATAATAAGTGAATATCTTAACGGCGAATTTCCTGATAAATGGATGGGAAATAGGGGACCACTTAGCTGGCCAGCAAGAAGTCCAGATTTAACCCCTTTAGATTACTTCCTCTGGGGCTATTTAAAAAATATGATTTATAAGACGCCACCGCAAAATATAGAAGAACTCCAGAATAGGGTTGTTAATGAACTTCGTCAAATTCCCAGGCGAACCATTCAAAGAAGCGTAAACAATTGTAGAAGAAGAATTCGTTACTGTATTCAAGAAGGAGGAAACTTGTTCGAACATTTATTATAATAATTTTTGTTTGTTTGTCTGTGTAATTATTTTGTTGTTACCTATCGATAAATTTGCGTTGTCGCTATTATGACCGTGTTACATAGACATACTTGTTTGAGTTGTTTGTTAATGTTTTTTTTTAAATTGTTTAAATGTTTTCATATTTTTTTGGATGTTCTAACGAGTTTAACAAATTAAATAAGTAGAACTACTGTAACTATTCCTTGCTGGATCCAAGAAGGTGGAATCTTGTTCTTCGTATTTTTTCTCATTATTTTAGTTCGCAGTCGATCAAACCATAAAGTGTTATATATTGCTAAAATCAGCATAACATTCTCCATCCAACGACATAAAAATATATCTTAACCCCCATAAGAAAAAATAAACTTGATGATGGTTCAGAATAAACGAAACGTCACATAATATTTTTAATACCGTATTAGTATTGTGCGTAAAAAAGGTGCCTTAATAGTGTTTAATCGAATTTTGAAAATTCCTAATAATAAGGTGGCAAAACGCGAAAAACGAAAATCGAAATTTTTAGTTTTTTGAGCATAAAACCAAATCCATTCGAGTTAGCTCAAATTTCTTTTCAGATTATTACTCGGCATCGAATTTAGCAAAAGTCCCGAATTTAAACCTATATCCTATCTCTTATAATAAGCGAGATACCCATGCTTGCCCTTGAATTTGGGACAGCCTGTACAGTCATCCAGCAATGGTTGCTTCACTATTTAAAAAAAACTGTTTTTTGTTCCCCTCAAAATCATTCTGCATTTTCTCTCCTTCCACAGCCATCACTTCCTCTTTACTTTGTTTCTTAATCTGTACACTGCATACAATCGCTTTTTCTCAGTCTCATTTTTTGCAGCAATCAGTGCCATGTACGTATCTTTTTTCTTACATACTGCCTTTTTACTGATTCATTCTGCCTAGCACATTTTTTCTAACTACTGTCGCTCTTCCACATATCCGCACGGCACAATTGACAACACATTTTTTCAATTAGCGGAGTTGATCGGCCTATTTCCACAGTTTATGCTTTTAGAGCGCGACGTTTCGGAAGCGGACTCTGCTTCCGTCATCAGGCTTAGTCTTGAGAAGGACTGTTTTCGCACTTGAGTCGAATTCATATGTTATATATAATTTTTTCCCAAGCACTTGACTACTCTCAGATTTGAACTTGGTACCTTTCACTTACTAGTCTGCCACCTTTTATATATATATATATATATATATATATATATATATATATATATATATATAAAGCTTTTTCGTGGTTGCGCAGAAGTTTATTGCGCATGTTGCGCCATAACTTCTTGCGAAGGTGTAATGCGCTTAAGCTCTTCGCGCATTATTGGAATCCATATGGGTTTCATTTCTACACTAGCTTGGCTTATTGGGTTTTCTGCTAGTGCGATGTATGTGGCTTCTTTGAGTTTCCGACGAGTTGTGTTCTCGTCCATTGCCACTATCTGTATGTTATCCCATTGGATGTGGTGGTCTTCGTTCCAGGCATGTTCGGCGATTCGTGATCTTTCTGTTTCGCCCTTGCGGACGTTGTTCTTGTGTTCCTGCGTTTTCACTTTTGAGTGGTCTATTGCTCTCTCCTATGTATGTTCTACCGCATTCGCATGGTAGGTTGTATACACAATTCTTGGAATTCTGATCTTCATTTTATGGTTTGGTAGTAGTACTGAGACACCATGCGCCATCTTGATTTTGACGTCATTGGTTTTGCACATCCACTGGGGACCGGTTTTTCTTATTTTTACACGCTTACTGTAGGACGTATTTTCACTATTTTTGCACATCCACGTGAGACCGTATTTTCAACCCTGCTGAGATTTTATCCCTAATTATTTTTATAGCGTCCGAGTGAGACAGGATTTTCCACTTATTTTACCCTCTTACGTGTGAGACCGATTTTCCACTATTTTGATATCCACGTGTGAGACAGGATTTTCCGCCTTATTTTTACTCGCTTACTTGTGAGACCGGTTTTCACCTATTTTATATATCCTCGTGTGAGACCGTATTTTCCACCCTTATTTTTACACGCTTACGTGTAGGACGTGTTTTTTCACCTATTTTTGTACATCCACGTGTGACCGGATTTTCCACCCTTATTTTTACACACTGCGTGTGAGACCGTATTTTCATCCGTTTTCATTCCTAATTATTTTTATATACCCTCGTGTGAGACCGTATTTTCAACCCTTTTTCAACCCTAATTATTTTTACATACACATGTGACCGTATTTTCAACCTTTCTTTTATCCTAATTATTTTTACTCGCTTACGTATAGGACGTGTATTTTCATCCCTTATTTTTAATAAACTTATGACGCCGTTAAAATTGTCACCTAAACATATGGCAACACTGCTTTGGATTTTGACGTCACAAGACCGCCTGCGAGGACTAATTTCAACCCTGACAGTATTTTCAACCTTTTTGTTTGTATTTAAGAGCCCTTTTGCGAGCCCCTAAAGGATAGGCAAATGCATCGCACGTAGGATCGTTTTTTTTGTCGGCATTTTCGCCTAAGACGCGTCTTAGGCGAAAATGCCTCGACCATAAAAGAGGCGTTTAGATTTATAAACATATACCAGGGTCTATGTTAGAGTGTGGTTAGGTCAATACTTCAGACGTCCCCGAAGATGTCCGATTCTACCCGAACATTGACGAGCACGCTTACGCACAAGACCAAAGGCTAGCTGCGTTCTGGCGTCTTAGGAGAAAACAGCTCTATCATAAAAGAGGCGTTTAGATTTATAAACATGCCCCAGGGCTGTGTTAGAGTGGTTAGGTCAATAATTCAGACATCCCCCGAAGATGTCCGATTCTACCCGAACATGGACGAGCACGCTTGCGCATAGGATCAAAGGCTAGCTGCGTTCTGGCGTCTTAGGAGAAAATATCTCGACCATAAAAGAGGCATTTAGATTTTATAAACATCCCAGGGCTATGTTAGAGTGTGGTTAGGTCAATACTTCAGACATCCCCGAAGATGTCCGATTCTACCCGAACGTTGACGAGTACGCTTGCGCACAAGACCCAAGGCTAGCTGCGTTCTCGTTTCGTCGTGTTTCGCTCTTTAAAGTGTAACTGTCATCGAGTGAGCATTACTATAATGTATTCTCCTGTTTATGAGCCAACATCAGCGGACATTAGAGATTTTACTGACTTGTTAATAAACTATTACAACATAACCGTTCAAGATAATGATGAAAGCGATGAGGTGGTTGAGCTGGTGTATCTCACATCCAAGATGATGGTTCACAGAAGAAGAAGAGCTATAGGTAGGGAGAAGGGCAAATCTCAAAATCATGATGATGATGATGAGGACGACTCACGGTTCAAGAAGAAGAAGAAACCGATAAAGCATGTTATTAAATAATAATATGTATTGTTGTTTATAATAATAATAATAATAATAATAATATATTTTCAAAACGTTAAGCTTTCCTTCGGTTTTGTTAATAAACCTGTTTTTTCTAGCGGTGCTCCACCGTCTTGATTCATGTTTGCAAGTTTACAAGTTTTCGCTTTAGCGTGTTTTCGCGCTCTCGTGTGTGTGTGTGTGTGTGTGTGTGTGTGTGTGTGTGTGTGTGTGTTCACATACGTGCGTGCGTGCGAGCGTACGGTCGTGCGAACGCTCGCGCGCATACGTGCGTGCGTGCAGCGTTAGCTTGCGTGCGTGCGTACGTGTACGTGCGTGCGTGCGTACGTGTACGTGCGTGCGTGCGTACGTGTACGTGCGTGCGTGCGTGCATGCGCGTTTTCGTTTGATCCTCGTACTAAAGCAGTGCTAGTCGATTGTATTTAGTTGTAGGTCCTATGTGTTGTCTAAAAGCTATAATTGGAAGCGTTGCTTGCTATACCCAGGCCGTGGGTTATGTTTAATTAGCTTTTTTAACAGATGTATTTATTTATGATTAGATCAGGCTTGCATGTAAAGTAATATAGAGGTGAAACTAACTAGCTAATGTGTTTTGCTGCTACACGTATCACAGTATTGAAGATTCTGTTTATGTATTAGGAAAACGTACTACAGCCTCAAACAGAGTGCAGATAAAAATTGAAGAAAGATGTATGCGGCACAAGTGTTGAGATGCTTGAAATCGATCCCCCAGCCACAAGAAGAATGTGTTTTCGACTTGTATGTGCTTCTAATCAACTACCCAGACACGCACCTCGACCGTATGCGATTAAGAGACAGAGACGGAGACGGAGACTGAGTCAGAGACAGAGACAGAGACAGAGACAGAGGCAGAGACAGAGACAGAAACAGAGACAGAGACAGAGACAGAGGCAGAGGCAGAGACTGAGACAGAGACAAAGACAGAGACAGAGACAGAGGCAGAGAGACAGAGACAGAGACAGGGACAGAGACAGAGACAGAGAAATCATTTTGTTTATAGACTCAAATCCAGTCTTAATTCATTCGGCAGCTTTGCGTGTTTTCGTTTTGTGTGTTTTCGTTTTTCGTGTTTGTGCGTTTGTATGTTTGCGGTTTTCGTGTTTGAGAATTTTTGTGTTTACGATTTTCGTGTTTGCGTTTTCGTACTCTGCGCGTTTGTGTGTTTGTTATTTTTCGTGTTTGCGAATTTTCGTTTTCGTTTTTGTGTTTGTGAGTTTGTGTGTTTACGAATTTTCGTGTTTGCGAATTTTCGTTTTCGTGTTTGCAATTTTCGTTTTTTCGTGTTTTGTGTTTGTATGTACCTGTGCTTGCGCTTGTGCTTGTACTTGTAATTGTTCCTGTGCTTGTGTTTGTGCATGTCCTGATTCTTGGGCTTAATTGTTCCGTGATTGTGTTTATGTTTGTGCTCGTGCTCGTACTTGTGGTTGTGTCTGTGTTTTGTAAAGCTAACTTTCACAGGAGACAATTTAGAATACAATCTCGATACTGGACCAACCCTAGTCTGACCCAGACCAAATCCGATCTCTCAAGGCTAAAATACGATCCTTACATGGACATTAAACTATGCGAAAATGGCATTATAAAAATACTTTGTTATACATTATTGATATTAAGTTTCTTGTTGTACATGAGATTAATTTGGTAGTGACTACCTTGAGCGACAACTAGATTTAATTATGACCCATAATTAAAGCAAAAGGATTGCGACATATTGTGACTCATATTTAAAACCAAAATATATTGTATGTAAATAATACGTATTAAAAAGGTAAATAAATAAAAGCGACATTCCTTAATTTTCGATAATTACTATTGCTGTAAGCAGGTTAATCAATTAGTTAATTACACATTTTATTTTTAAATCAATTTCATTTTAAAATATATTCAAATGAATTTTCACCACAAGAGGACCACAATCTAGATATGGGATTAAAAGGAACCTAATAATGATTTTAATAATAACAACAATTATGCAATCTCATTTGATAAAATTCAATTCATATTAAATAGTCGCTAAACCGTACATTCACCTTGTATGACAACAACAGGGTAATTAGCTGATTATGCAATGCCATTAACTGTTTATTATCGTTATAGAATGTAATAGTGTATTTTTAAAATCAAAACGTATACGTTATCTTTACCTTGATTAGTTTCTTTTAATACTAAAAAATATCCTACCGTTTATTAACCCTTAAAAATAGGTAAAAAAAACGATCCTACGTGCGCATGCATTTGCCTATCCTTTAGGGGCTCCCCGCCAAAAGGGCTCTTAAATACAAACAAAAAGGTTGAAAATACTGTCAGGGTTGAAATGTACGTCCCCTCGCAGGCGGTCTTGTGACGTCAAAATCCAAAGCAGTGTTGCCATATGTTTAGGTGACAATTTTAACCGGCGTCATAAGTTTATTAAAAATAAGGGATGAAAATACACGTCCTATACGTAAGCGAGTAAAAAATAATTAGGATAAAAGAAAGGTTGAAAATACGGTCCCACTGGTGTATGTAAAAATAATTAGGGTTGAAAAAGGGTTGAAAATACGGTCTCACACGAGGGTATATAAAATAATTAGGAATGAAAACGGGATGAAAATACGGTCTCACACGCGAGTGTGTAAAAATAAGGGTGGAAAATCCGGCCTCACACGTGGATGTACAAAAATAGGGTGAAAAACACGTCCACACGTAAGCGTGTAAAATAAGGGTGTAAAATACGGTCTCACACGAGGATATATAAAAATAGGGTGAAAACCCGGTCCAAGTAAGCAGTAAAAATAAGGGAAAATCCTGTCTCACACGTGGATATGCAAAATAGGGGTGGAAAATCCGGTCTCACACGTAAGAGGGTAAAAATAAGGGTGGAAAATCCTGTCTCACTCGGACGCGTATAAAAAATAATTAGGGATAAAATCTCCAGCAGGGGTTGAAAATACGGTCTCCCACGTGGATGTGCAAAAATAGGTGGAAAATACGTCCTACACGTAAGCGTGTAAAATAAGTGGAAAAACCGGTCCCCACGTGGATGTGCAAAACCGGAAGTGACGTCAAAATCCAAGATGGCGCATGGTGTCTCAGTACTACTTTTGGTTTTGGTTAGTATTCCCTTGAGCGTTCTGGTCGATTTGAAGGCAGTCCGTATCTTGTATTTGCTGCCTATCCTTCGTATTTTGTCTGAGGTACCTTGTATATATGGTATTATCGCTGTATATTTAGGTTCTTCTTTTCGGTTACCCTTACCGTGTTTAGGTTAGTGTTAGATCTAGCCATTTTCCTTGGGTGTTCTAGATATTTTCTTTTCTCTTCAGGTCCTCTTGTTTTGGGCATATTGTTTTGCTCTATCAAATTTTACCACGTAACTTCACGTTTTGTGGTGATTGAGTTGTAGTGTAGGTACCTCCCCGTGTGGTAGGTTTCGTATACACTTCTCGTGAAAGTGTTGTCATTCCTGTGTACAATCAAGAATGAATTTTATGGATGGCTCTCACCTCCATAAAATTCAATGAATAGTCGGAACAAAAACTGCCATTCTCTCTTTCGTTTGGCTGACATACGTTCAACACGTTCTCTACTTCATTCCAGAAGTTCTTTCACTCCTGGCATCATTCTCCATTCACCGGTGCATAGCATGCAATAAGAAAAATTCTTCGAAACTCTACTTTCATTCGTACTGTTTAATACAGCTTTTCACCATTTCACTTACGATCATCCCAACTACTTTTACGCCATGCACTTCAGTCTTAACTCATGATCATACTGCTAGGCTGCCATCCTCCATCTCCACAGCATCCTTTCCTTTGCGCTTTGCCTCCGATACACACAGAATATTAAGGTGCCTTTCGTACATTACATTCGCAATTTCAAATTCTTTACTATGCATACCTCTAGCATTTCACGTACCGTCTCGCCATTCATTCCTTGCACAGTCGTCAGCAACGGGGCCTGTCTGTTTCGACCTTGACTGCCCCTTATAGCCATGTCGATCCGAAGCAATTGTACTGTTCTATTGAGTAATTCCATAGCGAGCAGACCGGTTATTGTCCAAATCGTGCCCCGGATAGTTATTTGTCTACTGCCCCGACACGTAAAAAGTAGAAATTTAGATAGAGGCAAGAAAGATATAAATAATATAGAGTGTATACTTATGTATGAATGCTTAGGTGTATGCATAAGTTTTTTCCGTTTTAACTAACATACCCTTCAACTACATCACGTTTCAACCTGATTTCTCCCTACGCGATTCCTGCGCCACACCGGACTTTCTGTTATTTATTTGCGACCAAATGCTTCAGTTATTTTTAATTTAGATTTCCGAGTTATAGTTAGTTCTTTGTTATTTAATTTAATATTTATTTATCAAATCTGTTTTATTATTGTAGCGAACCGTGACAGCTTAACGTTTCCATTCTCTAAATTTCACTTTTATTCAATTGAAGGGTAACAATAAATAACGATAAGGGCCCTGTTAGCTCTTCCGACTTTAATTGCCTACTTTTAGGATTAATTAATTACAATTAAGACAAAGCATTGTAACAAAGGTTAAAGTTAGCTTAAATTTTGAATTTTCAGTCAAGGAAAAAAATAGTATAATGTTATAATTAAACTTAAGATCCCATATAGTACCAAAAATACAAGTTGGATCAACCTTCACATTTTTGAAAACAAAGAAAAAATCTTCAAAAAAACTTACCACTTATATACGGATCTGCCATGCATAGTTACACCTTTTGTATTTTATATTTGTGTCAGTACGATTTTACGAGTTTCAACAAACTGGCATGGATTTTAAAAGTAACCGTATTTTTTGTAGAAGTTCAATGCCATAGCAATCCTAAATATTATTTACTCGCCTATTTTATTTACAGAGGCATTTCACACGTTACAAAATTCTACTGTTTAGATTATTATTATTTTTGTTTATTGGTAATATTCAAACCGATAAAAAATTATTTAATTACTTTAATTTAGAATTTCGATTACAAATTAGAGCTAGTCATTTGTTTAACTATTTTTTTTATACTTTGGATTACGGATTCGATCTAGTTATTTATTTTTATAATTTAAGCTAATAAAACAGTTCTTATGACAATGTCTACGTTTGGATTAGTTCTAGAAAGGAGTTCATTACAAAGATGAATCACATCTGGTATTTTTCCTATAGTTATAGATAGTATTTATGATTGTTCTTTACCCCGCGCTACCGTGGGATAAAATAAGTTATTTTTATTAGTTCTCAATAATTCATTGTTATTGCAAGAATGTTTACTTGTTTGAGTTCAATCCGTAGCAAACGGGTGGTAGTTGCGCTTTAAGTTTACTTTAAAATTTTACGAGTTTTAACAATCACATCTACATGATTAGACAGATACTCAAAGATAAACTAAACTATTTCAAAAAGTTAATAAAAAGCTTTAGTGCACCTTCGGTGATATTTTGGTAAAATGAAATTTTGTAAAATATGAATTTTTTCTCGTTTTAAACAAACAATAACAAAAACTTTCTTATTGACATTTGTTAGTTAACCAAGATGAGATTATATTATATTGTATAAATGGAGGTAAAAACCAAAACCTGCAATAAAATCAATGTTCATGGATGTACTAATAGCAAAATTTTAAACATTGCTATTAATATAATAAACATTTATTACAGCTAACTATTAATCTGAGTTTGTATTATCAATTGGTTTGTGAGCTTTTAGAAATCGTAAATTTGAAATATTGTTTACCCTGAGGTTTCATATACTTCTATCAATTTTTTTATTTCAATGTGTAAAATTTTTTTTATTTTTGCTAGGTTGGGAGTTTAACAGCTATCAAACAAAGATCTCCAATCATAGCGGGAAATTTTGCAGTATGGGGTGGTATGTTTTCTACAATTGATTGTGCTTTAATTCATATACGAAAAAAAGAAGATCCATGGAATTCCATAATCAGTGGAGCAGCCACAGGAGGTATTTTAGCAGCTAGAAATGGATTACCTGCTATGGCAGGAAGTGCTTTTATTGGTGGAATGTTATTAGCTTTGATTGAAGGTGTTGGTATTATGTTTACAAGGTTATCAGCTGAACAATTTCAACCACAATTACCACCATTAGAAGATCCTTCACAATTAGGACCAATGCCATCAAATTCTAATAATTATTCGTTTCAATAATATAAATGTAAAGAATAGTAAAATAAATTATGTTAAATTCTGTGATTTTTTTTAGCATTTTTGTTTCTGAAGTGATCTTTGTAACACATAGATTAGAAAGTTGTAAGGTCCTTTCTTACAATTTTTTATATTTGCCGCGGCTAAACTGCAATCGGTCTTTGTATTTAAAACTAAAGAGGGGTGTGGGTTCGTCGGTATCTTTAATCTTAGCTCTACACTGTCCACATGAAATAATTAAAATAAAACGGTTTAAAAATATATTATCCTATTATATTTACACATCTAATATATTCACACTTATTCTAACAACTAACCTAAACTGTAACAATACTGAAATAACTGGATGTCCTACTGGAGATGGCGGCGTCCTTCCTTCCCCTCGCTCAATGCGACTGCTTATTCGGTCGAAATCGCTTCTGTAAAATAGATTTAGTACTCTAGTTACACTCAATGATGACCGTAATATTTAAATGATTAATAACGTTATGTTTAATTAATTATTTATACTGGATACGGCCCTGTCTATAAAAGAAAAGAATTTATAAACAAACTACTGGTTATTCAAAACGAGGGTTGCGCGAATGTAGGTCACTAGTGAAAATCGATATCCCGAGTTCACGTGTGGTACGCAGGACTGTTGTACTGGTCTAACTGCGTCGGCTCTTTACCTTTAGTAATTTTTGGGAGACGGACAAGCGCGTATGCTTCGTGAAGTAATTTTACTTCGCGATGTATTATGCTTAAAATATGACTTCTTCAGAGGTTTATCTTTGCATTAAATTTAGACTAGGCGGATTATACACGTTTGGTTGTATAATTAATATTATTCAAACGTTATCTACGGGGCGGTGAGTTTATGGTGGTGATTTCTTTTATGCAAATGAAAGAAATCTCACGTAGATACAATCGACGTTCCTTAATGGTATGCACACAAAACGCGTATTTATTAAAGGCGGTTTTTATACTTGCGGAATAAGCTGGTGGAAAACAATTAATTGATTGCTTTCTTGAAATTCGTTTACTAAGCGCGTGGTCAGCGATGGACGGTTTTCGGCTATGACAGGCCTTTGACGGATACTCTACGGTTAATTCGATTTGTGATTACAGCACTTCGGTCTTTCTCCAGCGAGCTAGTGAATTCAGGTGTTTAGAATGTAAGTGAGCGTAAATGAGAAAGGTGCAGGTCTATACAGTCCTACTTAGTCTCGTCGTCAGGTATATGTTAGCGTGGTTTGTGAGCACTCCGGCTACCTCGTGGCGTTTGCCCGTAGCGGCCTGGGGGTTGTGTGGTGTGCTTTTACTCCGGCTACCTCGTGGTTTTGCCCGTAGCGGCCTGGGGTTGTGTGTGTGTGTTGGTACTCCCGGCTACCTCGTGGTTTTGCCCAGCGGCCTGGGGTTGTGTGTGTGTTGGTACTACCTCGTGGTTTTGCCCGTGCCTGTGGGTTTGTGTGTGTTTACTGCTACCTCGTGGTTTTGCCCGTAGGCCTGGGTTGTGTGTGTGTTGTATGTATGTTTGTGCTTAATTACTCCACAGACTTACGTGTCGTTAATCACAAAGAGCTATTTACGAAGGGTCGCGGCGTGCGTTCGCACCTACAGTGCTCTAAACTCGCGGTGGCTATCACTAGGTTTGCGGCGATTTACTTTCCAAACAACCGTCACGTGCAGGTTTCTGGAATCGGTTAGTCGACCGGACTAACTAATACAGGAGCTGGTGAAACTAACTAATTCTCGGCGGCGGGATGCGTTCAAGTGGCGCGACGGAACTCTTCTACGGCGGCTGGTCGGTCACGGTTACGGCTATACTTCTCGGCGGCGGTATGCGTGTTTAAATACCGATAGATAGATAGATATCTTACTATTTATTAACAATCATATTCTTAAGGTGCCCGGCGCGGTTTTTATAGAGGACCCTCAGTAGGCGGTGATGGCTTCTGTTTGGGAGAATCCTACTTTTAATTGGCGGAGATTACTCTGACGTATAAAACTTTCGATGTTTTATGAAATCCACGTTGGAGTGGGAACAAATTAATTATTATTGTGCAATCAAACGAAATAATGCACTATATGGACGTGACTGAGTAATACGGAATACTAAGAAATATTAGCTGAAGTTTTGCAGGTGTTTAAATACTAAGAAAGCTTACATCATTTCTTTTACGAGGGCGGATTGTTAAGTAAATAATTAATTAATTAAAAAAATTTTGAAGTAATGACTTGCGGTTCGTTACAAAGTTAGACATATGTATATACAAACAAATAAAATCAATATTAAATTTTCGTTTCTTTCAGTTGCTTTTCAAACAATTTGTTTCATTAGTGTAAGAGTGTAATATTGACTCACAAAATTTATAAAATGTAAAACAAAGTGGCACAACTATAAACAAAAATATTTCTTATAAATAAGAATGTGAAAAATTTTATGATCGAATACATGTTAAATGACAGTAACATGTACATTAATGTATAACAAATTAATACTTTTGATAAGAGTTTTGCTTACAAACAAAAATTTATTAGATTCAAATCGAAGCATAGCAAGTACTATGTTATAAAACATGCGGTAAAACAAATATTCAGAAAAGCTCAACATTGTATTTGAGACAATGTAAGTGAATGCAGTGCATGTATTTTATATCCAAACAAATAATAAAACATCAGCTCATAAAGGCAAAGTGTATGGTACAAGAGATAACTCAACAAAGTCACAATCGGTACTAAAATGTAACAAAGGCGCCACCTGACTTTCAATTTTTTAATTAAACACGTCTTGAACTAGATCTTAACGTCCGCATAAGTCAGGAATGTGAACTGGTCACTCAAAATTCAACAAACTTGCATAATCTCCAAAAACTCATCGCATCCAGTACTCACCTTAATTTTTGCCTGGATCTGTAAATTGTCTTCAAAATTCACTGTTTTAATTTACTCGCTAAACGCTTTCTTAATTTACAATATGAACTCTACATCTTAAATTTTCTCAACAAAATCTCTTGACTTCATTATTTGTACTCAAAATTTTTATGTTAACATGCTAAAGCTTCACAACGTAAAACTATACTGATCCAAAATTACTCTGTAAATCTCTGCTTAAACATTATAACATAAAAATTCATAAAATAAAATGATCTTAACTAAAAATGTCAACTTAATCGTTCAAAAATTTAACACATTAATTTAGTTTCAAATAAATCCTTATAAAACTTTATGTTAAAATCAAATCAAAATCTTATATTATTCAAATTCAAATATTAACTGTTACATAATAAATCACAAAAAGTTTTTAAAGCATTAATGGATTTCCATGTGAAAAACCTGGAACATGCTGTAATTTTGAACTCGCAAACAAACGCAAAATTCTTAATATCTTCTATATCTATAAAACAGAAAAATTGTTTCTACTTATGTCCGTTATAGACTTTGAAACCATCATTGGATGGTTTCAAAGTCTATAACGGACATAAGTAGAAACAATTTTTCTGTGCTCAAAAAAGGTTTCATTAGAAAGGCAATAATGCGAAGATGGTTTTAGACCAATAAAATAGGCACATTCGATTCATTCATGATTTTGAAATTTTTAAAATTTATGTTTTTAAATAGGGTATCCGCTATTATATTTTTTTATAAGAAAAATTTTACCTTTAAATAAATATCGTGAACGGTTATTGAGGTGTGTTGTGACCATAGCACGGAGCGAAGCTCCACGATAGTATCCTATATTAAAATAAAAATAACATGTAAAGATAAAATATGAACGAATGTAATTGTGCCGGCTTAAGACACATGTGTAGTATAAGCATTGATTATATATACAACACATATGCAGTCTGACAAGTAATTGTTACCACTTAGGCACCCATGAACTGAAGATGTCGCATACATCGTTTCTTCTTATATACAGTCATTTCACAATAATACGTGATTTTATTTAAATGATTTTAAGTGGAGTTATCAAATAATCAAACAAAAAACTTCGGTACTAGAGTAATGATTTCAAGAATAACATTTTTGTAACAAATTCATTGTCAATTACAATTAGCCAGATTTCTTCCCAAATTTCAAATATTTCTAAGTCAAGTGTGCCAAGAAATATGGTGGTTGTCACTGAAAAGTGCTAGTGATTTCTTAATCAATGACTGTATGTTTTATTGTATATGCACACGAACACGCAAAGCCACTTGTTGTGGGTTCAGACCATTACGCCCCTGTCTATATTCAATAACTTCATTTTACTATCCAAAGTACCATGTTTATGTATTAAAATAGTGATAAATTACTTAAAAACTAGATTTACATTAATCCCTGACTTGATGTCACCTTTATTGAGCTTTTTTAGTGATTGTGTAGCTTTTTTTTTATTATAACTATGCCACAACATTGTTGCACATAGACTAGGTGTTGGCGATCTTAGAGAGGAGAATAATTTTAATTTAAAAAAAATGTTATTAACACCTTAAAGATAAAGTACAAATTTGTATGTGTAAAACGGAATGCTTCAATTCTAAAAAAGTAAGTGTATCTTATCGTTATCGTAAAAGGTGAAGGTTTTGGCTACCCTTACAGGTGATCATCCATGTGGAATTACAAAATATTGCACATATCCTTGGTTCAGTCCTATGTATGAGTTTTTATTTAAAAATTTTTTAATGATTACAATTGATAATTGCATGTATAATATTCAGAAGTAAACATGGTGGCAAGGTCCAAGCAGTGCAGTACATTGTATTTGAATTATTTCCTACAAAATTGGTTTAATATATTAAAATAATTATGACAGTATGTAATTTACAAATATAATATGTACCAGAATTTTGCATTTTTCTGATTTTAAATTATTGTTGTTATTGTTGTTGTTATGTATGTTTGGCTATATAATCAGAATAACCATTTTTAAAGCAATAAGTTGAATGTTTCAATGTTATAAATAAAATTAAAATGTCTTATCTACACCAATATTATAAATTATAAAGATTTTAAATTTTAGGATTTATAATTATTTTATTAAAGAATTTTAGTACAGAAAATTTTCATTTTTATCTTATGCAATCAACTTTTATTTCACTACCGCTAAATCGACTTTATTAACTCATTTTACAACTTTTGACCAAGTTTCGGCAAGATCGACCACATGATGTCTGGATGTGTGTGTATGGATGTATGTTAGTATCCACGATAACTCCAGAACGAAAATACCGACGTACTTAAAATTTTGTATTTAAGCTTGTTTTTGGTTTTTATCAAATATTTCTAAAACAGCTGCATATTTCAAAGATATAAAAATACCTAGATATGACCTTAAACATATCGATTAATTATCTTCTATGCAATTTTTTGATAGATCCATAATTTAGCGGTAAAAAATTCCTAAGGTACAATTTAATTTTTTCAATATCTGAATAACGATTCATTTCATTAGAAAAAGTGCAGACACATTTTTAAAGAAAATTTAATTTTACATCATTTTTCTGTATAAAGTTTCTTAATATAATGGGTAAGTTTAAAAAATAATTAAATATGAGTGAATCGTTGATATCCTATAGAAGCTGTGGCTTTGGAATTTTTTTTAAGTTAACGTATTACAGTGGCCGGCGTGTAAGAAGACGAGGAGCCGGCACATCGCGAAGAACTACGGCGGTTGCCGATTATAATAAAAATACTAAGCAGTGGCGTATCACATTTGTATGTTTAATTATATGTATATTGGAAGAATGCGTATGAAGATGAATAATTCCAATGTTTCCATTGGTAACGCGTTTTTTTTAACATTTGGTTTTTCATGTTTGCATAATAGGCATCTATCCCTGAAAGTATGTAGGCATCTCTCCCATTTGTCTAATAGGTAATTTTGAATGTATTTTTAATATACACTAATAAAAATGAAATAATGAAAGCATTACGTACCCGTTAGAAAATTGTCTTAAAGACGATTAGAGGGGAAAACATACTTATCTAAATAATAAATTTATAAGCAGTTAACATAATGACAGCAATTAGAGGTTTGGTATATAAATATCCGGATTCTTGGTACGTATGCATATTAGTTTTTGAAAATTGATTATACGGTGTCAACATTTACTGATTTGTAATCGGTTTTAAAAAATGTCTAAGTCTGGAAAAATCTTAAACGGTCAAACGCGAGAAATAGTGCATAACGTGTTTCAATACTTTTTAACACAAGAAGAAGAAACCGAAACCTTACGGAGCATCAAGGAAAAAACTTCAAATGCAACAAAAGTATCAGTCACAACAAAAGAACGAATCATAAAGGAAGCCAAGGAATCGTCCGCAAAAATAATGGTACAATTATACTGAGATCTCTGGAGAAGAATCCTTAAAAAACTTAACTTTAAGTGGAGGAAAACAGTGAACAACAGAAGAATTTTAATAGAGAAAAGCGATATTCGAGAAAAAAGAATAGTGTACCTTCAAAACATTATTTTCTCCTATTTCAAAGGGCCAGCGAGTAAATATGGTTCACGCAGGGGGCGACATGGGTTTTATACCTAACTGTTTATTAACATTTAAATCTGGCACAAAAAGTGGAGATGTATTATGAAAAGTGGGTCAAAGAACGTCTTCTACCGAATTTGCCAAACAACTCCGTCATTGTTATTGATAACGCCCCGTACCACAGTGTTCTACTAGATCCTGCACCAACGTCGAATAGTAGAAAAAGCGAAATGTTAGAGTGGTTACATCAAAAAGGAATTCAAGTTCCTGCGAACCTATATAAACCACAACTTTACAAAATTGTACTAGAAAATAAAAATCGGTATAAGAGATATAAATTTGACAAATTAATGAACGATCATGGACACATTGCGTTACGACTTCCGCCGTATCATCCGGATCTAAATCCCATAGAATTAACTTGGGCAAAGATAAAAAGCGAAGTAGCACAGAAAAACGTTACATTTAAGTTAAATGATGTCATGGAATTGGCCAACAGAGGATTTGAAACGACAACTACAGAAGATTGGAAAAGCCGATGTAATAAAGTAATTAATAAAGTGAACAAATTTTGGATATAGAAACTGAGAAGTTAGTTATAATTATAGTATTACTTCCAGTATAGCTTTTAATTATAATAAATTGCGTATTTACATAAAATATGGTTCTTTGAATTGCTTTTAATATACCATTAAAATATACATTATACACCATGTGACGCCTCTGAGGTAAACGAACGCGGGAATTTGAACAACATCATAAAGTCGTCTTTCGCGCATAGGCGGGCTCGTCTTCTTACACGCCGGCCACTGTATTTATCTCTATGTGGAATGAAGTTTTAAACGTCATTCTGACATAGATTACTGTTTTTGTTTTTACAATGTTGCCTGTTTTCGTTATGAACATATGAAAGAGGTTGCATAGTTATGCTAAAATAAATTATAATTAAAAATATTTCACTTCTTTAATTCTAGATGTCTACTAAACTGTGCCTGTCCAGAAGTGACGTAGATTAGAGCTTATTATAAAAGTATATAAAGATATAATTATTCTAAAAAAATGTTATTAAAATTATTTCATTTCTTTTAACTTTTGGCCAAGTTTCGGTAAGATCGACCATCGTGTCTGGATGTGCGTGTGTGTTGTGCGCGTTTGCGTGTTTGCTTGTATGCGTGCGTGTACGTGGGCGTGAGTATGCGTGCTTGTGCGTACGTGTGTGTGCGGGCGTGCGTGTGCGCGCATGCGTGTGGGTGTGCGTGCGTGCGCGCACGTGTGCGTATGCGCGCATGTGGGTGCGCCCGTGTGTGTGCGTGCGCGTGTGTCCGCGTGTGTGTACGCGTGTGTGTGGCCATGTGAGCGCGCGTGTGGGTGTGGGTGTGCGCGTACATGGGCGTGTGTGCGTGCGCGCGTGTGTTCACGTGTGTGTGCGTGCGCATATGTCTGCGTGTGTGCGCGTGTATGTGCGGGCGTGTGTGCGCGTATGTGTTCGCGCGTGTGGGTGTGCACGTGCGTGCGTACGTGTGCATGCGTGCGTGTGGGTGTGCGCGTGCGTCAGCGAGCGTGTGTGTTGGTGTGCGTGTGGGTGCGCCTGCGTGCGTGAGTGTGCGAGTGGGTGTGCGCGCGTATGTGTGCACGTGTGTGTGCGCGTGGGTGTGCGTGCGCGTGCCTATGTGTGTGGATGTGCTTGCGCGCGTGTGTGCGCGCATCTGTGTGCGTGTGCTTGCGCACGTGTGTGTACGAGCGTGTGTGCGAGTGTGTGTAGGTGTGTGTGTGTGTGTGTGTGTGCGTATGTGCGAGTGTGTGTGCTCGCGTATTTGTGCTCGGGCGTGTGCACGCGCGTGTGCGTGCGAGTGTGTGTGCGCGCGTGTTCGTGCCCGTGTGTGGGCTCACGTGAGTGTGCGCGCGTGTGTGGGCGTGTGAGCACGCGTGTGTCTGCGCGTGTGTGTGCGCGTGTGAGTGTGCGTATGGGTGTGGGTGTGCGCGTACATGCGCGTACGTACGTGAGCGTGTGTTCGCGTGTGTGTGCGTGCGCATGTGTCTGCGTGTGTGTGCGCATTTGTGTGCACGTGTTCGCGCGTGTGTGCGCACGTGAGTGCGCGTGTGGGTGCATGTGCGTACGTGTGCGAGCGTGTGCATGCGTGTACGTGCGAGCGCGTGCGCGCGCGCGTGTACGTGCGCGTGTGGATGTGCGCGGGTGTGAGCGAGCGTGTGCGCTTGTGTTGGTGTGTGCGAGTGTGTGTGCGCGTGCGTGCGACTGCGCATGTGTGCGTGCGGGTACATGCGCGTGCGTACGTGTGCGTGCGTGCTTGTGCGGGTGTGTGTGCGCGTGGGTGTGCTTGTGGGTGCGCGTGCCTGTGCGTGCGTATGTGTGCTCGTGTATGTGTGTTCGTGTGTGTGTGCGCGTGTGTGCCCGTGTGTGCGCGTGTGGTTGTGCGTGTGGGTGTGCGTGCTTGAGCGTGCGTACGTGCGTGTGTGCGCGAGTGTGGGCGTGTGTGTGTGCGCGTGTCTGTGGGCGAGTGTGTGTGTGTTGTGCGTGTGTGTGCGCCTGTGTGTGTGGGCGTGCGTGCGTGTGTGTACGTGCACGCACAGAGGGGTGTTTATTAGGGGTAGTTTTTAGTTTTTATCAAATATTTCCAAAACATATTTCAAAGATACCTAGATATAGACCTTAAATATATAGATTAATTACGTTCTATGCAATGTTTTGATACAACATGTAATTTAGCGGAAAAAAAATTTCTAAGGTAGAATTTAGGTGTTAATTTTTTTCAATATCGGAGTGATTTTATAAGAAAGAGTGTAGACATATTTTTTAGAGAAAATTTTATTTTACTAACTTTGCTTTATCAAATTTCTTAATATAACGTCTAAAAATGAATTAAACATGAATGAAAATGGTTAAACTGTATTATTGATATCTTATAGGAGCGGGCGGCTTTGGAACTTTTTTTTAAGTTAACATGTATTTATGTCCATTAATCTCCAACTGACATGAAGTTTTAAACGTCATTCTGGCGTATGAAAGAGGTTGCATAGTTACCCTAAAAATATCTGGTGTGGAAAACCACACGACCTTCCAACCTACAAAATGGAAATTAAAAGAAATGAAATAGTGTAATAACATTTTTCTAAGATAACTAGCTTTCGTCCGCAAGATTTTGCGGATGATGATAATAATATAATAAATATAGACGTAAATGGACAGCCTCGGCTGCTAGACCTTAAAAAAAATTAAAACCTTAAAATAAAATTCTGGCTCCGATATTTCTTTCTATGCAAAATTACTTTCATATAAAAAAAATCATTAATATTAGCCAAAAACACAAGTCAAGAAGTTATGCCGTCAACCGGTAAAAATCACCATAATGTCACTAAAATTGTGAGGTTGGTAGTGCAAAAAGATAACAGGTTTGACGGCAATATTTGTCTTTTTATCTTGTCGCATTGATGGCCAATTATCATTGTAGCCCCAGTTTACGATAGTCTTTTCGTACGTAGTGCGGTATAATCTAAGAGTTCATCTAAGGAGCATATTGCTGTTTCTTGTAGACAGGTTTTAATCAACTCTTGAACTCACTACTATTGCATTGTCTTATATGGTTGTATAATCTACTATAGATTTTAATTGTTTTGGAAAAGGGTTGGGTGTTTTCGAAAGAACATGGCACTTTCATACATGTAAATACTTATTGCTGCAGCATTTGACTCATACCAAAAATTATCATATTTTTTGATTAAATGATTATTATTGTTTTTTAGGACGTTATCTGTATTGTGAACGTTAAGGAAATAAAAATAACTTTAGAGCAGATATGTCAAATTATTGTGCAACAAGTACTGGTAGGACCTGTACTCGTGTATATTTATATAATTTGTAAATTGCCTAAAATACAAACCTTGCAGTTTTTTTACATTTAAATACAACAGGAAATGTAAATATGCCTGAAAGCAGACGTACGTAGACTAATAACTCTTTTCCTATATACTGTATTAATGTGTGGGGGTGATGCTACCCAACGAGCGAAAGCACACCCTTCAACGCTACCCCCACACACAAAACACGCCTTCGCATTCGGGTTTATAAGGGAAGCAAACCAGCCAAAGTTACATTCTGCTCCGGAGTTTCTCTACATCCTGGACAGAGTTAAGCGCTCTGCACCGGTGTTTCTTATTGCCCGGACCGAGGCGACCTAGAGTTCTACACCGAACTTTCCCACAGCCCGGATAAGAACAACCTAACCCCCTGCGCCGGCGTTTCTTATAATCGGGACAGGGTTGTTACAAAGTCAACTGCTTGCTGCCCTGTAAGTACAGATGGTACGCACGGAAGCCGCTCGCCAGCGCCGCCGACAACGGAACGACTTCCGACAACGATCTCTCGTGCCTTCGATGATTACACCGCTCCCCCCGACGCGGAGTAAGCAACCGAAGTGTCCCCTCATGAAGATCGACCTCGCCCGCCGTGGCCCACATCAAGCCCCTACACCCGCGCCGGCCCTGCACCGTATACAGGGTGTTTAAAAAAGATGCGGCAATATTAAAGGGGGTGATTGCCCACATCATTTTATACAATAAAGTTCATATAAACATAGGTCCGCAAACGCTTCGTTACCGATCTACAGCGTGTTGAAGTTTAATTTAAAAAAACAGTCAAAATTAGATTTTTCCAAAACGGCTTGAGATATCATAATGAAATTTTACGCGTGTCAATAGCTGTGGGAGACGCATACTTTGCAATACAACACGATGTTTCAGTCGTACCATTGGAGCGCGTATTGGCACATCACAGGCTATTTTTCAAGAAAAAAGTAGGATGCCGCTGATTTCTCTAAAAATATAAAATTATTTTTTAATTGTTTGTTCAATTGTGAAGAAAAATGCTCTATTGACTTTTTATCGTACGACGTACCGTTTTTAAGTAAAAAAAAACATTTTAGTGCATGTCCATTTATCATGCGTACAAAATATTTTTAAACATTCCTGTATTATTCACTGACATATTGAATGAGTCTCGTGATTAATAATTTTGTATATGTCGAATTTGTTGAAGTTCCTTATCATGAATCACTATTGACACGCGTAAAATTTCATTATGATATCTCAAGCCGTTTTGGAAAAATCTAATTTTGACTGTTTTTTTAAATTAAACTTCAACACGCTGTAGATCGGTAACGAAGCGTTTGCGGACCTATATTTATATGAACTTTATTGTATAAAATGATGTGGGCAATCACCCCCTTTAATATTGCCGCATCTTTTTTAAACACCCTGTATGTATATATATATATATATATGTATATATATATATATATATATATATATATATATATATATATATATATATATATATACGATCTAACTTTAATAATTAGTGTATAAATAGTACTGTAATGAACAATAAACGATTAAGTGCGTAAATAGTACTGAACAATAACGATTACACCAAAAATGTAATAGGACACATTCTTGGTTAACCCAAGGCTTAATGATGTCGCTGAGAAAACGGGACTCCCTGTACAAGAAGTTGTGCAAGGAGCCCTTTAATAAAAAACTAAGAGAATATTACATAAAGTACGAGAATAGATTTCGTCAGTTAGTTAGGGTTGCCAAAGAAAAAATGTATAGAAAACGAATTTTAGAGACAGGCAAAGATATGAAACAGATATAGGGAACAATTTCTCAAATTACTAATAGTAAGGACAGGGCCCTAATAATTTCAAAACTTAATGTTAACGGCGATAATATCGAAATTGAAAGTAATCCGGGTAGATGCGCCGACCATTTTAATCAGGTTTTTAGGCTCGTAGGTGAAAATATGGCAGCGCAAATTGCCTCAAACAGCCAGTAAACACATCTTCTAAATGTAAACAAAACTAGCGATCACCAGTTTGAATTTGCCTGGGTACATGAAAAGGAAATAATCAAAACTATCGATGAGCATTGAGGAGGGTCCTGTCCTGGTTGGGCTAACATGCCTGTTCACTGTCTTAAACTAATTAAAACTTACATTACAGCTCCTTTGACTTACATAATTAATCTCAGCCTTGGCATTGGAAAATTTCTTGAAATTTTGAAAGAATCTGTTATCCCCTAGGGGCTTGTTCCGGGTCCCCAAGAAACTGACCTCGCAGGGCATGAGGAAATTAAATTAATAATAATTTTTAATTACATATTTACCTTTGAACTTATTCGTTCATAACATAATATAAGTAATTTGACTGTAATCTCATTATATTTAGAATTACATCAGTTCTACATACATAAAGACAAAATTTACATCGATTGGGGCTTGAACCTTGATGGGGCAGTTGGTTAGCGCGGTACTCTAGCGAAGTACAGGTTGTAGGTTCAAATCCTACTCAAGGTAAACTTTTTATTTGTGTATTTAATAAAATTAATAATAATTTTTAATTACATATTAACTTTGAACTTATTCGTTCATAACAAAAACTTATAATAATGCATAAAATGTTTAATTAATCTACATATGAATATACTTGACAAACTGATGTGACATCTGAAGGTTGCTGCACCAAAAGTTAAACAAACGGCATATTGATCCGTTCAACAAATACAATAAAAACAAAACACACACTTTATTGGAATTGTCAACACCACATAGAAATAAAAGTACGGAAGTGATTACTTTAATTTTGATCAAGCCTTCACCAACACCGTAATAAATTATGAAAGTTAATATATTCGTTTATAACAAAACTTATAATAATTATGAAAGTTATTTACATCGGAACACAAAGTTTGACTTCTGTTTCATTTGGTTACTATACTGCACACAAAATTTTATAGTTACACTTCGCTCTTTGTTCTGTAACTATTTATGTACAAATTTCTGAATAAAAGTTATAGTTGCACAAAAACTTAATTAAGTAATTTATTTACAGCGAGTTTTCTAGTTATTAAGCTAGCCATGAACTTGAATACACTAAAGTTTATGAATGGGCGTTCTTTTTTTTTTCTCCATACTAGTGCGACTTTAACCAAAGACTAGCACTAGTTTTCTAACATTAACTCCTTTTCTCAGGTTCCTTCAACGATGTCACTCTGGACAGACCATATTTTACATTATTTTATCGAGGTGGGTAAATCTATTTCAAATATCCCCTTAGGGTTGATGGGAAACTCCCAAACGAAAGAGTTCATTCGCCACGGTACCGAAACGCCATTCACTACCCGAACGCTCGCTTTAATTCTCCGGCAGCTGTAACTAGATTGATGTGTGCATTTCCTAGTTTTCGCCATCTTCCCTGACATCCCAATCAACCAATTGTACAACCTAATTACTTCAAATCTTAATACGCGTTAAAAAACAAAAGCACTTCCGAAAACGAAACAGAAAAGAATTACATCACACAAACATTCCATTTTGAAACACATCTCACGGTAACACGTATATTTTCGACAACGAGTCTTTTTTATAATGCATCTTAAAGTAACGTATATAGAATCAAAACTCTGTCTTTAGATTAAAACTGTATCTAGCTTCCCACAACCTAACCTCACTGAATGCTGTTAAAACTGCCAACTTGTATTTTCTGCAATAATCTTAATGTAATGATGCAATTCTTAATTCAACTAACTATAATTATGGATTAAATACAAATAATAAAAATAACCAAGGGTTACAAAACTAATGTTAAATTTCTTATAGGTACTAGAAGAGAAATATCGTGTTGAAATAAAACTTAATTTTAAAACAAACTTCAATTTATAAATGACAACCGAAATATCATCCTGTTCACAAAATTGGAATATTAATTCTACTTTAACTTGTAACAAATCCAGATATTGTCAAACAAGATAAAAAGCTGCAATTAAATTAGTACTTCCAAAATTTATAATTGACAATTTAATTCATCTGTCAAAAACAACGCGTTCTATTATACGTTTTATCACTTTCACATCGGATAAACTGCTAGTAGGTATGCTTCGCAAGTGAATAAACCAGTTAATATATTTCCATGGTAACGATAGTTATCTTTAATTACATGATTCATTAAATTATCTTACCAAATATCATTCGAACTTGTGTTTATTTCCCGGAACAATCTTTTATTTTGACGCAAGCTTTGTTGCTTTTAAGTAATAAGAGTCGAGCCAATAACGGAAGGTAAAATGGCTCCACGGTTACCATGTTATTTGGTCAATTATCAAGCAGCAAACCTTTTGTTTCGTTTCAAAATGAAAGTTTGAACGAATAAACACAAGCTCTTATGGTATTACCCCGAACCTCTTAACCAAAATTTTGAATAACCTATACATTGTTCACAAGATCGTGAACCATTAAATATCCTAAAGCTTAAAAATGAAAAGCAATTTCTGGTCGATTTTAACCGTACATGACACATTGGACACAACCAGATAACACTAGTTGCGACGGATTTGTGAATAAGGCGAGTTTAAAGACAAATTGGGCTGACAATGGGTAACAAACTTTTTGTAATATATCCAAAATTCTAAGCGCAAATTTTCAAATTAAATAAATTTTAGTTAGATAGAAATGATTTGTTATACTCAAGACAAATTTGCCTCATCTGACTTTCTCTCACTGGTTAGGGCAATAAGGTCTATTATATTAATATACTATTACAAGATATTAACAGAGGTATAATTTTTATCATCAATAGAAAAAATTCGTTATATGAAATAAAGAAAATTAATTTAATAAGTCAGGCTTTACATAATAATACAAATAAAATACATAATGGTACACAAATATAATACTATTGTTAATAACTTACAATAAATAATATTGTCAACTTTATAATGCTATCACTTTTTATTTTTAGTGATGTAATTTGCCTTAAACAATTATTATCACATATGTTGGCAACACACTGGATAGAGTAAAAAAATCAGCTGCAAATAAAGTTTTTACAATCAGGTTTAGAAAATTTGCAATTATCATTATGCCATTACACTAGAAATCAACAGAATTGTCCAAACAAGTAGTTTTCAGTTAATGCTAAATGTTGAAATCGATTTAAAAAATTTTTATTTACAACTAACATTATAATAACATAATTTTGAAAACTAATAAAACTTTTGACTGTTCATTATTTTAATAAAAAAAGAAGTTAAGCACAACACTGTATAAAAAAAATAGTTTGATATCTAAAATTTTTCTTTTGATTTACTCAACACTGTTTACACACCCTTCATTTTTGGTTACTTTAATTATTAACAATTTGGAAGACCAAAGGATGGCATGAAAACCAGTTCACTCAAATCCTTTAAATAAAATATCTGAAATTTTTTTGTTAAGATAAAATTAAAAACAAATTATTTGCAAATAGCTGCTATTGTTATAAAAATTACCAATAATATTTAGAATAGTTCCTATTTCAATTTAAACATAAGTAATAAATAAACAATTTTAATACCATAAATTAAAAATGCTAGTAATTTTCTCTAAAATATGGAAGTCACATATTTATTATACAGCACAACAAAATGAGCTACTCATTAGGTAACACCATTAAGTTTTTTGATTTTAATTATACATAGAGTTATTAGTATTCACGAGGGCTACCTTTTATCCTCCATCACAACTTGTTTAAACACCTGTACACCAGTTGACATTTGTGACTTAACTTCAGGGTTACCCACAGCTGCAGTTCCATCTTTTGCAATAAACAGTTGAAGCCCCGATGCTAAATTAAAATTATGACTTATTTAGAATTTATTAATGTTTTAATATACTCACTTTCTGCAGAATCATCTGCTTGCTCTAAATTGGTATTCTTTATTAATTCTGCTATAAGATGATCAGGGTTGACACGAGTAACTTCAACTCTCCCTGATACAGTATTTAAATCAGTTTCTTGAGCTTGCGCTTTTTTGCGTCTTTCTAAAGCTGCTTTTGCTCTATCTAATGAACCTGTTTCAGAAAGTACCAAGCTGCTAGAACTGGGATTTCTATAAAAAAAAAGAAAAACATATGGTTATTAAGCTACATGCTCAATATATTAAGTTCTAAAACTAATCAGCAATGAAATTTCTAAATTTCTCAAGAACACTAAACATGTATCATAGGCTAAAGTAGATATGAACTTCATCTGATGATTACACAATAGTTACCATGACATAAAAATAATTTGAATGTCATTGTGGCATTACACTTCTCTATAATTATTTATGTTTGAACTTTAGAAACATCAAAGTTGTATTCATACTATTTTATATTCAAAATATATTACAAGACATGAAGAAGTGAATACATCCATACTCTACATGCTACATTGCATTGTGGTGCTCAGTATAAATACAGAGTGTTTATAAAATTTCAATTCCATAAAACTTTTGAAAATCAGTGTATTTTAGGCTCCGAATGAGGTGGTAGTACACAAGTGAAAAGT
The DNA here is from genome assembly GCA_036346205.1 of Vesta saturnalis. Lineage (NCBI taxonomy): Eukaryota > Metazoa > Arthropoda > Insecta > Coleoptera > Lampyridae > Vesta > Vesta saturnalis. The sequence goes on along the minus strand of JARFJB010001964.1, from coordinate 310,780 downwards.
TCTGATTTGTAATTAAAATACTTATATTTTTAAGCAGAAGTCATGTATTTAAATCCAAATTTTACAATCTTTAAAAGTTTCAATGGCAATTGCAGAATCCTCTTCAGTAAAAGCAGAAAAGTGTTACCAAATATTTTTCTACGTTTAATGAGGAGGATAGCTGTAATTGGTATTGAAACGTTTACAGCTAGCATAATCTGTTTTTAAATACACAACTTCATCCCAAACAAGATAAGTATTTTAATTATGAACATACAAAAATATAGGCATGGCAACATTAACGATGACAAAAATTAATCTGCTATTATTAGTACCATTCTCTGCACAAATTTTCATCAAATACGTTCAATTTCAAGGTAATGAATTTGTTCCTTGCTTCAATGTACCGGGTGGTCAACTAAGAATGGACGCCGGCTGTATTTCAGGAAATGTTAATCTGCCAACATTGGGAAAAAATACTAATACGTAAATCGGCCAAGAGAAATCGCTAGAAATTAGTTGCAAGTTCCTCCGATGGCCGCTGGGGGCATTTTTCTCTATATGGTTAAATCAGAGAAAAAAATTCCATAACTTCTTTTAACTCAACTGATTTGTATAAACTCAATCTCTTGAGAGAGGCTTCTCGATACTTCTAATAAAATATTAATATTGTTGGTTTAGTTTTTTTTTTCTAGTCGGTAGATGGTGTTTTGCGATAGAGCCGTAAATTTTCTCGAACATTTTAAGTGTAAGGGTATAATTATTTGTAACTCACGAAACAGAGCGTGAAAAAATGTAGAGATTAGTGAAAATCGCAAGTCGATAAATGTAAAAATATATTTTACAAATTAGAGGGCAGGTTTAACTGTCATTAATTATTATAATTTATTACTTATTACGCTATTAAAACAAAGGAATAAAATTGAATATACTAAATGTGCCCTGGGGGGCGCCGGGCGGATAAAGAAGGACGGATGTTATATAAGAATGGTGTGCAACAGCCCTAATACTGTTAGAACCAATGACACCCCAAATGTCCAAATTGTCACTTGTACTGTTCAATACCACCATTCTTCTATAACATCGGCCCTTTTTTATCCGCTCTTAATTAAAGATAGATAAAGAATAGCTTAAGAATTAATAAAATTAATGACAGTTAAATCTGCTCTCTAATTCTGTGACTTGTAAAATACATTTTTACATTTATTTTTTCATATCTGTGTAACGAAAGAAGATATCGACTTGTGGTTTTCACCAACAGCTTTATTTTTTCACGCTCTTTTTTTCGAGAGTTAAAAATAATTACACTCTTACATTTAAAGTTTTTGAAAAAATTGCAAAAATGTACGGCTTTGTCACAAAACGCCTTCTACTAAAACTAAACCTACAATATTAATATTTTATTAAAAGCATCTGGGGAGCCTCTCTCAGGAGAGTCAGTTTATAAAAATCGGTTGAGTTAAAAAGAAGTTATGACATTTTTTTTAAGTGAACATTTACTTCTCCCCCTCCCCTCATTTAACAAAATAGAAAAAAATGCTAAAAAAAGAGTTTCTAAGTTTTCGTAGTCTATAATAAAACTATCTTGGACATATCTTGAAAATGGTGATTTAAGAGAAAAAAACAATTTTTTAATTTGGTGTTGCTGTACGCCCCCCTTTTGGCCAATTTACCCATTAGTATTGTTTTCCCACTGTTGCAGATTGACAGTTTCCGACATATAGCCGGAGTCCATTCTTAGTTGGCCATCCGGTACATCAAATGAAGTCCTAATGAAGCATTATAATCACTCTGTATACACGTATTATGCATTAATAATGTGAATTAATTATGCACATAATATTGCAATTGTACAAAATGGTGCTAAATTTTGCTGATATCCTAGAAAAAAATTTAATATCAAAACTAATATTACATTTTCTTTTATTGTTACCTGAAAAACGGTAAGCGCAACAAGCATTATGAAATAAAAAGGAATAAAATTAATGTAGGTATTAGTGTAAGCACAATCAAGTAAATACATCTAAGCATAGCATATTTCAAAAACTACAAAGCTTTCACTGTAATATGCAGTAAGACAGTTAGAAAGACACTAACGTAGTGATGCTCGGACGACGTATTGACGAATTTTGTGAACAATCGAACGACACAGTGGCTGATGTTTCATCGGGACTGATGGCTACAGGGGCCAGCTTACCTCCAGAACTGCCTTCTAATAGCTTTCGATGAGGCAAGCCCCTGAAAAGCAATATCCACCTCCAGTCTTATTTATGCACCGGATATATATTTATTCAAGATTAAATAACATTTCATAAAACAAAAATGATGTACTAGTGTTCAGAGTACAATCATTTCTTGATATCGATACTTAATGATATGTGGGCGCAGATCAACTTAGGCTTGCACATATTAATTTTTTTTGTTATACATGAACAATTAAAAATTGAAAAATTAATACCTGCGGTTTTGAGAGTATTGACAAGTAAATATTAGTATAATGTTTATATAACAAAGATCACAATTTAATAAATGGCTCTATTACCTCTTTTTATAGACATTAGGGAATAGTTTACTTAAACTCTAATTAAGGATTTCATATAAATATAATAATCTAATATAAAATGTGCTCTATTTTGTTCACTGTAAATTAAGAAATCAGAATTTTAAGAATTATAAACTGTTTATGAAAAGTATAAAATATAATTACTTATTAAATTATACAAAATTTACATCGATTGAGGCTTGTATCTTGATAGCTCAGTTGGTTAGTGCGGTACTCTAGCAAAGTACAAGTCGTAGGTTCAAATCCTACTCGAGGTAAACTTTTTATTTATGTATTTAATAAAATTAATAATAATTTTAAATTACTTATTAAGTTTATGTATTTCTGTTTTATGCTAGTTGTTTGAGACCTAAAAATTATTTTTATCCACATATTTAAAATTTGATTTTTTTAATACCCTGTTGATTTTATGTAAGTTGTACTTTTACAGATTTAAGTAAAACAGAACGACCTCATGAGAGAATGGAGGCTGATGAATTAGATGTTTTGTTTGTTATCCATAGAAGTAAATCTCAGTGTAAAATTGTCACAAGTGGGCCTAACATGAGTAAGTTCACAGTTCACTGCATACTTCAAAATTCAGAATAACATCCATATGAGATTTGTTTATTACAAGAATTCGACGAAGATGATTTTGAACGACGAAATGAATTTTGCGAACAAATGCAGAATTTATGCGACATGCAGCCCACTTTTATAAAAAAGGTTATTTTTTCGGGCAAGGCAACTTTTTATCTGAATGGTACAGTTAACAGACAAAATTGTCAGTACTGAGCTAGACAGAATCCACATTGGATGTTAGAGGCGCATCCTAAAAGTTAATGTCTAGTGTGGTATGGTTGATGGAAGAATTTTAAGTCCATGCTTCTTTGAAGATACATTGACTGGTGACAAATATCTTAATTTTCTTCAGTATGATATTATTCCAACCCTTATAGTTCTTTATCCACATTAAGAAGAAGCAGATCTTCCAAGTGACCATTTGTATTTCCAACAGGACGGCGCACCCCCTGATTGTGCGGCAGCTGTTCGTGCTTATTTCAATGAAAACACACAAGTTACACTATAGCAGAAGATGCTTATGTGGGAATGTAATAACAGATACTACGTGGCTGAAACGACGGCGGTACAATTGTTTCAAACTTTTATATTAATAATAGCTCGTGTACTGATTAATCACATATAAAAATTTGAAATGTTATTTTGAATAATTTTAAATTAAGCATTTCATCAGCAGTAAAAACAAAAGAGCTTTTATTTTATCGGATATCTCTTTGTAACAAAATAATTTTGCCAATCAGTAATTTTACGAGAAAAAATTCGGCTTTTATTCTAGAAAAGGAAAAAAATACATTTCCTCTCCTAAAATAAAAAATAATAATTTCACATTTCCATCAAAATTAGTTAAGACGGTGATAAAGTCTTTATCTTAAGTAAAAAAATTATAAGACCTGGATCTAAGCGAAACGTAAATATTTTTTTCATTTTTCATCTATCCTCAAAATCGTCGTTTCTGGTTTAGGTCGGCACTACGTACAAATTTTTAGATTGGAATCACTGATTTTTTAAACAAGAACATCTGCTCATTGCTGTCTGACATATTCGAGCCGTTATACACGTAGATGTTCAGTGCTGCTAACACAACTTACAATATTGTGGTGTCGCCAAGCAAATTTTTGAAGAAATTTTTAAAGAATTAATAGCGTGAAAATTAATTTTTCCGCAACCGCTACAAAATCTGGAACTATTGTGGCGTGACCTCAATAAAATTGGTATATAAATATACGCTTTGGGCAACATTTAGCCCAAATTTCAACAAACACTTATGGAGCATAAATTTTATCTCTTGGTTATGGAGTGAATCGATTTAGCAGCGACTTTAAAGGTATAAATATTTCCATAGATAAGAAAATTTGGTTGTATCTTATATTGTTATCAAGATAGACGAGCTTGCTTAAGAGACCTTTTTGCCTATACCTTTGATGTTAACCAGGAGTTCCATCAAAAGTTAGAGCACAAGTAAGAAAATCATGGACAAATGAGCGAGCGTCAGAAATCCAGTGGCGAAAATAAATATGCTTCCGCTATAGAGTTTACTTAAAAATACAAAAAAAAGGAATGGCTTGTTACTAATAAAATTATGATTAGATCGGAACAGCTCAAAAAATGCAAAAGATTACACAGATATTGTAGAACAAATAAACACTAACTCAAAGACAAAACACTTTCAGAGCTACCATAACGTTACTAGATATTACTGTTCATGTAGGAAAAGTACATATACGGTCGCTGCGATAAACTTACTGAAGTTACAATTGCGTATTTAATAAAAAAACACTGTATCTTTCTCAGTTTTTAATATTAACTGGTATATTATTCACATTCACTATGTTTCTGTCTATAACCATGTGGACACCTGATAATTTACCTTATAACTGAACAGCAGAGATTAACAAAGAATGCAGACTATACAAAGTAAATTAGTTTACTCTGACATCACTTGAATAGTACTACAACCAGCCCCCATCTTTTTTTTAACAATCTTTACTATATCAATTAATAGTGATAGAGTAAATTCAGTAATGTTTGTAAATATAGAATTTCCTCAAAAATAATTGCGAACAATTTCCATTAAATGTTATAATTACAATATTCTATTTTTATAATAATATTGGGGTTAAATGTTATACAGTGTTATGGGATACATTTCACACTAAGTTTAAAATTCAGTGTCAATTTAGTGACATCACTGCATATCTATAATGTTTAATGTTTATAAACAAGCATAAGAAACCTTATTAGAAATTAAGGTAAACTTCTAGCATTCATGGATAGCTCTTTATCAATCAATAACTGTATGTGTAGATTGTTTCAGTGTTAAGGCAGAATCCTGTTTTTATCAATTTATTGGACTTCGGAACTATCTCATTTTCTACTTTTTCACTTCTGGTGCTGCACTTGGTCTCACAGAGTTACACCTCTCTTATTTCAGACACTGGTTTTACACAGTTCTTGTAAACCTTCTTCATTGTGACATGTATTTTTTTTCCATAGGTCATCCCTCATACTTCTTGGAATTCTTAATAATCTCATTGTGTTCACTCTCGTTCCTTCAACTAGAATGTTACTACTTAATATTTGTGATTCAAGGTAATTGAAATTTGAGTGTTCTATTGACATAACCAAAGACTTCATTTTCACTGTGGAGGTAATCATGTTATACTTGTCTGTCATTCTTGCAAATATCTTTTTAAGAGTATCACCAAATCGTGTTCCAGGTCTGGTGCTCACTTTGTTTCTTACTCTGTAATTTATTTTAAGGTGCTGTTGTTATTGAGATCTCTCATTAGCCTTATGATCATGTTGTGGGGGTTATGATATTAAAGGATGGCTATATTGGATAGACACATTCTATTTGCATTAACGTAGATGGATTATTACTCAATTCCTCTCTGTTTGCTCATGTTGTATATAGCGCTATATGAATATACTGTGACGAAAACTTTGTTATTCCTGTCATGTTCTCACCTGAAGTTTAATACTTTGTGCAAGTATGTTTTTAAAGACTAAGATAGGTAGGCTAGTTCTCTATTCTTTCGTCCTTGTTTGAACGTTTTCTTGAAGTGTTTCACTATTTTTGGTGGAATATTCTAAGAAGTTAGTGTGTAGTAGTGAGGTACCATTGTCTTCAATTCAACACATGCTTTTGGTCTCCTGGTAGATTTATTGATTTCTTCATATTCCTTTACCTGCTCCACACTTTTCCTCTGCTCACCATGTCCTTTTGCACGTCGGTTGTGAGCTTTTTCTCATATTTCTTTTCAGTTTTTTAATTGACTGTTTTGATACTTAACTCTCTTGTATTTTACGAAGTCTCCTGGTGTTTTATATCTAAATTTTAAGTATGATTAAATGATTCCCGTTTCTCTCTGGCTACCTGTTTTCCTACCTCTGTGAACTGTTGTTGATGTTTGTTTTATTTATTGATTTCTCTCAATCTTGTTTTATTTGCACTTAGTTTTATAATTAATGTAGTTTTTGTACTTTGGTTTTCAAAGGATTCGATGTGTAATAATATTTTAAAATATTATTCGAATGACTTTTCCAGTTGCATATTTATTGATGCTATTTGCAAAATACTGAACCATATTCCACTGTTCTATTTACTGCTTTACTACTGATACGTAATCTATAAAGTTGTTAATTATATATTACTTTATCATATATGTACATATAAAGAGAAAGCAATATAATCGGTTTAAATTTTCAAATTTTTTTTTCATTTCTCGACGTTTTATGGCTTAAACCACATGAAAAACACACTAAAAAATTTGTGTCTGTCTGTGTCTTGGCGCGCGAGATATCTTTTCTTTGCCAGAAAATCTAGGCCAAGTTTGTTAATGAGCAAAATCCAACCAGTGCTGGGGCATTTTTAGGGGCTTAGAAGATTAAAAAAATTCATTGCTTCAAATCTTAAAAAGTTACAAAATTAAAAAAACAAATACTTCTTTATATAATTTCAAAATAGAAAAAAAAAACCAGTGGCGTACCGTTTTTAGGGTGCAAAATTGTGCATTTGTAAGTTAGCTATTGCTTTTTAAGATCGCTAAGTATAAATCATCTGTAAAAATTCAAAATGGCGGATTAAAATTGAAGGACTATTGTGTTTAAAAACCGATACGACTCAAATTCAGGAATTGTGGGCTTTGAAGTTGCTTATTAGAAATTTTTGGTCAACATTTGTTTACATTATGGTAGATAATTTGGCAGAGGTTTTTGTTTTATACTGTGGTCTATGAAGTAGGTATTGTTGATCCAGACTGCTTGTTGGGTAGAGGTTGTTAGTAACATAACGACATCATTATGGTGGCTTCTTTAAATCTACATTATTCTTTCAATTGGTTATGTTCTTAATTTTTGAATTCAGCCTAGAGGAATATATTTTTTTCCTTTGGTGTTTTGTCGAGAACGTTTTTATTTTTTAGAAAAAACTAACAGAATATTCCGCCTTTAGCCACCATGATGTACTAATTTTAAATCATTTATAATCATGATGTATTTTTCGGATTTTAACATGTAGTCACTTTTTATCTTTTTTCCATAAGTATCATTTTCTAACCTCACTTTTTTATATAAATTTTAGTTTTTTAACTTCTACTTTTTAGTATTATAAAGCCTAACTATGACTTTGGTCGAAACATGTAACATGTAGCTGCTCATTTTTAAGTAACCTAAGAAAAATGTATGGCGAAGATTATGAGTTTTATTCCAAATGTTGAAACTAATTCACACCATTATGAGCAATACACTACAATTGGATTTATTTTTGATATTTAATTTTTTACTTTTCAATTTGATCATTTGATCATCCCTTATATCATTGTATTGTCTTTGTACAGTTCAACTATTTTTTTGTTAAAAGGATTCCCACATCAAATTGAACTCATTTCTCTTTTTCCTTATAGAATTGTATGTAGTTGTTATAGATTGCACTTCCTTTATCTTTCAAGTGATTAGTTGCAATGTATCTTTCATTTTCCAAACCTAGTTTCCTTTTTCTCGCAGTGTAAACTTTGGGCCATAGTGGCTAAGTTTATCAAAAGAACCATACGTTTAAATTTGCTTGTTCATCACAATAAATATGTCTAAGAGTGTCTTTAAATGTAAATTTTTTTGGTTTCAACTAATATTTGTCGTCTAGGTTGTCTTGTGCATTTAAAAGAATATAATTACTAGGAAATGCTTAAAATTTCCTCACTAAACAATAGAAACCAACATTGCTACATTTTGTTTTCAAATAAGCCTTGAGGTAGATGGTTATACATAGTGAAGTTCTTATCTGTTTTTGTACTTAAAACTTGGAAAATAATTAAACAATTATGTTTTGGCATGCGGTTGTGTTTGAGGTGCTAAACAATTAGAATTAATGATTTTAAAACAAACTATTCAAGAAGTTTGATTTAATTTTTCCTCTATAATATGACAAGATATTCCTATAGTGTTGCTAGTTTTACTAGCTTGAAACCTATATCTCTAGAATGCGCAAAGGAAACGTAAAAAAGGTCTACTTCATGCTTTGCTCAGAAATACCATTAAAGCCACATGAATTTGAATTTTGATCAAGCAACAATAAGATATAAATAAAGCTTTAAAAAATCTAAACATCTCAGAATGTGAACAATCATTACTGCCTAAATCTAGTACTACTGCATCATAAGTTTAGTACATAGACTTTGGTTTCTTCCCTTTGCCATGTTGCTTAATGCTTAAGAGGCGAATCTGTGATCAACTTGTAGGCACATTACCAAAGCCTGTGGTGTTTAGTAGTTTATACAAATAAATGAACTCGGTTTGTGAATTCTGAATCGAACATAACAGTTTGTATTTGAATAATAAAACACAAATAGAAAATCAGCTTGTTTATAAAAAAAACTAACAATTACACTATGATGCTAGTGCAAATTATTAAATAAAGATTCAAATTTTTATAGTTGTATAAAAATACATACCACCAGGTGAATGAGACCACCTGTATCAGTATTTTTTTAAGAATGGTAAGTCGTAGAGGGTTGGTTTAAAAAAAATTATTATAAACACCATAATAAAGAATCTAAGGGTGGTATTATTTCTCGGAAAAGTCAGTAACCTAAGTAGTTCTCTTCAGAACGTCTCCAAAATTTTAAATGGCACAATATATCAAATAAAGGTATTGTTGAAAAGATCGTTAAAAAAGAAGAAAGTTTTATAAAAAAATTAATTTTATTACTCCCACCCCTTGTAAGTAATATTCGACAAAAATTATTAAATTTGAAATTCATTGTTAACAAATAAAATTGAAAAGTCGGATTTTACAGAGTTAGACAATGTTACAAATGTTCAAAATGTCTTCCATTTACTGCTAAACACTGTTGAGCTCTTGTAGTTACACTATCAGTGGCTCTAAGTACTTCAATGCTTAATGAATGGCAAGAATTGTGAATTCTCAGCTTCATATCATCTCTAGTTGTTGGTTTTTCTTTATAAACAATATCCTTGATCCCCAACCCCAAAGGAAAAAATCTAGGGGCGTACAATTTGGGATCTCGGCGGCCACGCAACTAAGCTTTCTCTGCCAATCCATCTGTTGTGAAATAGTTGATTTACTATGTTCCTGGCGACCAATGAAAAACGAGCTGGGCAGCTGTCTTGCTGAAACCACATTCTCCAGTAAGTTGATCAAGTCGTTATTTAAAAACTCGGCGTATCGTATCCCAATTACAGCTTCTTCGAAAAAATAAGGGCATATGATATTTACTTCAAGTATACCACACCACATATTAACACTCCAAAAATGTTGATTGTCAATAGTTTGTAGCGAGTGAGGATTTGTTTGTGACCAGTAATGTGCATTGTGAATATGGACTTCTGCAGTGCTTTGTCAATCCATAAAACTATCCTAGGAAAGTGTGGATCTTTATTTATTAACCAATTACCAAACATGACTCGAGCTTGAAAATCATTCTCATTTAATTCTTGTGCCTATGAACGTGGTATGGATGAAAGTTGTGATCTTTCAAAATTCTGCATACAGAGTATTGGCTAATTCCAGAATTGCTTGCAAGTCCTCTCGTTGAAATATGCGGATCAACAATTACTGCCATGAGAACATCACTATGTAATTACGCATACATTCTTTCAACTGTTCTGTATTTTGTCCACATTCACCCAAAACCATTAACATATCAAAGGTTTCTAAATTTGAAAATGGCATAATTTCAGTAATTTCACTTTTTAACAAAATTTAATTTTAACTTTGTGTCTACTAATATATGTCACTAATAAACAATAAATTATATAAATGATTCCACGATAGATTAATACAACACATGCAATTATTGACATTAAAAGAATTGTTTAATTTGGTAACTAGATTTTAAAATCGGACTTTTCAATTTTGTTTGTTAACGACAAATTTCAAATTTAATAATTTTAGTCGAATATTACTTAAAAGGGGTGGGAGTAATAAGATAATTTTTTCTATAAAACTTTCTTCCTTTTTAACGATCTCTTCAACAATACCTTTTTCGACATATGGTGCCATTTAAAATTTTGGAGACATTCTAGAGAAAACTACTCAGGATACTGACTTTTCCGAGAAATAATATCACCATTTGATTCGTTATTGTGGGGTTTATAATAAATTTTTTTAAACCAACTCTCTACGACTTACCGTTATTTAAAAAAAATTCTGATACAGGTGGTCTCATTCACCCGGTATATAAATGGTTCTTTATTATGATTATGATCTAAATGCATGTTGTATTAGTAAAAACATATCTTGAATATGCTAAATAAACATGTGGTGTAACCGATAATTCCAATGTAAATCATTTTTTAAATTATGAGTTCTATCCCATTCTTTTTATGCAAACAATTTATAATATTGGCATTGAAATTAATCTCAATTCAAACTAGAATAAATCGCTGTTAAAATAAACTATTCCATGTGTGATGTCTTCACTTTAAAGACCAGTAACAGGAACCATTACAACATGCTTATCCTTCTTGTGTTAAAATAAATATGCAAATATAAATTTCAACATTAATAGAACAACTACGATTAAATAAAGCAATTTGAGGCGTAACATTTTTTAAATATGCTGTAATAATACCATTTGTTAGTGCTAACCATTAATGTATTGCCAAGAATATAAATTTTACATTTTCCATTTTCATACACCTTACAAATAGATCAGGTTTCTTCACAAAGTCAATTATGTGTAGGATTGATAAAGGGAATGTTCTAGACATACGTACGATACTGTAGCCCAATGCCAGCCCTGAAAACATCTAAGCATAACTAATTAATTTTTATTAGAAGCAAATGAACACATATTAACATTATCAATATTGTTAGAGGAAGTTAAGCACAAATATGTTTATATTACGTAAATCAAATAAACCAAAACTCCTAAATGTAACAATGAACTTGACAAAGCTTACCTGTCTAATTGCACATTATTTGTATGTTGGCCTTCTAGTCCACCTAGTCTTGATTTAAGAAAAGTGGGAGAACCATTTCTAGTTCCAGGTAAGCTACGTTGAGGAAAATTGTTATGAAAAGGATAATTAGGTACTTTGAAATGATTATTTATCAAATTGTTGTGTTTAGGTGTCGACTGGTGAACAAAATCAATATTTTGATAATGACTGTTTTTTCTTATTGGTGACGGTGTGAGAAATGAAAAAAGTACGTTGGATTTATCAAAATTTTGAAAAACCCCGTTATCTTTCAACACAGGACTTCTATGAGGTATTTCAAAATCACTTTTGGACCTTAAAACCCCAGGTTTTAATTCAAATTCTGACTCATATAAGCTGTATCGACTACTATACAATTGCTTAAAATGGTCTATAAAACATTTATCATCTAAGATTTCTTCAATAGGCATTATATTTTTCTCTTGAACAACTAAGCTACATGTACACGGAAGTGGAGCACTATTTGATTTATCGTTATTGTATCGCAGTGGTTGGACATCATTATCAGTTACGGTAATTTCAGGAGTTTTATATTCTTCGGTACTAGAAGAACTTACATTACTGGATTGAGTTTGAAAACCTGTAGGTGTAAAATACAGTGTTGAGTTGTTAGTGGATGGTATGGTAGTATCTTTAGGAGTGCTATAAATATCTTTAATAGTATTAGTAGAAAGTTTTCTTGTTGCTTGAATAAAGGCTTTGGAAGTAGGACCGAAAAACCACTTAATCTTGCGCGGATTCCTATATAAACAAAAATTAAATTTGCATGCAATAAATATAGTGCATTGACCTGCCTTAAGGTATTAGAGCAAAAATTGATTTAAAAGAAAAACTACATTAAAAATTATTTTCGCATTTTTCTGCAAGACTGCTACAATAATAGCATAAAAAGTTCAATTTAAACAAAACAATTAAATAGAGCATATGAGTTAAAGAAGATGTAAATTTTCATAATCAAGATACAAATATTATAATACCTGATATGGCCAGAATCTCCAGAACTTGATTGTCTGCTATGTGAGTGAATGCTGCTATATCCAGAAGCTTTTGACATTTGGCTGGTGTTAGAGGAATTACGAGAATGACCTTGTTCACATGTTGGTTCTTCTATTTCAGGAGCATTTAAAATTGCTTCATTACCATCTAATGCAATTGTAATGGGCACGTTATCATTCGTAGTTTGGCCGATAATCAATTCTGTTTAAAAAACAATTATTTTAGCGCCGTACTAACAAAAAAATCAACCACTCTACTTAATATTGCAATTATAAATCATACACAAGAGACCGTAATTTATTAAATGAGTTTTACATTCCCAGACAGACTAATTCTTTTCTGAAAATTACCCCAATTAAATTACCTGACGTTAGTAATGCTGGTCTTTTTTTAGGTAGACTACCAAAACCAGAACTAGCACTAGCAATTGAACCGGCTAAAGAACCAGATGAAAAATCATCTAAAGGTCTTGATTCCGTAGTCGAATCTTCCGTAACTACTGGCTTATGCTTCAAAGATGGCGAAGGTCTATACAAAGCAAAAATATCTAAGTGAAACATACTTATTTAACTAAAAATTTAAACGGTACTTACACTTTAAATAGTATATCTCCAGAAAGCATGTTCATGTTTATAGAAAATCTTAACATACTGTTATCTTGCCGTCGTCTATTGTCATAACCTTCTAATAAAGCTTTTCTAGAAGTTTCACCAGATCCAGCAAATTCTGCCAGATTAAGATCAACAAATCCTAACTTTGTAAATGAACGTCCTCCTTTACACTCTTTCCTTATAGAAATTCGTAAAATGCAAGGTTCCAGAATACCAGTTGATGCATTTGCTAACATTTTGCACGAAAAAGAAAAACGAGATCCCCATTTAACGGCGTGCTCCGCAACTTCGACTCTGAAAAACAAATCATTTTTTTAAAGGGAAAGTCGTTCATAATTTTAAAAACATAAAACATCATAAGGACCATAAAACTAATGAGCACAAAATGGTTTTAATATGTTAATAGGTAGTAGCTAAGTTAGTATCAATTCTATTCTCTCTAGATTCATTTCTCTCAAAGCATTCTAATATACTCTTATAAACCTTTCCGAACATCTAAATAACGCAAATACTTTATCAATTAAATATGTTAAGTTACCACACTATTACAATGATTTAACAAATGTGGTTAAAATTAAAATCATATTAAACGTACATATTGAGGTTTCAGTGTACAAAAACAAATTACAATTATTAATAACCGAAAACTACTTTTTTGTTAGATTTGACCAGACAATTAATTGACATGTCAAGTTTCTATTCGCGAATGCTTTTATCAATGTCATATTAACCTACACCTACATCATAACTTCATTAAATGCATAAATTAAATTAAACGTTTAAATAAGTTTGTCAAACTTATATTAATAGCAACTTTATATACCGGCGTTTTCATCTTTCGTAAAATTATATCTTAATTAATCTTTTAATTTATATCATTCTGAGCCTGATACCTGTAATAGTTATCGCAACGTTACAACGATGATTAAAACAGTTGTTCGTATGGATTTTTACTAATATTAAATAAGATTTATTTAACTTGCGGTGCAAATAGACATAAGTAACTTAATTTTCAATTTTCTTTATTGGTTATGTACCCTTATTATACCAATTTAGGCTATACATTCTATATAAAGTTAAACCATTCACGATACTTCTGACCTGCAATGGACAGATTTTAATGTGTGCAACAACCGAATTGTATGTAAAAAGGTAAGTAAAAAGAATCAGTAATTTTTAAGGAAAATCTTAGTTGCAATTTAATAACTAGTATTAAACAGTTAAATATGAATAAAGTATGGCACTTAGTAACAGTTCATACTTGGTGCTGCAAATCTTTGAATGTGCAAACATAAAATTTAAAGGAATATATTCGGATTTTAATTTAAACACTTTATCATCATAATAAAATACTTATCTTTTTTGGGTTTCTTCATGGTGTATTTTAAATAATACAACCTAAACGTTGCGATAACACTTACAGTTATCTTCGTCAGAAGTAATATCTGTTAAAATTGTTAAAGATGTAAACAATTTTGTCAAAGTTGAAAAATTATAACATAAACATCAGCCTGCTATCAACATAACAGTTTGAGAAACGTATAAAGCCAACTATAAAATTAAATTTTAGTACAGAATAACTAGATCATTAAAAATTAAATATTTTTAAACTGTCTTATAGCCTTGCAAAACATCTTACATTTTTATTACAACCTCATATAGCAAAAACACTCCATTACATTAAAAATTCTGCAGATTTTGTTGAAAAAATGCATAGTTTCAAAATTGAAGAGGGTGATATAATGGTTATCTTGGATGTTGTTTCACTTTTTACAAAAGAGCCTCTAAAAGAAACTATTGAATACATTGACCATCTATTTCCAAAGGAGATAACTATTCTTTTTCAGCACTGTCTTACTACAACTTATTTTCAGTGAAATAGTAAATTTTATGAACAGATTGAAGGTGTAGCAATGGGCAGTCCCCTTAGTCCTGTTATACCTAATGTTTACATGGAAAAATTTGAAACATTAGTGTTAAAAAATACACCTAAAAAAACCTTCAGTTTGGTATAGATATGTGGATGACACATTTGTTATTTGGAGATATGGAGAAGGAGCTCTGCATGAATTTTTGATTTTTATAAATGGTATACATCCTAGTATTCAGTTTACCATGGAAAAAGAAACTAATGGAAGTTTACCGTTTCTTCACATATTAATATCTAAAAATAATAATTCACTATCGCTTAAAGTTTACAGAAAGCCGACACACACACTGATAGATGCCTTCGTAAATTATCCAACCACCATCCACGTCAAAAAATTGGTATAATTAAATCTTTAGTAGATCGAGCAAAACGAATTTGGGACCCTGAATTTTTAAAGGATGAATATAAATATTGAACAAAATGCTTACAAGATAATGGATATTCACTTACAGATATTAATAATGTTATTACACCTTCTAGACGCAACCTTAAAGAAAAACTAGATATTAGTGTTGGTACTGCTTTTCTTCCTTTTATAGCTAATGTTACAGATAGAATTGAAAAAATCCTAATTAGATATGGCATTAGGACTATATATAAACTTACAAGAAAAATTAAAGAACATTTAAGATCACCTAAAGATGTGTCAAACCCTTTATCATCTTCCAGAGTGTATAAGTTATCTTGTTCATGTGGAAAAGTATACATCGGAACCACAAAATGTAGCTTTGATACAAGACGTAAAGAGCATATGAGATTTTGTCAGTCAGAGAAGTCTGCTGTGGCTGACCATGCCCTGAATAATCTAAATCATGACATTCAATTTGACAATATGGAAATATTGTCAAGAGAAACTCATTATTATGTTCGTTTACAACGTGAAGCTATTGAAATATATAAATACCCTAATAATTTTAATAGAGAAAAAGAAAATCTCCGTTTAAATAGGTTTTGGCATCTTATAATTAAAAAAAGGCATAATGATACGTCTTAATTTTGATTTTAATTTTGACTTTTGGCATGTCTAGGTTTTTTGCTGTTTTTCCTAGACCTTGAAGCAAATGCTTTGCCAATTATATGTTAAATTACCACAGCACTATAATTTGACATAAGTAGTTGAAATTAAGATTAAAATTAAAAAATTACAAAAAACGTTCTGCATTATGCTTTTCATTGTTAATAACGCTTGCACTTATTGATAATATATCTTTGTTAGATTTAACTGGATTATTTTATTTGATGTCATGTTTATATTTGTGAATGCTTCTATGATTTTGAAATTGAAGTTTGTCACAACTTTACACTTACATCATAACTTGATTAAATTTTGTTAAATGTGTTTTTTGGCTGACGTTTTTCATTGTTAGCTTTCATCGTAGAGGGTGTTTTGATTTGTAATCTTTAAGACAGTTTAACAATATTTAATTTTTAATGACCTAGTTATTCTTTACTAAAATTTGATTTTATAGTTGGCTTTATACGTTTCTCAAACTGTTATGTTGATAGCATGTTTATGTTTTAATTTTTCAACTTTAACAAAATTGTTTACAACAACTTTAACAATTTTAACAGATATTACTACTGACGAAGATAACTCTAAGTGTTATCGAAACGTTTACATTGTATAATTTAAAATACACCATTAAAAAAACAAAAAAAGATAAGTATTTTATTATGTGTGATAATGGTGAAAGTTTACATTTTCATACTTTATCATCATAATATAGGGTGTTTTAAAATTGCATAACAATAGTCACCAGAAAAAAAAAGCAATAGTTTTTACTTAACGCTTATTTTGCATCATATTAAAAGATTTGTTAACAGTTCTCCTTTATGACTCAACGGATTTCATATTTTTACACTGTATATAAAAATCAAGTACTGGAAGGGATCATTGCATTATTTTTACAAAAAATTGTTTAATTAAAAAGTAAAGAATTTTTCTTGCAAAAAAAAATTTTCCCAACCATCAGTTCCTTAATGATTTTTTTTGTAATTTTTTTCTAAATATATACAGTGTCCACATTTCGATGCTCACCATTGGTATCTCGGTTATTAGAAGATATAGGGCAATGGTTAAATGGGGAATCTTTTGCATAGTTCAGTGCTCACAACAAATCTCATTTCAATTTCACCCTAACTTTTTCAATTTTAAGTTATTTTGAAAAAAACAAAATTTGTCAATTTCAATTGTCCTCAATAACTCGATAACGCCTAACGCGACCGCTATTAAACCTTTATTTCATTCAGACACTTTTTCAAGATACATTTTTGGGTGTAAATAGAAACCCCCGATTTTCAATTGTTTCCAGGTTTTTAGCGCTATCTTTTATTTTTTTATGGTGGCCATATTGGATAGTTTTTAAAAAGAGCTTTTCAACGATGTATAACATGCCTGGAAAATCTGTATTTGTAGGGGAGATATTAACAAAAAATAAAATTAATCTAATATGAAATTAGTAGGCTTAGAAATTAAACACCAATGAGAAATGAAAGCTTATGACTCCGCCCTCGACTTCTAGGAACATGTGTACTTTTAGAAACTACCGGAAGTGGCAAATGTTTTCAATTGTTCTGAAGACAGAAGAATACATGATATTCGAAATGGTGACGAGTTATTGTAAATAGTGTTCAGTGTTTATACTTACATATTATATTTGTAATTGCATAAAGACATGCCACTTACCTACAAAAAAGTGCATACAAGAAAAATGAGTGTTCGAAAAAGAGCAATCAGATAAGAACAAACGTTTTATATAAAAAAATACCACTACAAGAAAAATTTATTGTTCTATGTTTGTGTCCAGTAATTTGAAAAAAAATCAAAAACATGAATTTCTGTCATCGAATCCTGCAAGGAATGAGTATAATTTTGCAAACGCAGAAAAGTATGTTAAAAGAAACTCTTTAATTGTTTAAAGTACTCATCTAATATTATTTTAGTTCTTTAGTTAGATCACAAAGTTTGTTAACTGAACAACCAAATTTAGTAGTTGATCTTTCAATATCAAGACAGTAAGTGTAATTATCTACTAGTCGTACTAAGAAATACACACAATAAAGTTCGTAGAATAAAACGTTGTGATGAATTACAAATTTTTTTAGTACTCCGTTTTGAAGCTATTAAAAAAAGCATTATTGCTTTTCAAAACTTTTATATTTTTATCGGTTTCCTCAATAAATGAACACAATCCTCTTGTCGGATTTTTTGCTGGTCCACGTGGACATGATTGAGAAGTATCAACAGCTAACTGGATTTTGAGCGCAAATCACAGGAGAAGTAGTAGAAATAATACATCTATCACGATATAATTATCCTTTTCCGTCTTCTTACTGCAATACTAAAACAGTGCTGTAAGGGACAAAATAAAATAAAAATGTCACATTTTTTTTTGTGGAAACTTGATCAAATTTAATGGCGATTAATTTAAGACTATTGTCTTTAACATCCATCAAGTAGTTTTTTTTTAATAAATATTTTTGTTAAATACTGCATACCAGTGTTGCACGTTTTCGAGAGAAGCAGCGACGTGTATGGAACAAAACACCAAACACTTTATGTATTACTTATTTTAGTGTACAAAGTAGGAATAAAGTGTTTTTACCTTTTCTTCCAGTTGGCACATCTGTTTGTCATCTTTTCTGCTTTATTATCTTGTTTGTTATTGTCAGAATTTGTGGTTATGATCAACAGAATAACATTTAAGTTGTGATTTCGTTGCAATAAGATTGTTTTGCAAAATAGTTGTGTTTGGATTTGATTATTGAGTTATTATAATGTCTAGATTTGTGAACAGAGTATTCAAAAGACGTAAAAATGTAGGAAAGCCTAAAGTTATGTACGTTAGTGATAGTGCGCCTAGGCTAGGGCAATCAAGTGATACTAGTACTGAACCTCCTCCAAAACCTTCCAAGGAAAGCTTTATCTAGTAAGAAAATTAGTAGTAGTTTCGCAGAATACGGTCTTGGCCTCAATTCTTGCTTGTGACCGCTTAGGCCTACGTGTGAACATTATTATATATTATACTACTGACGAAGATAACTGTAAGTGTTATCGAAACGTTTAGATTGTATAATTTAAAGTACATCATTAAAAAATCCCAAAAAAGATAAGTATTTCATTATGAGTATTAATGGTGAAAGTTTACATTTTCATATTATTATAAAGTGTAACGCTTGTGGATTTAGTGTATCTAACACAAACAGTAAAGTGTTAGTTTCAGGAAAGGCTGAATTAAATGTTTGGCTGGTGTACGCTTTTCGCTGCATTGGCTTAGGAGAGCAGGTTGCAAAACTATTTTGCGGAACTATGAATTTTAAAACTGTTGTAAAACGTAAAAACAAAACAACTGCTCACAAAAAATCTTTAAACCTCCATAAGTGCATGGTAAAAGTGTTCTTGCTCGATAAAGTTGCCTATGCACAGATATTAGCTTCACTTTTGTTACAATTAACTACCTCCATATTATTACCTATCTTCATTATTTCACGGAACTCTAACTTCAATGGGGTTTCCGCCATAATCATGTCTCAAATAGAATTCTCATGACGTAAAAAATAACTATCGGTAGATAGTCCGTCGTAAAGTATAATAAAAAAAAACTATAATAAGTATTTTAATTAAACGTAATTTGTTATTTTTCCTCCTTAATAGTAAGTCACTTTTAGTGGAAAAGTTGGTAGATCCGTGGCTTGTTTTAACAACGTTGCCAAGCGTTGCTTGTGGACAGTTGACATTTTATTTTTTATTTTGCATTTTCAACACTAAATATTCCGTTTTTATTCATTTGTAGTTAGTTTAAAAAATATTCCTTTCAGAGCAAAATTACCATTGTTTGCAATCAAGCGTTTTATTTGCATTTTGGCCTAAATGCCGAAACGTTTACACAGTAAAGCCAAGGAACTGGTAGCTTGTTTAATAGAATATTTTGGACGGCAACGAGACTATGGCAGCCCTTTGTTGCCATTACTTTCGGTTAGGGAGGTATTTTCCATTACTTCTAAAACAAATTATTTCAATTTTTTAGCGTGTTCTAGTAGCTTTGAATTTAAACATGGTTAGTGCATTTCTCAAGCTGTTAAACAGAATAAATCCGTCGCATTTCCGCAAATAAAACTTTGCCCAAACAAGAAAGTTACTGATACAAATTCCGTAATTGTTCCGTGATGCACCCTACGATATGTATTTTAATAGCAAGTTTGAAACCTTTTTGTATAACTGCATGAAATCTGTTTTAAATGGAAAAAAAAGATTACCCGCGCCGTGGTTTGATAGAGTTACTCACAACTGCCCAATAAGAATCCGTTTAAAAATACAATTCGTTAAGGCAAAGCAGTTCCCATTAATTTGTGTGTTTATTTTAGGTGAAACATGAATTTTTCAAAATGGTACCATTGGATGTTTTGGATACATGACAATAATAGAAGCGTTAAAAGCATTACAACTGACGTCAGAAGGTGAGTGTTTTTACATTTTTAACAAAAATTACACGTTAACGTTGTAGATATATTGCACTGCATGCTAGCTGTGAAACCAGACCTATTTCTGGCGCAGACCTCATACTTGCATAAGAAACACTGTTATACTGGTTTGAACATCAATTATGAATAAATTTAGAATAACCCAGTGTAATCGTGTTAGACAACGCATCGTATCATAATATCTTATTCACCAAATTTCAAACACCTCATGGAGAAAAGCAGATATTCAAACATGACTACACGATAATGGCATACAGCTTTCACAAAATGATTTCAAAACTGACCTTTTAGTCAAAATTGAATAGTAAGTTCTACCTGAAATAATTTGTTATTATTTCATTTTATTTACGTTTAGAAATAAAACCACCGAAGGTTTATGCAGTCGATAAACTTGCAGAGCAGTATGGCCAGTCAGTTTTACGATTACATCCGTATCATTTTTATTTCCAATCCAATTGAGTTAATATAAGGTATACCTGAAAGCTATTATAATAAACACATTTTACAGAAGAAACAATTAAAAGTTGCTTAAATATGTGGAAGGGCTTTAAGCCCTGACGTGGAAAAATTCTATTAGTAACACTGAAAAGATAACAAATGAATGGTATGAACGAGACATACAATTAGATCTTGCAGACATTGCCCCTACCATACAAACTCGGGCGAAAACGATGGTAGTTCTAGTGATTAGTTTACATTTAAATACAATGTAAAATTACTAAAATGTTACACTTGTAAATAAGAAGTTGGTATACTTTATGAGAATTTATTCTAAAATAGTGGATGGATAGTGTGATATATTGTTATTGTGATGGCTTGTTTATTGTAGATAATTACCATCTTTATCACAATATTTTTCATGCTTTGGTTTACATATCAAATTACAAGTACTCGTACTTTTACTTGCTCCTTCGTAGTTGTGTGTGACTTGTGTATTTCACGACAAATCAGTAGTATCGCTAGTTCTTATGGAGTGCTTGAAAACTACATAAGCATAACCTACAATAGTTGCCATTTTACTAGATTGAAAGTATCTACTTGTTTCTAAACATACTTTTATATCCTAGTCTTATAGTTGGAGCATAACAGTGATAAACTATCAACAAAAAGCAACTTCTTAATTTACCCATTGCCAGATGTTAGTTGACCAGCAATACACTTATGTACTTTGTTACATAACCTAGCAGTACTTTAAAAAGGTTTGGAAATGCGTGACACAGAATTAACGACGTAGAATGGTTTTCATATAGAATGAGTTTAATTAACTATGTCGAACTGTAATAAATGAGAAAATAATGCAGCAAAATGAAAAACTTACAAAACGTGTTATAAATAACTAAACATGCAGCCTTGATATGTAGTAATTCTAAAACATAAGTAAAATATTGAAAAAACGATAAGTTAAACTAAATTAGTATCTTAGTGAAAAGTTGCAAAAAAATAAAGCTAGTTAAATAACATTTTAACTTAAAAATTGAAGGAACTATAAACAAAGTTAAAAATTTGCGTGAGTGCACTTAAAATCCAGAGGATCTTTCTGACAAAATTACGTGCTATTTATTAACTTTAAAAAAAGTTTCAATTTTTCAACAGCAACTCTTTTAAGAAAAACCACCCTTCACCAATCCAACGTAAAAGAGAACCACATTGAAACAACGTGAAAATAAATACGACTAACGTTCAGAATTAAAAATACTTCTCTTTTAGATAAACGTAGTGTATTTAAAAGCAAATTTTTACAAGCTTAATCGTTTCAACAGCAATTGCAGCTGTCCAACTCAGTAAAAATGTCAAACTATTTATGTAATATTATTGTTAATAATATATAATTAGACCTTTAATAAATTAAGTATTATTAAAACGTGTTGAAAATAACATTCTATAACACTCTACGGACGAAAGCTAACTTTATCACATTATAAGTGGAACCTGGTAAAAGCTTCATATAAGAATTCTAAACTCATTCTAATCAAAAATGTATTAATAAAGATTTAGAAAAACATTTCGTAACTACTAAGGATGTTTATATTTAATTTTAACTATGTATGTTACATCTTTATAATGCTGTGATGACTATACATATTTATTTAAGATTTAACATACGTAGCTCAAATTAAATATAAACATCCTGTTTTCTAATTATTATAATACAATTCGAGTAATTAACGAAAATTTGTACTAAATCTTTAATTGGTATATTTAGGTTTTTAGTTGAATCTTTTCCTTTCGAATAAAATCAACTTGGATCTAAACGGCACAAAAAAATATGCTGAAAATGAAGTTTTGCTGCAAAATGTATAAGCAGTAACCTCATTGCAACAAAAACACCCCGCACCTTCACGACACAAGCTCACAGAAGATCATAAATTCATGTCTTGGCTAGTGCGATGAGCTTAAAATTTTTATTTTACAGAATATACAAGCTAATACCTCTTACATAAAGCCTGTGTGTGTGCGTGTGTGTGTGTGTGTGTGTGTGTGCGCGCGCGTGTACGTGTGTGCGTGTGTGCGTGTGTGGATGTGTGTGCGTGGGTGCGTGCGTGCGTGTGGGTGTGCGTGTGTTTTAAGGTGGAGGGTATTTATAACAAAGGTTATGAAAAATGTTGTTTATTATTTAGTACGTCCTGAGTATTCGGTGGATCATAATCATAATCATAGAGCGCGTATAAAATATGAAATTATTTGTAAAAGGTTGAAAATTTATGAAAAAGTACTCTTGAATAGGCCCGACAACAGTGTTCCACCGCTATACTCAACAGTCTGCTATAACTTAGTAACTATTGATAAAAGTTGTGACCATTTTGCAGTTATTAGAATTATACATAAAGGCCTGGTTATTTTTTTAACCACTTATTGCAACGTACGATTCATAATGGACCAAATTGTAGCTTTTTACTAACAATTAAATTAATTACCAATTTCCTACAAAGCACTCTGGGAGAAAAGACAAATCGGAGGGTTAGATTTTTATGAATCGTACATTGTAATAAGTGGTTAAAACAATAACCAGGCTTTTATGTATAACTCTGATAACTGCAAATTGGCCACAACTTTTATCAATAGTCACTACGTTATGGCAGACTGTTGAGTATAGCGGTGGTACTTTGTCATAAATTTTCAACTTCTTACAAATAATTCCATATTTTGCATGTGGGCTCTATTACTATCATGTTTAGTGCAGAAAAGACGGGCATTAATCCAAAATACAGAACTAATTAGTTATTCTTCAAACATCAGTTTTATATACTTAGCGTTTCTATTAACGCACTTTTAATCCATTTCATTAAAAATAAAATAAAAAACGCAATTTTTCACGCTTTATCCGTCTATCCATCTATCTTTTCCGTATGACATGTTTTTTCAAGCTATAGAGATGTTAGTTTCAGATGAAAGTGTATAACGTCAGGAGACAAACTTCCATGTAGCACCTCTAACCCCTACTAGTCCCCAAAGGAGGCAAAGAATAAGCCACAGTAGACGTTGATGCCCAATGGAAGCATTCAGGAGGTGAACTTCTACTTGGCAGTCCTATTTCGCCCCCCCCCCCCCCGGTCCCATGTAAAAAGGGCGTAGATCGTAAGGAAAAATAATAACGTTACTAGTCAATTTTGGTGCAAAATAAAAGCGTACAATGTTAGGATATGAACTGCCCCTTATAGCTCCCCTCTAAAAGAGGCAGAGTGGAAGAAAAATATATTTTTTGTTTTAAAACACGCTTAGTGCGAATGAAGGCGTATAATCCTTGATTGCATAATCGAAATTTGTTAGGATGTATTAAGTGAATCTCTCTATACTATCTCTGTTGCACCCCTCCATACTTCCCGCTTCTCTACCAAAATTGGTTGATATACCTTTTATATCAGTACTTGTACTAGTTTTTGTTGTTTTCAGATTAACACCGCTGCATTAAAAAAATAATCTTCTTACTGCGATAATAGTCATACGATAAAGTGTAATTAACCCTACGTTATTTTCATAAACCAAATATGCAGCATTACAGACTGAAACAAAACAAACCAGATAAGACACTAAGCTCAACAAGATTACCAAAGGCTCAACGAACCTAAAAAAACTATCCATAAATGTAAATTTTAACTAATTTACACAACTAGTGATTGTTTACAGAACATATATATCTAAAGGAAATTGAAGAAATTGAGTACGCTGGTTGATTTCTGACAAAAGTTCATGTTCATAGTTACTGAATTTTTTACATTTTGTAATCAACTGTAGAGCTGTGCCAGAAAGTTATTTATGTGTTCGTTATCATACATACATAGGTACTAATGTGATATTACTTGATATAAAAATAAATTAGAAATACATTACATCATGTACAAAATTGGAAGTGTCATATTTGATCTCAAAACTTTCATAAAGTTAATTTGTTTTGAAACGAACAAGTCAGTCCAGAAACGATAGTTTTGGCAGTATGACCAGAAGTACGCTGAGGCCCGCAACTGTGTATCCTGTTAAATTCGCGTAGAGCGTCGCGTAGGCGGATTGCCGACTTAAACTCGCCTAAAATGTCGAGGTCAGTAATATGAATAATTGCTTCAAAATTCATATTTATTTTTAAATAAAATTCAAATAGGATAGTTAATGTCATAACTACTTAAATACTTCCCACTATCTATTATCTTTAAAATCAACGAAGTGCAAAACAGCTCTTAGTGTAACTGAAAACCGGACAGAAATTTATGTTTCGTCCGTTGTCTATGGTAACGGACGCAAAATTGTATTTTGCGGCCGCTGCGAGGAGTGTAAAACGATATTTTGCGGGCAGTTGCACACAAAATACATATCTGCACAATTAAACCAAAACGAGTTCTATATTCAACCACTACTAAAAAAATTTTATCAAAATCAAAGGTTTTGCAACACTCGTTATTCTGCTTTAAGATACTATTCCTTTTTTTAGCACCTTACGAACATTTCCGAATTATTCGAAGCAGCGAAAACAGCTGACAATCCAATAGTTATTAAGTGTGTAAGTGGTAGGCAGAAGCTCACTAACCGTGTGTGGTCCCCATATACGGTTCCCGTTGTAGGTCTCTAAACGAGGTTTAATGCTTCCTAACTAGTTCGTCGCTCAATAATCATATCACTGATGGATACTTGGTTAGAATATCTACAAAGTCGTCCGCTTGTAAAACTTTATTTCGCGAAATATTTTTAGCAGTTTGCTTAATGCAATTATTCTAAGTAGGTACTATTATTTACGAAATTATGAACACATATACAAATACAGGTATAACTTATGCAATGGAAATTTTTTTCACTGCCGCTAAATCGACTTTTTACTTCATTTTAGGAAGTTTCACCGCGATCGGCCATACTTGTATGTGTGCGTGAGTATATGCGTGCATCTAGGGGAAGGGGGTGGGTGTGTATGTACGCGTGTGGGTGCGTGCGCGCGTGTGTGTGCGTATGTGGATGTATGTTAGTATCCACGACAACTGCAGAACGATAAAACGTACGTACTTGTAATTTCGTATTTAAGCTTGCTTTTATTTCTCCTGGAGCTGATTAGATTTTGGGAGAAAGACAAATATTTTTAGAGATAATTTATTTTACATAACTTTTCTTGATAAAGTTTCTTAATAGAAAGACAAATAAGTCATAAAATTAATTAAATAAGATTGAAAATGGTTAAACTGTATTATCAAGACTTTTATAAAAGCGGGCGGCTTTGGAATTTTTTTAAGCTAGTTTATTAACTTCTATCTGACACGAAGGTTTGAACATCCATCTAAAGATGATTGTTGTTCTTTTACAATGTTGCCTATTTTCGTTATAAACGTATTACAAAAGGGGTTGCAAAATTATCCTAAACAATTCATTATTTCATTTCTTTTAATTTCCATGTCGTAGGTTGGAAGGTCGAGTGTTGTTCCAAAGCAGATATTTCTTCCATGCACTGAGGGATCTGCTCATTCTTTTAGAGTTCTATGATGCGTTATCCATTACCAGAACCGTTGGTTGTAACTGCCAAGGCAAAGTAGATGTTTCCAAACATTTTTCAAATAAATTTGTCCTCATTTCATTGTCGTAGAATGTGCAATGTTTTCAGGGCCATTACTTTAAGCAAATAGAAACCATTTTTACTAACGTAAACGCACATGTTGTACCCAGAAACACATGAAGTTATTTATTTGCAGAATGCAAATGTCCAAGATATGTACTGCAGTTTATAACTAAGCGTCTACTATCTTCCTTAATATGAAAAGCTCTTCCATCCACTTTAGTAAAAACAATAAACATCCAACTTAACCACAAAACACAACCCTTCAAAAACTAAACAGTATATTTGCACAGAAGAATCTCAACGTGACAATGAATATACTTTATACTTATTGAATTGCAAGCAATAAAATTAAGACATGGGAGTTATGGTTCGATACGCAGCAATAATATACCAAGTAACCTAACAATGGGTTCAAGCGCCAACTTTGGAATTAGATAGTAATTTTACGAGATGTCTTACACAACTTTGTTTTAATTTAAAAAAATGCAATTTAATTGACCGCAAGAAAGTGCATATTTTAAATACGACGGCAATTCCGGGTTTTCACTATGTAAACATAATACGATTAAAACATTTCTAAATCACGAAAGAAAAATGCGGTGGTTAATAAAAAGCTTATCAATACTCATTTAACAAAAAAAGGGACTTAATTAGTTAATATTACAATTAATCAGAAACAATACAATTTTATATAATACATACTTTCTACTTTTTGTGAACTCTTGCAACTGATGTTGCCATATTCATACAAACTATAAATAGCTTACAGCAAGGATCTATATTATTAATTTTGATTAATGGTTACACCAATGAAGAAAATGCAAACACCCATGCCAAAAAATTACGTGTGTTATTATAAACGTGTAATTCCGAAGAAAATTATATGTATAATAATTATGTAATTACTACGTCGAATGACCTTGAATTATTTATGTAAAAATTTGAAATAAACTTTCTCAAAATTTACTCAATAATAAATAACTAATAATTAATATTTGTGCAATTTAGAATATCTAAAAAACTGAGAGTAACCCATTTACGAGAGGAATGTAATTAGTTATTAATTATCATTAACAAGGAAGCTCTGTGAACTAAATATTTAAAGTTTAACTTCCGCGTCCCTAAACTATGTATTCGATTTTATTTTCAAACACTAAATTAAACTTAAATATTTATTGTTATTCATTTAATTTTAAACATGACAGTGTTTGAACTTAAATTATATTATCTTAGTCATCAAATTATTTCTAAAAGACCCAATATATGAATATGTTGGAGATACATAAAAAAACAGGAAATGTAATAATTTTAGAATCAGAACAAAAATGTAAGGAAACAATGCATATTATAATTCCGTTCTTAGATAATGGGTAATTAATTCGCAGAAAAATGCAGATTGTAGTCGGACTACAAGCAGTACAACTGACGTTTTAATAACATATGGCATATAATTTAATGAAATAATACTTTTAGTACAGATCTGGATTAAATAATGGTGCAAAACGGAGTAACTATCTGTTTCAGCAAGGATTACGTAATGACTAAAACATTTCCAATTAATCCGTGCCATTTTATGTCTAAATAAACTTCCATCAATATTTTAATAAATTTCAACTACCTGTTTAAATGTTCGTATAATAAATGTAAAATAATCCCTCTTAGTATTTTTATACGTGTATTGTTTTGATTTCGTGATAAAAAATTATGTCGCGTTTTCAACGAATTTACACGTTTTCAGCATTTTATAAACAATTTAGACAAGTTTCAACATGATTCAATCAATCCAGGTTATAGGTAATGTCTATAGCAACTATAGCTTGAAAAATACGCAAAGGATTTTAATGAAACTTTATATTTAATGTTATTTACTAAGAAAACTAGTTTCTAGCAAATTGTAGAGGGCGGATATCTCAAAAACTGCCAAATTTACGGAAAAAGTGTAATAGTATTATAATAGTGTTAGGAGTTCAGAAAATAGGGTTTTCCCACGCGCGCGTTACGAATTCCCTACGCCTCATACGGGTCATGCATGAGATGGAATACATTGTGTATCTTGTAGTAAAAGCAATACATTTCCGAACGATAATGTAAATTGTTGGTGGAGGCGTTAAGCCGAGGGCAACAAGCATTGAAGTCTGGGAATGTGCTTTTACTACGAGGCATACATACTATTTCTTCTGATATCGCAATCAACTTTATCATAAATTAGGAATTTTTATAAGTGCGTAACAATGTTTGATTACCATCTTATTGCCTATGAAATCGTTTCCTTGACAATCACTGTTTGTTTATTGTTGTGACAAAAATCAGATTCACTACTTATTTCTGTTTAATACCTACTTATTGCTAAAAAATATTTAAATTGAACAGTGATGATGACGTCCAGGTGTGAGGGACACCACCAGAGTTGGAAAATGCTGCTGAAAATGTCACGTTAAATTTATTGCTAAATAAATCCAAGGCAAAATATGAATACGCTTACAAACGTTTCATGGATTACGTATTGCCAAGAAAAAAGACGACCTCCCGATCTGAAAATGTCATGATTGCATACTTTCCCAATTTATCTACGTTATGGTCAAATTACTCCATGTTGAGAGCTACACTTAGTACAAAAGAAGATCTTGATATTACAAAATATTCGAAATTACGTGCTTTCCTGAATCGTCAAAGTGACTATAAACCAAAGAACTCAAAAGTTTTGTCACATGAACAAATTGAAACGTTTATTACTCAAGCACCAGATTGTATATACTTAATCAATAAAGTACGTTTAGAATGTAAGAATTTTAAAATTACCTAGATATTTATGTAGTGTTTACTTTTTAGGTTGCTTTAATATTTGGTGTTGCCGGTGCATGAATGACAGAAGATTTTGGATCTAAGCTTTTGATTAAAATACCCGATAATAAAACGAACAAACCAAGATCATTTGTGGTAAACGAAACTTATATGCCATTCTATAGAAAATATATTGCACGTCGTCCAGAAAATTTTGAAAGTTGCCGCCTTTTCTGCAGGCAAGTAGTAAGAATACATCAGTTCGGCAAAATGCCTCAAATTATCGCAAAATTTTTAAATTTGCCATATGCACATGAATACACAGGACATTGTTTCCGTCGGTGTTCTGCGTAAATTTTGGTTAATGCTAGGACAGATTTAATTGTTTTAAAGAGACATGGGGGATGGAAATCCTCAACCGGTGCCGATGAATATATAGCGGAATCTTTTACAAATAAAGCAGATATAGCAGATAAAATATTTACCGGGGGAAGTGACAAACAGAAATATGCTAATACTATTAGTGTTATTGCCGAAGAAGAAAACAGCAATGACGTCGCTGACTATTCAAGTAACATAACAGATAAATTTAGAGGCGGAAGTGACAAACAGAATGACTTTTCAGGTAGAGTTCAGCTTATGTTTAATAACTGTACAAAAATAGTTATAATAAACGTTCCATATGTGTAATAATATATTCAATAAATGTTCTTAATGTGAACTGCTTGTTTGCGTATATTTATTTACTGTCTAAAATGTATATAAAAAATCGGTTCAGGAAAGTTCGTTGCTTAGCAACGAACTAAAATACTACATTAGCGTATTTTGGGGGCCTGAAGTTGCTCCGAGAAAGTAGGCATTCTTGAGAGATTTTGAGAAAAAAGCATTTATGGACGTGTAATGAACGATACTTTTCATTATATACCTCTCTGAAAACAAAAAAAAACAAGGTAAACAAATCGGCAAAACAATCAATACAATGTTAAAAAACTTTATTTTTAAACATGGTCAAACAAAAACCTATAATTTTAGTTTTTACTGAATGAAATGTTTATTTTATAATTTGTGTTGTAGTAAATATGCAATTCTTTAACAGGCATTTTATTTTGTAGAATTGTAGTTGATGAAGTCGAAGGTACATTAGTATTTATTTTTTAGTCTTCTTCAACTATAATGTCTTCTGGTGTTGACGTTGTGTTTTTTATTCTTGAATAATTGAACGGTTTACGAGAAACTTCAATCTTTCTGGTTACTGATTCTTCGTTGTAGCCTTCACCTACTATCGACGAACGCCAACCACAATGTCTTTTTAGAGTACCTAAGCAAATCCCCTCCGCCTGCGACTAACATAGATACTGAAGATCGTCTCAATCCGTGTCCAGTATATGCTTTAGGATTTCTTAGGTTCAAATAAGCAGCGATGTGTTTTGTTGTACCACTTAATAGTATGGCAACCTACATGTTGAACATAACATGTATCATTGGGATATGTAACAAGTAATCTTCTAGTATTCATATTTGTAGGCCTTATGTTTACGATAAAAACTGCATGTATCAAAGAGATATCTTTCCTTTGGAATTGTAAAACTTCTTGATTTGTGAGTTTTGCCATATCGAAGGAATATCACCAAAAATCGTTCATTATCTTCCACATTTTTAATTCAAGTTAGCTTCTTCTGCACCAAAAACACCAAATATTAAACTTACTTTAGTTAATAACTACTCCTCATCTATACTTCAAGTATAAATTTAGTGAGTTGGTCTGCAGTTAATACTTTGGACATTTTCGGTGTGTAATAAACACTTTGTCGTTTAAGAAATGCAACAGATTTTGGCAAGTTATTAACATTCACATTTTCTTTTACTGCCAGACAACTTTTTAATATAGCAAAGCGGCTGAGCAGTAATTCTGCACTTAATCTCGCAGCTTTAAGTGATATTTTGTCTTCCGGAGAAATCATTTTAAAAATATTTTGCGTACAAATTCGAAAAACTGTCATACAAGCATTGTTTAACGTTGTTAAGAAAAATAAACAAGCATTCGTTTGCGGTTATTAAGGAACTTTCGATAGTACATTTTATTAGAAGGCGGATAATGTCATTAGCGCACGGGAAAAATTTTCCTGTGCGGCCGCAATGGAATAACCCCCTTTTCCGTGCTCTAAATAGACATGTAAACATAGTGTTTTCAGAGAGGTATAATGAAAAAATCTTTTTAAAGCCTCAACCCTGGATAAGTTATCTTCATGAAAGTTTTTAATAAGGTGATAAATAAGTCCTTTTTTCAATATTAAAAAAAATGTTTTTTAACTAGACTATTTTTTGAAAAGAACCATATATTAATTATTAATTTCTGGCGTGTCTTTCATATATAAATTAATTTTTAAAGTTAGCCCTGCAACTCATTTTTGCCGATAGCTTGAAGTGACGCGTGAAGGTTGCACCGCTCAGTAATGTTACACTGCCATACATAATACTCAGATATTTTATTTCTGTTATGTTTTATTGGTAGTACATTCTGATATGATTTGTCTACAGTTTGGGTTTTCTGCTGGAGGTTGCTGTCATTTTATAGATAGAACCAAGTGTTTTGTATATTGTGAAGTTTTGTGTATCAGTTTAGTTTTAGTTTGGTTTATTGTGATATTGTGTGCTATCTATTTTTATTTGGTTATCATAAACATTTAAAGTACTCTCTTTGGGCAGGATCTTGTGTGGTATTCTGAACTTTCGCACTGAAATAAAAAAACTAGAATGTGTCAATAATGTGATGAAACGGATGGGAGCACGGTTACGGAGGTTAAAACAAGAAAAGAAAGGGCAGAAATTGGAGGATGGCTAATCGCTTTCTGGCAAGAATGACCTCACCGACAAGATAATTGTTACCATCAAAACTCTAGAGTTGGGAGTGTATGAAGCTGTTGCTTGTTACAACGATGGGAATGTAACAAGATGTAAAGTGTTGAACTCCTGATGTACAGTACCAGGCGAAAGGACAGTGACTGCGATGAGGTTTTTGAATTTGAACGCGTCCGCTGGGCTGAACAAACAATCTCGGACTTTGAAAGACAAGTTAACAGACAAGAGAAGATGAGAAAAGGAGAACTGGAGGAAGAATTTGAAGAAACCCCTGCTTATGAGTCATGCACTAAAGAATAAGTGAGTACAATTTTGTAGTTTTATACCCAGAATAAGTTTTATTATAGGCCTATTTTGTTTACAGGTCAGTTAGGAGTTCAAAATAAAATATTTGTTGTTGCTATTGGTATGTTTTCATAATTTTTCATAAATTCTATACTATAAGAAACACATAATATGCTCAGTATATTGATGTAGCGAAGAAAATACCATGTAAATATTGGTATTTTTCGGTTTTTGCATTTTTCCGAAAGCTGCGTCTTTTCAGCTTTTAGGAAAATTATCTTGAAAAGTATTGGTGCTACTGAGCTGAAATTTTTGCCTAACATTCTCCTCACTGCTTCTTAGTATCTTGAGTTTTTTTGGTTATCCAACATCAATTAGGTATTTAGGAAAAAAATATATAGATGCAAAAGAACACAAAATTTGTAAGCTTGTGGGAAAAAAATTCATAACTCATTCAATATAAATCCAAATTGATTTAAAAAACCAGTATATTCCTTACTGTATGTAGAAAACAGCTGGTAAAAAAAATCAAATTATTATCATAAGTACTTTCTGAGTAAATGTCCTTACGTTAACATGGAAAGGTATAGCCTCCCCTTAAAAGCACTTTATACGACCTCTAAAGACTTTTTGTCAATATCTGGAAAACCTTTAAAAAACATGGAACTCGAAAATAATTCAATTTTAGATACATTTTCTTTATAAAACCTTTCCCTACGAAACCGTAAAAAAATATTTAAATTAAAAAAAATTATGTGCATGTTCATTGTGTATATTCGGAAACTATCTTCCAAATATGGTTGTAAATAATCAAAACAATTTAAAAATCAAATAGCTAGTTTATCGGTTCATCTTTTACACACGTAGCAATTTATGATTACTTCATCATTTATCATAAAATGTTCTGCAAAATGTATATCTTGCATAAAAACATTAATTTCATATATAAATGTTGAGCCCATAATTTGAAAAATCTGGAACGCTGGAACTGAGGCAGGATCTGTAACAAACAAAATACATCCACGTACCACACAATTGTGTGATACGTGGGTGTATTTTGTTCGTTAAGCCATAAGCGCATTTCTATTTTATAATGCCAAGATTGATAAAAATACAATTTTAAATTTTGCATTGTGTGTAATTAAACTTCTAAACAGAAAGTTACATTTAACCTTATGCACATTTATAATTTTTAAATTGATTAGGTGGATATACAGGGTGGGAAAAATTTGAATGCTTACCATTGGGATCTTAGAAACTATAGGATATACAGGAATCGTTAAATGGGAAAAAAGTTTCTTACATTTATACACAGAAAAAACCGGTAATACATTTAAAAAAAAGTCAAAGCTTACTGAGATATTCATAATAATATAAAAATTGTGATTTTTCATTAATGTTAATAATTTTTTTATTTATAAAGGTAACGATTTTTGTTTTATGCAATGTTTAAAAGTAGAAAAAAATTGCACTCCAATGATATAATAAGGTTTATACTTAATTTCAAGGAAATATTAGCAATTTTGTATTTATCAAAGAGTGCTTTGAAAAACAAATGTTGATGCACGAAATAATACGTCTTATACATATTAGGTTAATAAGACAGCAGTGAAATCTGATTCAATACGTTAAGATTTAAGATGGTTCGGTACAGTGAATCTGAAAAATTAGATATGTACAACATTTACATTAAAAACCATCGTAACTCTAAAGTCGCTGCGCTTGTTTATCAAAATACGTATCCGGAACGACAACATCCGTCTAGATTTGTGTTCTCAAGAATTTCAAGGAATTTAATTAAATTTGGAAAAGTTTCGCAGCCAAAAGGTAAATATGTTCGTCATAATGATGTTAACGATGTAAATGTTTTGGCGCAAGTTCATTTAAATCCTGAAACATCAAGCCGTCGTATTGCGAATGAATGTAACATTACCGATCGCGCAGTGCGCAGTATTCTTAAAAAGCATAATTATCATGATTATAAGTTTACTAAAGTACCAATGCTTTATAATGGAGATACGAACAGAAGACTTGAATATTGTCAATGGATAAACAATAGAATGACTGAAGATCCGATTATTTATAAGAAAATACTGTGGAGCGATGAATGTACCTTGACTAATTCAGGTTTATTCAATTCCCGCAACAAACATTATTATGCAACCGAAAATCCGCACTTGACGTACCAAACGAGGCCTCAAAAAAGGTTTTCAATTAATATTTGGTGTGGGATATTAAATGATAAAATTCTAGAATCTTACATTATAAATGGAAATTTAAATTCTAATTTATATCTTAATTTCCTTCAAACGCATTTGGAAGATATGCTAGACGATTTACCTCTAAATTACATAGAAAGTATGAAATATTTTCAACAAGATGGATGTGCCGCCCATAACGCAAGAATAGTCCAAGAATATTTAAATACCAGATTTCCAAATAGTTTGATTGGCACTTACGGACCTATACGATGGCCCGCTAGATCACCTTGTTTAAATCCACTGGATTATTTCTTATGGGGGTATGTCAAATCGAGTATTTACAACGAACCATTGTTCAATCAAGAGCAGCTTATTGAGAGAACATTAAACTGTTTTAATCATATTGATGGTGATATGATTGCTCGTGCGACTGCAGATGTACCACGTAGAGTCGCTTTATGTTTAAGACAAAATGGAGCTCAATTTGAACATTTATAAATATTTACATTTGTTTGTTTGTTATTTTCAATAATACATAATTTGTTGCTACTGTACCAGTTACTTACTACAAATTTAATAGTTCATGATTAAAATAATTTTACAATCGTATACACAATTTGTTTTTCAAAGCACTCTTTGAAAAAATACAAAATTGCTAATATTTCATTGAAATTAAGTATAAACCTTATTGAATATTATATCATTGGATTGCAATTTTTTTCTACATTTAAACATTGCATAAAACAAATATGGCGTACATAACAAAAAAGAAAGTTGGCAATTGTTTCTTAATATCTAGCAGGCCTAGAACAATGTTTTTTATAAAATGATATAAAGACTATTGAACAGTACGCATACATCAAATTTCAAATCGTTACCTTTATAAATAAAAAAATTATTAACATTAATGAAAAATCACAATTTTTATATTATTATGAATATCTCAGTAAACTTTGATTTTTTTTAAATGTATTACCGGTTTTTTCAGTGTATAAATGTAAGAAACTTTTTTCCCATTTAACCATTCCTGTATATCCTATAGTTTCTAAGATCCCAATGGTGAGCATTCAAATTTTTCCCACCCTGTATATGGACAAAATAAGATTATACCTGGAACATTTCACGTAAACGAAAATATTAATAAATCAAAAATGGCCGTTCTCGACCTTATAACGCGTCCTATAGGTGTGTTATAACAAAATCTCTTTTCCTCTTTGTCCTGTATAGGTACTCTTTATTAACGCAACAAGCGTTAAGAAAATCATGTGCTAGCCACATCAGATTCATTCTATTCTTGTATGTAACGTTAGTCGCAACTATGTCATTAAAATTCTGCAAAATTTGCTACAAAAATTGTTTTAAATGTTGACGACACAGTTATACTCTGCATGTCACATTGCTAAACTTCAAAATGATTTAAACGGTTAAAATACTTCGATTATCATAACGATGTGCCTCACTACTGAACTGCAGAAGCTCTTTACGGGTACAAATGG
The DNA here is from genome assembly GCA_036346205.1 of Vesta saturnalis. NCBI lineage: Eukaryota > Metazoa > Arthropoda > Insecta > Coleoptera > Lampyridae > Vesta > Vesta saturnalis. Next base: position 274,549 of record JARFJB010001964.1, on the reverse strand, counting down.
AGATATCTGTAAAATATTACGGCACATTAGACAAAAGAGTTTCCTAATTTGAAAATAAAATAAACATTTTTGTTTGTAAGCTCCTATTTTCTAAACCAGTTGAACACAAACGTTTCGATTTCATTTCTTCCATGACATAGTATGTACATTAATTCTTAAAAGTTCGTAAAATCTAAATGACCGAAAGACTTCTCTTGTTGTTTAAAGGACTATGAGTATGATCACGTTCCGCTTTTGTTATGTGTAAAATGAGACCAGTAAAGTATAATCAAAAGTATTTATTTAAAAAAAAAAAATATTTGTAAGCGTCGAATAAACCTTCAAATACTAAGTTATAGACGACTACCCTATGTTAATTAAAGAACTGTGTGAAGTTAGCACTAACATTCCAGCAATAGCTTTTACCGTTGACTGAAAACTTATACTCAATGCTTTTACATATTTGCTGTCAAGTTAGCAAGTCAGCAATAAATATGCAAAAGTACGCTTTCATGAATATGACCAACAGGGACACATTTATTGGATTTAAACTTCCACATAAGCAAATAACACATCCAGTTCTTTCTTTATCAAAAGCAGTAAGTGAAATTAAATTAATTTAATGTGTATATACATTAAGTAGATGATTTAAGCCAATAAAACATGAGTATATATTTTTAAATTTTGCAGAAAAACATTTCGAACTTAAAGCTTAGTACGAGTAGGAGTGGAAAGGTATAATATTGGCCAACTTGGCCTTCAAAACTAAACAATGTAACCTACATACCGATTCTACACTTATTAAGTGATTGTTTAAGCGAATAAAATTTGTAAAATCTGTAATTTTGGTCAACTTGGCCTTCAAAACTAATACGTAATTTTACATAACGATTCTATACTGATTACATGATTTATTTAAGCCAATAAAATTTAGGTTCATATCACTCACTTTTCAGAAAAAAAATTCAAATTTAGATAAAGCATGGTACACATAGGTGGGGAAATGTGTAATTTTGGTCAAAACTAAAAAATGTAATTTTACATAACAATTCTACACTGATTAAATGACTATTTAAGGCTTTAAGCCAATAAAATTTAGATATATATCTCACCATTTTTCAGAAAAAATTTCAAACCTAAGACATATTTCTCGCAATTGAGTGGAGTACATGTAGGATTGGAAACTTGTAATTTTGGTCAACTTTGCCTTCAAAACTAAAAAATATAATTTTACATAACGATTCTACACTTACTAAATGATTATTTAAGCCAATAAAATTTAGGTACATATCTCTCACTTTTTCAGAAAAAATTTCAAACTTTGACAAATTTGTCGTTATTGAGTGTAGTAAGTACATGTACGATTGGAAATGCGTAATTTTGGTCAACTTGGCCTTCACAACTAAAAAATGCAATTTTACATAACAATAATCTATGGCAGAATGACGTTTAAAACTTCATGTCAGATAGAGATTAATAGACATAAATGCATGTTATTAAAAATTATTCGTTCATAACAAAAACTTATAATAAATAAATGCATGTTAACTTAAAAAAAATTCCAAAACCGCCTGCTTCTATAAGATATCAATAGTACAGTTTATCCATTATCATTCAAATTTAATTACGTTTTAGATTACCTTGCGTTATATTAAGCAACTTTATAAAGAAAAGTTATGTGAAATAAAATTTTCTATAAAAAATATATCTACACTTTTCTTATAAAATTAGTCGTTATTCAGATATTGAAAAAATTTGAACTAATACTTAAATTCTACCTTATGAATTTTTTCCGCAAAATTACGCGTCGTATCAAAAAATTGCATAGAACATAATTAATCGATATGTTTAAGGTCTATATCTAGATATTTTTATATCTTTGAAATATGCAGCTGTTTTAGAAATATTTGATAAAAGTCAAAAACTGTCCCTAATAAACCCTTCCGTCATTGGATTTCTTCCAAAATGTAATGAGCTCCAAGCGAAATGAAAACAAGCTTAAGTACGTAGGTCTTTTCAGTGTGGAGTTATCGTGAATACTAACATACATCCACACAGACACGAACACCCAGACGAACATCCAGACACTTGGCCAAAAGTTATAAAATGAGCTAATAAGTCGATTGAAGTAAAAACAGCCGATTACATAACGTTCTACATATGTATATGTAGGTTGGAAGGTAAAATGGTTGATTTATTTTAGAATTTTAGGCGTAGGGCAACTGTGATATACGATAGTATAGGGGCCTAAGCTTAATTAAATCAGATTACTGGGAACACTTTTTTTTGCCTTCATATGATTAACAAGTTCTATATGTTATTTGTTAAAATTGTGTTGCATTTTAAAACGTGAAATAAAACAATGTGATTTGATACATAGGCGAGTTTTAAGTTTTGTTGTATATTCAATGACTTATTTAAATTCTAGCATTAACGTTTTACTTTGAAAATTGGTAAACAATATTAATTAATATGAAAATGAAACTTTCACCATTATTACACGTAATTAAAATACTTAGCTATAGGGTTTTAAATGAAGTATTTTTATGGCATATTTATGTAAATCTATAAGTTTCGATAACTATTACAGTTATCGTCCTCAGTAGTGGTAATATCTTTAATTGTTTATTAGAACAAAATAATAAAGATATTACCACTACTGAGGACGATAACTGTAATTGTTATTGAAACGTATAGATTTATATAAAAATACACCATTTAAAACCCAAAGGCTGAGTATTTTAATTTAAATTATTGCGTTTTTTTATGCCAGCTTTAGATGACTCTGTATTTTGAACTGCATGGTCGAAACGTAAATTATTTTATGTAGTAAGTATGTTTAGCTGCACAAACTATTTCTCTTCGTACTTCGTAATAAACTTCTGTATATGGTATTCTTTGTGCATATGCGTTAGTATTAGGTATATCACTTCAAAGTGTAAATTGTAAGTATCCGAATACTCAGGTAAGACTTTATGGGTAAAAATATTTCTGTCGGCGTATTGTACAATAGTTGTTTTACTGTGGCGTATAGATAATCTATTTAAAAATGCAAAATATGGTTAATACTGGCAAGGTAAAATTCTTGACCAGAAAAAGTTACATTACTGCACACGTATTAACATTTCAGTGTTTTTTGTCTTTGGTGTGAAGTTCGGTTTCAAGAAACAGTTAGATTTTTGGCAACTAATCATTTTACATATATGTGATCAGTCCTTCAGAAGAACTGGACGCTCATTTTATAGTGTTTATGTACTTTCATTGACTTTTTAAAATATATGCCTTATAAATAGTTGCACCGTGCGTTTGTGTAAAAACTAAAATAAACTTTAATGTGTATATAGTTGATTCACTGTTTGTTTAGTTATCTTAATTGTGGTTTTTTTTTAAATCTATATCAACATTTAAAAACTAAATAATTATTTAAGTTTGAAAAACTTTTAAAATGACTAATAAAGAAATTTTGAAAAGCCAATCTGTAAAATTACTTTTAAATGCTATATACGGAAATGTTGAGCATAAGAATTGTTTAAAACCAATGAATCTTAAAAAACAAATCTCAACTATATGCCGTACACAATGAGGTAGGTGTTGAAAAAAAACCCTACCTAAATAAAGTTTCCTTGCAAAGCTCGTTAGAAGATGAAAAGGTGGATAGAATTTATTCCGAAAAAAGTACTTTGATAGATAACTCTGAAACGATTATTTTAAATAATTCTCACAGTAAAACTCCAGACATGGTAACACGAGAGTTCAACCTCATCACAACATGATTCAACCCTTGACGTGTCGAACTTATAGAATTAAACCCAGATATAAAGAAGAGTTTAAAAAATTTTTACCAAAAAATACAAGAAATGTACATCCTGAACCTCTCTCGGTAATAATGGTGTTAACTATTATGAAGAAAACTTTATTTTAAGCGAATCTTTGTTTGTGTCTATTTTCGATGCAAAGGCCAAATAATTTAAACCATAACGTTATCCCTACGTAATTAAAGGCAGCGAATAATGCGTGTGTTTTAAAAATATGAAAAATTGCAATTATTCAAAAAAGTGTATTACATATTTATGGTTACTGCTATCAAACGGGTTGTAAAAAATTCAAATTAAAGTACTACGTAAAAAATGGTTTACATGTGGATGTATACAGCTCCTCCCTAAATTTCCATCCCTCCGAACAAATAACGGCACAATTTAGAGGAATAGAAAGGCAATTATTGGAATCGAGGCTGCTATCCTCAACTGCTTTAAAAATTAGGAGTGAAGATGTGAAAATTGCTTAAGAGAACGTGCAATTTACAAAGGATAAAATCTGATAATGTATACAGAAAAATTAAAAGTGAAATAACATCTGTATGCGACAGTTCTACAGGAGATTTAATAGACTTAATTTTATTTCAAAGGGAACACCCGAATTACATTTATAAAGTTGATCAACCATTAAATGTATTAGTTTTCAGTTTATGTACTATAATATGTTTATGTACTACACTCAATAGCGAGAAATTTGTCGAAGTTTTAAATTTTTTTCTGAAAAAGTGAAAGATATGTACCTAAATTTTATTGGCTTAAATAATCATTTAATCAGTGCAGAAGCGTTATGTAAAATAAAATTTTTTAGTTTTGAAGGCAAAGTTGATCAAAATTACACGTTTCCCCACTTACGTGTACTTTATCTAAATTTGAAAGTTTTTTCTGAAAAAGTGAGAGATATGTACCTAAATTTTATTGGCTTAAATAATTATTCAATCAGAGATGAATAAATATAAAATTACATTTTTTAGTTTTGAAGGACAAGTTGGTGAAAATTACACATTTCCACTTCTACATGTACCACACTCAATAGCGAGAAATTTGACTAAGCTTGAAATTGTTTTCTGAAGAAATGAGACATATGTACCCATATTTTATTAACACTACCACCACCGGCTAATGTAAATACCTAAAACTGTCGTGGCCGGTCATTTTGACCTCTGGACAAGAAAGGTAACTTTGAGATGTATTCTTTATATATTTTACACTTAATTGAGAAAGAAACATAAAAAAACACATTTTAGGTAAATATTAATTTTAATTAAATAAAAATCAAATTTAATACATTTAGAATTCGGTACAGTTTTACATAACTGTATTACGCTCTACACTTCAAACAAATAACGGTCAGATGCGCTGGTACTTCCACCAGAATCTTGTTTCGAATCGAAATACTCTTTTCTTAGTTCTTCAGCTAGAGTGAAAATACAGTCTCTTCTTTTTATTTTACTGCCTACGACTTCCTTATAAACTATCCAGGCGTTGATTGTGGCAAGATCTAAAACATTGTAAAACACATGAACTGGCCATCTACGTGAACCAGCTTTCGTAGAATATTTTCTAGCCATTTGGTCCAACCCATCTACCCCAAACTTTGTTTCATTGTAATACAACACTGTCTCAGGTTTCTTCTTTTTGCCTCAGTTGGATGTAGCGTACTTAGCAATATACTTTACCCTGATAAATTGACAAGGTGCTTTCATCATTTTTCATTACTGTGGTAGAATATAACTCTGCCCTTTCATTCTTGATACAAATTGGTAATTCCCTTCTTGCTCGGTTTATTGTTACTACTATTGTTGTGTTCGTTTTTGTCAGCATTGGTGATAACCTTTGGCTGGTATAAAATGTGTCGGTAGTAACGTTCTACCTATATTTAGGAAAAGTTCCATTAATTTTAAACCACAACATATTCTGGAAGAGGTTGGTTGTTAGGACGCATAACATCTTTTCCTAAATAAGGAAAACCATTCAGGAGATAGTGTAAATCTGGATCTAGCTTTAGTAGGAAACAGTTGTTCGTCCAATGTAATGTTTGCTCCTGGAACATAGCAAGCTTTACAGTTACTAATAAATTTATCCCATATTTCGGACGCCAAAGCAAACTTATCACTAACTAGACGCTCTTTTCGTGTTGATCGAATATCAAATGTTAAAAATCTTATGATATCACGAAATCGATTGCGTGACATGGTCTCACGAAAAAATTACGGTCCCCAAGTAACAGACCATAAACTGTCAAGCGTAACGTTCTTGTGCCGTAAGCAACATGAGCTAGCAATATTGCAAGAAAAGCGTCAAGTTCTTGAAGAGACAATGACCAGTTTGTATCATCTCCTAGTTGTCGTTTAGCTTCAATTTCAGTACATTTCTGAATGTGTTTTAGCGCTGTGTTATCCATAAACAATCGAAATGCACTTAGCACAGAGTTAGCATACATTTTTTTTTGCTAAGGAGCTGGTCCAGGCGTATTTCGCATAACATTTCTTTGAACTACACGACCAACATAAGGTCCACTTGATTCCACAACTTCCCATATATTATTAGATTTGGATGATTGTTTACTCCCCACAGGTGAATGCATGTAATTTTTTCGTTTTGGATGGTGTTCAATGTCATCACTAATTTCATTAGATCCTTGTCCATCTAATGAAATTAGTGATGATATTGACCCATCCAAAACGAAAAAAGTGATGTTATTTACGATGACATCAGATTCTTCACTTTGTTCACTACTTTTGTCATCAACAGGAACAGCTTCATCACTTTCACCATCTTCGGAGTGGTTATTTGCTTTTTCGGATTCGCATTCAGATAAGTTTTCCAACTCCGCAAGATAATCTAAAGCCTGTTGTTGTGTAACACCGCGAGACGACCACATTTTTTTACTACGAAATAAACCCCGTAATAAGTATAGAAGTATCTCAAAAGGACGTTCACTTGCAACTAATTTGAAATCGCAAAGTACTTATAGAAACAAGTTATAACTTGCATTTTTCATATCTCGGGCGCGTAGGTAAAAATAGCGAAGATTATTCATAATTTCGGACACGACTAAACAAGTTCTGACTTGCAGTAAACTCCTAAAAAGAAAGAATAATAGACGAAGAAAAGAATAATAGTAAAACACATTGTTTTATTTCAACGTTGTAATTATTTTTGTTATACAACCTCGAAACTGATTATGAATATATGAACGGTCAAAATGATGGTTCCGGCAGTAATACAAATACTACAAAAAAAACTCTAAAACGGCTTAATTTTCTTAATATATTTTTTTATATTCTAAAAGTACATAAAAATCTAGAAAAAGTCATAATACCTCAACACCGTAACTCCAAGCACAACGGAGAAACAACATTTTAAAGAAGACACGTGGTCAAATTGACCGCCGCGGCAGTTCTAGTGTTAAAATGTGTGTAATAACTGATTATTTATTTAAGCAAATAAAATTTGGGTATTTTTTTTTTTAGAAAAAAAATTTCAAATTTAGGCAACTTTCTGGTTATTGAGTGTAGTACAGTTTGTTTGAAGTTTGAAATTTTTTTCTGTAAAAATGAAAATATGTACCCAAATTTTAATAGCTTATATAATCACTTAATAAGTGTAGAATCGTTGTATAACAATACATTGTTTAATTTTGAGGGCCAAATTGCACATTTCTACGTCTAATCTTCTAATATATATAGACACATTAAATTAATTTAATTTTACTTACTGCTTTTGGTAAAACTACATGTGTTATTTGCTTAAGTAAAAGTTTAAATTCAATAAATGTGTCCGTGTTAGTCATATTCATGAAAACGTACTTTTGCATATTTATTGCTAACAAGTTATTGCCAACTTCACAGCAAATAAGTAAAAGCTGTTGCTGGAATGTTATTGCTAACTTCACACCGGTTAATTAAAGGGCACTCTAAAACAAATTTTAACATATTGTCTGTCCCCGTTTTAATTACATGTTGTTTAGTTTTTATACTTATTAATGTTTTGGGTTGCGCTAATAAATTCAATAAACAAAGTAAAAAAAAACACTTTCAATAACACAAAGAATTTTTTAAAATTCTATTATGCATGCCTTTTTTCCAGTCTGTTGTGGATTTAAGAGCTATTCTCACCCATAGTTCTCGTCTATATCGTAAAACGTACACGGTTTAATTGGTTTTAAAAAATTGTTTGAAGTTTTCTATAATGTTGCAAGTGCTTCTGATATAGACAAAAGTTATTTTAGAAACTTTTTTGATTCTTTAGGGATTAGTTGCTCATTACCCTACAGCATCCTTTTCAACTAGAAAACTATCTGAAATTTAATTATGTTTATATCCTATAACTCTAAATATGGAATTTCATTAAAATGGGTTACGTATGTCATACTGGCTAAACAGGCACGCGCGCGCCCACACACGCGCCCGCGCACCTACGCAAAACGCTATATATTAAATGTCTTGAAAGTGGCTGTATCACATAAACTAGAAATGTTACAAGGTCTAGTATCTTTTGGCAATTTTTCCTGTTAATTATACCTTCTGTAATAAATTATTTTACGAAAAAAAATTTTTTTTTTAATTGGGATCAATATAGTCTCACAAAGTAAGGCCCTTATAACGAAAAATCATGTATTTTGTGCTTTTTAAAGTTGATGTTACAGCGTAATAAAATAAGTTTTGCAACCGCTCTTGCTGAAACATGAAGGTTTACTCTAATATAATCCATAACATTAAATTCGATTCTTACCACGCCAGGTATACATGTTACCAGCTAAGAAGTACAAAATCTGACCGAGAGCCGATGATCAGTGGCGTAGGGATTTTATTGTAATATTGCGGTACTTCTGTATTATTATAATCGAAAATTAAAAGAAATAAAACCTTAAAATAGTATTAATGAAATTGATATTATAAAATACTAAAAACATTCTGACAACCTTTGGTTACTGGTGTGCCTAAATTTAATAACGACTAAAAACGAACAAAATAAACGTCTATGAAATTGACTAATCTCCTATTTTTACATTTATTTTTCTACACTATTTAATACATAATAATGTTATAACTGACTAATGCCTTCAAACGAATCAGAATCGTGCGCTTGCTCATCTTCATCTTCTCAATGCCAAATCTTCTTTCTCCCAGCCGTATTGCGGTAATAAGATAAAAAAAAAACGTAGAAAACTATGAACTGCAAGGTTAAAAGGTTGCATTAGTTACAAAATACAAATATTGTAAAATAAATGTTACCTTTAGCAAGCAGATTTATTTAGAATATTTTTCTGCAAAGAACAGTTTTTTTGTTAACACAAGAGAGCAAACGTTATAACTTATAACCCAACAAAGACCGAGGTTACGTTATGCATAATAACACGTGCTCTTCTAAGATCCGCTTTTCCGAATAATCAATTCTATTAATATCAATTTTCAGCTGGGTATTGACGGCAGATAAGAACATACACTCTTAAAAATTTTCAACACGTCGTGTAAAATTACTGACGTAACAAGCCAACAAAGCTCGGCGTGAGTTTGCCATATAGCTTCGGAACAATAGTTGTGGTAAACTAGCGGTACAGTCGGAAGCGCTATCGTTGGTTTTAACTAAAATAAAACAGTTAACGACATTGTTATAATTATGCGATTAATATTTGGCGCATCACCAAATTCTATAACTAAAATCGACTTAACTAAATTTTTAAAATACAGTAGCCAGCCGGTTGGCAATTTCTCGACATATGACATTGTTTCGGTGATAAAGGCTTTTATGGTATAGGTTTCTATTGTCCTGCACACTTTTTTACAATATGTTATACCAATTAATGTTAAAAATAATTAAATTAACTGACATCGGTAGGGGTTGTAACAATTATGTTTGTAGTCCACAAATATGTCATTTACATCGTTAACAAGCTGCCTAAAATCAGTGACAGAAGTTATAATTTAGCTTTTCTACACAATTTGTACGAATTTCTAATTACTAATTACCGTTGTCCCAAATACTAATTGGTCGGTTATTTACCTAATTACGTTCCATTTAATACTTACATTTCACTTAAATAACATATGGTGGATTTCAATTCTACTTTATGTTAATATTTTATGCATAAAGTATATTATGCTTCTAGACAAACAAAACTAAAACAATATTACATGTAAGTTTTGTGTTCTAAAACTTCATTTACTAAATAAAGGTTATATCACTTACTTACTTTATTTCCGATTGCGCATTACGGAATCAATATTTTTTGAATTCTTGTTTTAATTAAATGGTCGTAGTAGTGGAATTTTGGACCGCTACAAAACCAACCTAAAACTATTGATGAACTGCCAGTATTTTTTTTTTGCAGCCTGGCTACAGCACGTATTCAGATAACAATATTTTTAATTTATTTTACTTTTACAAATTAGGTCACAAACAGATCGACAGAATTTGGATGTTTAAGAAAATATATTGTCATCTGCCGTCAATGCCCAGAAGAAAATTCATATTAATAGAATTTAATACTTCACACTTTGGCAAAACGAATCCTAGAACAGCACGAACAAGAATTATTACTGTCGTAGTAAGAAACGAAAATGATGTTCTGGCTTATGTTAGTGTAGATCCTGATGGTTCAGCAAGGGAGGCTGCAGAAGATCCTGGCTTGTATTGTTATGCTGTACCGTCAACTGAAAGATGCAGAAAATGCATTGTGACGAGACCAATACTATATGTTAGAATCCCGAAGCACGATTGCCACTAGGAGGCTTTAATCCAGCATAATCTAGAAAGAAATAATTACAGTACTTTAGATGTGTGATTGGAAGATTTATTATTTGAACTTGATTCATGAAAATGTTGGTAAACATAAACCTTTCTAATAGCAATACATAGTAGGTCCAAAGAACTTCCTAAAATAAAACCCTTCAAAGCTAGTAGAGAAAATTTTAATTACAACATACATACAGAGACTCAGATAAATTAAATAAGAAATGAAATACCCAGTAAATAATTTGTTTCTTCAGTAAATAAAACAGAATTAACATACCCTCACCCCTTTTATTTCTAAAGAAAATCCCAACAATGGGATGAATGTAAATAAAGCGAAACAATGTTTACAACCAACTCTAAATAAACTTTAATTACAGAAATTGAACAAACATTAAATTTAGGCAGTTGATGCCTTGTTACCACGAGTAATGGAGTAAAAAATTTAAATTTGAGTAATTAAGTAATTTAACGAATTGGCACAACAAACAATTTTAGGTCACAGTCAGGTACTATAGAAATAAACAGTTCTACCTAAAATAATAAATAAAGGGTAATAGTTTATACAATCACGGCCGAATCTGAGAGAGTTGGGAAATCGTGTATGATATCGCAGCCTAGATTTGAATTAATGCGAACACTAAGTGTGAGACTCCCTGTATGTTAACCGTTAAAAGAAAAAAGAAAACTAAATATTCGAGGCAAACTCAACTAATATGAAACCACAGTTACAAAACACTTATAATATAAAATTGGTTCATTTAACTAAATTTCAATATTTTAAATAACTTGCAGTCGTCACGAGTAACACGAAATAGTTCAAAAAAAAAAAAACAACTATACTAAATCTATGATTCACACGATTTCGTCAGGTGCAAACCGACAGAGATTGATGTTTTATACACCGTCTTGACGACTGGATGAACATCCGAAGGAAAAATCTCAGCTGTCAAATAACCATTTACAACATCTTCGGGGAGGTACCAGTCCTATCTAAGCTCTATTCAATCTCTACGACTTCTGCGGAATTTACTTCATCATGGAAGTTAGCAAATGTTCAACCTATTCCCAAAAAAAGGCGATAAGACCGATTCCTCGAACTACGGACCAATTGCCATCACTTCCATTTCATCTAAAATCATGGAAAAAGCCATCAATCAGCAACTGACGTCATTCCTTGAAACTAACAAACTTCTTAGTGACCACCAATATGGGTTTAGCCAGAGTCGTTCAACAGGTGATCTTCTTTCATACGTAATCCAAGTTTGGAATAATACATTAGAACAATTCGCTGAACAGTTGTAGTCGCTTTAGATATCTCAAAGGCATTCGACCAAGTTTGGCATAAGTATTTACTTGCCAAATTAAATGATACGCTCGTCAACTGGGTTTCTAGTTTCCATGATAAAAGACGAATACGTGTCTTAGTTAATAGCTGTTTTTCAAAAGAAGTTAGCATTAACGCGGACGTGCGATCAGTTATATAATATATATAAATGACCTTATTTCTTCAACAACTAATCCGATCCAATTGCTTTGCTGATGACAGCACTTTTCATTGTAGTTCAACTCAGTCTACTCATAATGGTAATCCACATTCTATGTCTCAAGACATTAAAGCTGAAATGGCAAATTCAATCAACAAAGACATTCAATGTATTCTCTAATGGGGAAGTAATAATCTAGTTAAATTTAATGCTAACAAAACTCAGTGTTGCCTTGTCTCCACCAAAAAATATCGATCTTTTCCTGTTCTAAGTATGAATGGCTCAGATCTTATGTTTTCAGGCTCTGTTTGCAATGACTGTATCGTCAAATCTATCATGCGTTGACCATCTTCTGTCAGCTACCAAAACAACTGCTCATAAAATAGGCTTCTTGTACAAATCTAAGCAGTACTTTACCTCTCGACAACTCTTTATAAGGCCCAAATTCGACCTTATCTAGAATGTAATTCTCACCTCTGGGTTGGTGCTCCCCAATACGTTCTCGATATAGTTGATTGTATTCAAGAGATCGATTAGGCTTATAAAGGACCAGTCGTTAACTTCTGGAATACAGTCCCTTGTGCATAGAAGAATCGTTTCAGTTCTTTCTTTGTATTATTGGTATTACAATGGCTATTATGGTGCTGAAGTACACTCTTTGATACCATCTCTGGCTACCTTTGCCAGGAATATTCAGTCCGCTCATTCACACCATCAGTATGCAGTACAAATGTTCACTTGTCGTACCAAACGGGCGCAGTCCTCATTGTTCTACACTGCTTCGAAACTCTAGAATGATTTGCCTAGTTCCTGTTTTCCTCTCACTATGATATGAAAAAATTTAAGGTGGCTGCCATAGGCATCTCTTGGCAATTCAATGTCCCTTTATCCATCCTGTTCGGGTCCACAATTATTAAAAAAATTCAGATGTATATCATTAGTCTGTAGATGATAGAGTAAGTAATCGTGAGCGTAGCAAAAGGCTAACCATGAGATATCAGTAACAATTGTAGAATTTATTCCTCCAAGAAATCACACAACGATATGATTATAATGTTGATATCATCAATGGTACAGAAAAGTTATGCATCAGATTGAATGCATAAAATTAATGTGTATTTAAAGAAATTGTAATGAATTAATTACTCACCACCAGAATTTGCATAATTATAAATAATTAAATTAATTTCAATGAAGAAATAAGTGAATATAAGTTAATACACGTATATAACGATGGGTTACATAATGATTTGCACCAATAAAGCAGAAAATTATGAAACAATTAGAGAATACCTAATTCGAATGATATATACGAATGAATGACGTAACATAGAGTTTATTTAACTCAGGGTAAATTAAATTTCCCATGTCCCAGCATGATTTCATTTATAAGGGTACACAGTCTTCATTCAAAGGACACTATTAGACGGATTGAATTTTTTGAGCGAATATAGTTCCGAATTCAAAAAATTCTCATTTTTTACGAAAAATAATTTAGTAGAGAGAGAATAACTGACAAGAAAAATGTGCAATATTGGACCTTGGAAAATCCCTATTTGCGATGTGCCCACTTTCAAAAGACATTGAATTTAACATTTAACAAAAAAGATTACAAGAGACTTAATGAACGAGCAAGTTCAAATTATTAGAAACATTTTGAAATGAAGAGTATAATAAATAAACGTAATTTAGATCTTTAATTGTGTTATGTCTAGGTTTTTAGCTGTATTTTCCCTAGACCTTGCAATGAATACCATTTGCATATAATGTCTTTCACAACATTTGGTGATTCAATTTTGTTAAATTTGTTTTTTAATTGTAGCATTTTTACTGTTGGCCTTCTACTCGTGTTAAAATTGTTCTGACTCGTTAACTATACTAACATCAACATTCATAATTTCATCAAGTTCTGAAAGCACGTGCCGTTCGTGATAATGCTATGTACCATAACGCTTGGACTTAGGTATAGCACATGCTACATGACAAATGTTTGGAATTGTAAGGGAAATCCAAAAATACAATAAAAAAATTTAGTTGCAATTTGTTTTTTTTTTGCAAAATATGCCCCGAAAAAATATAAAATCGACGGGTCCGAGCGATTTTTGAAAAAAATTGTGCTTTACGAGATATTGAATTTATTCCTTACTTTACGACCACCGGTATATATATATATATATATATATATATATATATATATATATATATTATATATATATATATATATATATATATATATATATATATATATATATATATATATGTATAGGATGGCCCAATAGTGCGTGGGTGGAAGATTGTGGGTTTATTAAGGAATATTTCTAAAGCTTGTGAATTTTGCTTCATCGGTGACTAGGATTTTATACGAAAAGTTTTGATCTATCTCAAAATTTCGAATAAATCAATTAGCATATTCTAGTCGTCTCTGTAAATCAGTTGGATATAAAGCGTTTCCTACGTGGTGGCAATATGGCTTTCGTCCATATTTCTTTAAAATTAATCTTGATTCTTCTTTAGAAACACCACAATTCAGATCTATTTCCCTAATAGACGCAGTTGGTTTGAAATCTGAATATGCCAAAACATTGGTTTCAGTTTCAACGTTAAAATTTTTGGCGCATCCTTTGGTTTGGTAAAGGATCAATACATTTTTAAATTTTCTTCCCTTTTACCAAAAATATGCTTATTTGGTTGAAAGAAAGTAAGAAAAGTATTCTGTATTCTAACGTTTGGCGGATATATTTCGTGTAACAGGGCGTGCTAATAAAAACTAGTTAGCAATAAAGATAAGGTGATAAATGTCTTTAATTATATTCAAAATAATTCTAATCGTAGCACTAGGGTTGTGCCTTTTTCTTAGGTATAAGAAAGAAGAACCTCAATTCATCGCAATTTACAAGACAATAAGTAACACCCATGCTAGGTAGTGTTACACTCATCCCTTTTGGACACCGATTTTGATAATAATCATTGCAATTGGTTAAGAGATATGTGATGTAAATATCGTAACGTTTTAAACCATGTATTGTGGACTGAAGAATCTAGGTTTTCGAATGATGGATAAAAAAATTTGTACAATATGCACTACTACTTGGTGTGGCCCCCATGATTTATTGCTGCATTTATTTTAGATCTCAGCTTAAATAGTGAATAATACTATTGTATATATTATTGGTGATACGTACATATTTCAAGTAACGAAATACAACTTTTAGAAGACGTTTCGTTAGAAACTCTAAGAACAATCTGATTCCAGCATAATGGATGTCCAACACAGTTTTCACAAGTCGCTCACGATCAACCAGATAAGGCATTTGCATTACCGTAGTAATTTTGTATCAGACTATTGCATGACCAGCTAAGATACGTGTTAATATTATCAAGCAGCGTTGAATGGTCAAATCAAACAAACATTTTTTTTCATATTTTGTTTTGAGTCAATGTGGAAAAAATCAAAGGTTATTCCGTTACCAAAAGTACTTAATCCAACAAACTTTAGTGATTTGGAACCAATAGCAATTCAGCTAACACTATCTTAGATTATAGAAAAAAATATCCAACAAACTTTAGTGATTTGAAACCAATAGCAATTCAGCTGACACTATCTTAGATTATAGAAAAAAATATTTATTACCAACCGAAGAATCATTTAAATAAATAAAATTTGTTGCCCTATAATCGATCTTAATTGAGATTTGGATATAACTGTTGCTAGGATCTCCTTAGTGTTACTGATGACATTTTTCACGTTTTAGATAAAGATAATCATCACTTATAATGTTGGACTAATCAAGAACCTTTGATATGGCCGATCACGAAACATTGTTAGTGATAAATTATTTTAATGGCTGTAGTTTTGCGGTTCCACATTTCAGTTCTCTTTCTAACTGATATCAAGGTGATGAGTTAAATCTGTAGGTAGCGGATAGAGACAATTTTATTATTGTAATAGCGACAGGAAATCCCAATTTCTACTGCTAACAAAGATAATTAAAGGGTTTTAATACCTGTCAAGAAGTCTTAATATTTGATAATGTTTTTTGGGCGTATTTTTATTTTATGTGTTCTATGTAACTAAGATTGAAATGTGAGTTGAATAGAAAAAGAAAACACATGTTGGGGTAGAAAAACAGGTGTCCGATACTGCGTTACTCGAAAACCGTGACAAATCGCTTCGAATTACACACACGAAATTGGGTAAACGTCACCGATTCGTAATTAATTATATTAGAGAGTACGGTAAAATCACTGTTTGCTACGCTGAAACTTTTGGGATTTTCTATGAAGAAGTGAATATTGGAAAACTTAATACTTTTTTTATGAGAAATGCAAGAAAGAGCGATATGTTCCCACGTACTCTTTTTTGTTGTACTTTTTTTATATAATTTATTAAACGGCAGTGGACATGAATAACAGTTAGAGGAGCTATTCGGTCGTATCTGGATGAGATCCTCTATTGGTTTGTTACAGATAATACGAGGGCTGTCCAGAAAGTATCAGACGTTTTTAAATAACACATTAACAATGTGAAAGAAACAATTTTTATTATATACATTTTGAAGGTAAACTCTTAGACTATTTTTCCCTTTCAGTAAAAATTAAAGCGCGAAATCATCTTTTTTTTTGATTTGATGTAACTATGATTGTTAGGGCATTCTTCGCTACATACCTTTGAATTGCAAATGCACAAGGATATGAGTTATTTGATCACACATATGCAATATCTCGAAAATGATAAGGTTTGATTAGGATAATCTTATGAACAAAAACTGAAAAAATCTGAGCAATAAAAACGTTTCACCTTTTGAAGGAAGGGTGCTGTTTAAAAACACATTTTTTCATTGACGTGGTACAAGGGAATCCCCCCCCCCCCCCCCATCAACCACAGGCAGAACAGCAATTATTTTTTGTTTTCCAATTCTTTTTGTTTATTTCCGTGTAGAAAATTCATAAACTTTGACTATCTTAAGTTTAACCATGTTTGAAATATGACATTAAGGGTCGGATGCACAAAAGTGGGTTAAGCCAAGAAGGCCCCTCTAGATAGCTTGACGAAATATAAATCGATCGTAGCGGTCCCTAGTGTAGCGGAGTGAAAGTTTTTCAAAGTTTTACGTGAATACTTATCTGTCGCAGGCAAGATGAGGGATTAAATCAATATTCAGGATAATTTACGCAAATCCCTTTATTATTTTATCACTAATTTACAGAAGACATGAACACTAAAGTAACTTGCAATAAAATTGATTTTTTTTTAAATTTTTTATAAAAATTTTTAAAACTAATGTCACTTTTATTTTATTATATGCAATAATTACACGTAATCAACATAAAGCGTTATTTACATAAATTGTATAACAACAAATACCTATTATTTTCTAATTAGTTCATTACCCAATGTTAAATTTAAAGAGATACCTATTGTTGAAAATGTACCTATCGATAGCAAAATTGAAAATTTGAAGAAAGATATATTAAATTGCCCTTTGCATATTCTGGGCACACCCGATCTTTCAAAAGATGAGTACGAATTGCGCGTTGGTCAATTTTTGACTTGTTTAGAGAATGTCGACAAAAAAAAAGATTGAAAAACGCACCTTGACCCAATCAAAAAGTGATTTGTGGAGAGTAGAACGTAAGAAACGTTTAACGGCATGCAATTTTGAGAAAATATGGAAACTGCGTAAAACAACGTGCACTTCCAAAACTGTTTCCTCCTTACTTTACAGCGTTTTTAAAGGGAATACGTACACTGCCTTTGGCCTCAACAGAGAGTTAAATGCAATTAAACTATTTCAACAATGATTCAAATTAAAAGTCACTACATGCGGACTCCTTATAGACGAAGAAAAACAATTTTTAGCATGTTCGCCTGACGGACTAGTAGAAGAAAATGCTGTGGTGGAAATAAAAGGCTCTTTAAAAAGCGGCGACATTGATCCTGTGGAGGCATGTACGGTAAATTTAATTACTTATTGTGTTGTAGATTCCGAAAACAACAAAATTAAATTAAACAGGATCCATAATTATTATTATCAGGTGCAAGGAATTTTATATATTACCAAACGAGTCAAATGCTACTTTATTGTCTACACTGCAACAGGAATCCATGTTGAAGAAATTGAAAGGTACGTAGTAACAATAAATGTTTTGAACATTAAATGAAACAATGCTTTGTTTTTTATAGGGATGATACGTTTTCGGAGGATCATATGGTAAAAAAATTAGAAGAATTTTACTATGAGTCTTTATTACCGGTATTAGTGGATCCACGCAAATGGCGTAATTTAAATCTTCGAACTGTACATATGACCAATTAAATTTTAAATCGTTTTGTTTGTTCACCTCTATAATTTGTTTACAATATTTTAGAAAACTTTGTTTTTTCTTTGATACAAAATAAATAAATAGAATAATTAATTGTTTATTTTAATTTTTACTGATACGGATACATTATAATTTAATAAGGCGCATACATAAAGCACATACCATTTTCGTTATTTTAATTTAAATAAAAGTTTGAAGGATTCAAAGTTAATCCCATTACGTTTGTGTTTCAATAGAAATAGGTACTTGCTAAGGAATACCTAGATCTTTGTGCCCCCGGGTCATTTAATGAGCAGACAATGCTGCTATATTTTCTAATCGAATTACTACCTTATTGACATTAGAACATTTATTGTTTTTAACAAACAAAATACACCCACGTACCACACAAAATTAGAAAACCCAGAACGCGTTTCGATAGCTACGCTATCATCATCAGCGGTCGACTAGGGTGGACTAAAGAAAATTTCTAACATATATACCATCAGCGAGTAACGCTTCGTTGCTAATCTGGTGAAAGTGAAAGTTATGAAAGTTTAATAAGTTCAGAGTAGCCTAAATAATCATTATTCATTAGAATTTGTTCTCTAAACTTTCATAACAATCAAGTTCGTGCTTATTACTAATATGTTTGATTAATGATACCTCATCTACTACATGATTTTTATCAAACATATGTAGGGCTACGGCAGACTTGTCCTAACGTTTGTATTTTATATGAGATAAATGTTCTTTAAAGCGAATTTTGATAGATCGTTTAGTTTGCCCCACATATATTTGTTCACAATTTTTACAATTAATCTTATAAATTCCCGACTTATCCTACTTATCCATTTTATCTTTTGGATTGCCTAAAAGAGTTTGCAAACTATTATCTGAAGTAGTGACTGTTTTCAAATTAATTTTGGAAAACATTTTAGGTAGACTTTTTGTATAAGCAGGATAGTTAGGTAACTTTACATACTTTGTTTCTATTCGTTCTCTAGCGTTACCTAATGTAGTTACGTTCTTAACCCTCATCCTATGTGTTTGTTTCCTAACTACATTCATAACCACTTCATCTGAAAACCCATTGTATGCAGCAATTCCTTTAATAGTGCACAATTCTTTATTATAATTTTGAACTGAAAGAGGAAAATTAAGCAATCTATGAAGTTAAAAGCCGCGAGTTTATGGTGTCTACAATGATTTGAGTCATTGGTTATGAATCTTTTAGTGCAAGTTTCCTTACGATAAATATCTATATCTAGTTTACTACCATTCCTTGCTACCAGAGTATCAAGGAACGGGAGACTGTCATTTGCTTCTATCTCACAGGTAAATTTGATTGTCGGAAATTTAGAATTTAAAGTTTCTACAAAGTTCTCAACGCTACAAATTTTAGTATTAAGGATGGCAAACGCATCATCCACATATCTAATCCAAACTCTAGGAAAATAAGGCAAATCGCGTTTTAAGTCTGTCTCAAATTTACCCATGAATAGGTTGGTTATAAACGGAGATAAGCTATTGCCCATTGTCGTACCATGTTCTTGCTGGAAAAATTGATGGTTAATTTTGAAAAAGGTTTGTTTCATACACAAATCTGTTAATTTAAGAAAATCTTCTACTTCTCTATCGTCCAAATGGTTTTGTTTTAAAACATCTTCTAAATAAACTAAGGTTTGATCTATTGGAACGCTCGGAAACAGTGAACAAACGTCGACGTCGACGTACGACAATGGGCAATAGCTTATCTCCGTTTATAGCCAACCTATTCATGGGTAAATTTGAGACTTGATTGTTATGAAAGTTTAGAGATCTTCAAAAACAAACAAATTCTAATGAATAATGATGATCAAGGACCTTTAGGCTACTCTGAACTCATTAAACTTTCACTTTCACCAGATTAGCAACGAAGCGTTACTCGCTGATGGTATATGTGTTAGTAATTTTCTTTAGTCCGCCCTAGTCGATCGTTGATGATGATAGCGTAGCTATCGAAACGCGTTCGGTGTTTTTTTTAATTTTGTGTGGTACGTGGGTGTATTTTGTTTGTTACAGATCCTGCCACAGTTCCAGTGTTCCAGATTTTTCAAATTTATTGTTTTTATAATGTTTTAAATAGTAAATTATATCTACAATTTTTTCAAAATTTTAACAGTTCGTATTTCGAAGAACCTATGTCTGAATATATTGCTTTTGTTCAAAATATTATCAGTTATAAAAATATTCAAATTTAATTACTACGGGGAAAAAAATTCAATAAAAAATTATAGAAATTAAAATTAAAACAAAAACCTATATTCAAACATTTAGAAAGGTTTCGGAACTATTTTAATGTCTTACGCGTTTCTCTCAAGTTTCAGATAACTTCATAATAATATAATAAGTTAGAACGTTTTTAACATTGCTCTTATGGGTTTGATGTGTTGCCTAACTATCTATCGAGACCCCTATTCCGCGGATTAAGAAATATGATTGGCAAATTCTTAACAGATTGATGTAATTGATAGATATACCAATCATATTACGTAATTTTAGGATTTAAACGATCCTGGCTTAACCAACCTTTGTGCAACCGACAATTGAAAGGTGATCTAATTTTAAATAAATGTATACTGTAGCATTTCTCTACGTTTTACCACTCGTGGAATTTGGATAAAATTTTTAGTTGCGATTTATATATCTTTTTATACTATATTGTTATACGCATTAAAGAATATTTTAAAATTGTGTATTCCCATACAATGTATATTTACTTCCCTTCGTATTAACTTAAGTACTGCTGTATTTGATAAATTTAGAAATTAGGTAACATCTTAAAAAATGTAAAAAAGTATTATTGTCAATACTAGTATAACAGGTCCAAAAATACTTGGCACTGAAACAGTGTTGGCAGAATGTTTACTAACATAACACATTTTTTCACAATCTGCGAAGTACGTATAAATTAAATAACACTATTTGGGAAAAATGGCAAGAATATTTATTATTAATCCCAAACTTTCAGGCAGGTATTCTGTCCTTCGTCAGGCATAATATAAGAGTGACAAATGTTGACACTTTCATGTTACGCCTGACGAAGGACAGAGTATCTGCCTGAAAGCCTGCAATTAATAGTACATATTCACGCCATTTTTCCCAAATAGTGTTATTTAATATGTCGAATGGTGAAAGTTTCAACTCCTATACGTATAAATTGTAAACTTATAATGAATAAACTTATTTCTGTGTATTACGATTAATTAAAACGAATTCAAGTACCTATAAGACAAAGCAATTATAAGTATGTAGTTCAGATTTGCCTCACGGTTCATTTGTTTTATTTATTTAGTTAGTTAGTAGTTAATTAGGTAGGTATACTTTAAATTTGGAGTATTTAAGCAACTCTAAATTTCAAGTCTTACATCTTAACCTAAAAAGTTCGGTAATTAGCATTTTGAGTAAAAGCTTAATTAGCGAAGCAAATTTGTTTAGTCACTTAATGATGCAATCATATTTTATTGCCTTAAGTGAAATTAAAACTATTGAAAGCAAGCAATTAGGAGAGCTCTTCATACATAAACCTCTGATGGGTTATAAAACATAACATAATATAAAAAATAAACAAATGGCGCTTGCGTGGTTTCAAAGTTTAAAGGTCACGTTGCGAGGTACGTTCTGTGATTTGCTTCCTTCACACAGAACGACTTAATGCCGCCGAGATACATGGTTGATTGTGTCGTGTGTAAGAAGGTGTTGTGAAGGAGTGGTGCAGAGAATTCCAGCCTGGTCGTACAAATGTGAGTGGTGTGATGAAGTGGTTGAGAAAGACATTCAGATGTGTATGATGAACTTGTGTAACAATTTGACGAACTTATGCACACGGGACGTTGGTTCGCAATTTCCGAAATTTTTGAAGCCTCAGATTTCATCATCACATAGAGGTTAGGTAACCACAAGTTTTGTGCACGGCTAGTACCAAAATGTCTAGCCGCTCTTCACAAAACACAATGAATGGCTTAGACCTCAAAATTCCTTCAGCAATTTCAGAACAGAATCATGACAGGTGGCTAAAGATAGGTGTAGTGGATGTAGACTCATTCCCTTAATAAGCAAACTCAAACGGCATAATTATAGTTACATTTTTGGGATCAAAAAGTAACGGGTGAGAATATTCTGACATCACCGTTTTATCATACCTTACTAAACTCCTCAGATCAATTCAAAACAAACGGCTCAGTATGATTTTCAATGGAAATGGCGACCCCATATTGCAAAACAAACGAAGGATCCCGAACCATTTTGGTGCTCCGAGGGACCAGCCCACCTGCTTCCAAGGAAACACCGCCCACCCACCCACAACATCCACTAGAATAGGAATGAAATACTACTAACTTAAGTAACGTAAATCCAATTAAACATGTTTTTTTTTCTTTTTTTGCCTAGATAATAAGTAACATGTTATAAAAAATGAAATGTAATTATATCAAAAAACCAATGTAATCAACCGGCTGAAGAGGCTACCTCGCCTGAGCAGCCGACTGAAATTATAAAAATTCCCTTTATCAAAAATTGTAACCATAATTTAAATAAACTTGTATGAATTTGAATTTGAATTAAAAATCAGTTAAGAAAATAACAAGTACTAAAACTAATGGGCATAGGATAGCCGCACAATAGCGAACTACCCTTAAATGAGCTACTTCTGCTGGATTGTTTATGTAGTTTTATAATAGATGCTACTAGGCGTTTTAATACTAATTTTGATCAAAATCGTTACAGTTGTCTCTCCATTGCATCAAACAATGTAACATAAAACAATTGCTGAGTGTCATTATATGAGTTTTCCCAAATACACAGCTTATATTAGCTCCGGGGAGAGGTGTCTCATGGCGGACTCGAGAATGGGGATATAATTATTACTATGAAATGCATCTGTTTCCCTTTATCTTAGTGCGAAGTTCCCACTTAAAGAAAGACGGGTTATAATATTACGTCTGCTATATATTTTAAATGCAGGACTTAAAAACGTATGTCGATTCTAAAGTCAAAGCGCATGACGCTGTCAGATGTCTTCTTGGCTATTTAACCTCAAATTATTCTTCGTATTTCGTTTCGTATAATCCCATCGTGTTTTGTAGTTATAATAATTTATCTTTCGCTTCGAAATTTATTAGTTTCTTAATTTATAATGCAAAATGTATTTCCAATTGATTGAATGCATTTATTTATTTTGCGGCAAATAATGATGTCATTAAAAGGTAAATCTTTGAAGAGCCAAACTCAAGTAATGTTAATGATTGCATTATTTAGAGATGGAACGCGATAACGGGGGGGCCAAGTTTACCTTTAACTTCCATTAACCAGGTACGCTAATAATTTTCACTATTTAAATTTGACAGCGCGGCTTAAATTTGAAAATAACCTAGAAACATTGACGATGTTTCGTTGGTATTCAAAATTACTAACTATATGAACCAATAACGACATACGTTTTCAAAATCTTACACCATGGTTTACTAAAAGATGAGTCATAAGACACTTTTCGCCGGCCCGACCATTAGTAGTTTATAAGGGGGTTTCTTAGTGCAAGCATATATAAATTTTAATATGGTAATGCAATTGACCTGAAGTTATCAACGGATTTTTATTTCGGGTAAATCTACATTAAAACGTCGCAAATCAATAAAAAAATATTAAGTAATAACTAATACAGCTTGTTTAAACAGTATTTACAAAAAAAAATATTATTGACCTTCCAGATAATTTCAATTACATTTATCGCAGCCATGCCATATATGGGAACAAATGGCAATATTCAGTGTTAATGGCCAAAATTTATTTAAAAATAGTTTCGAATTTTAAAGTTTACATGCAAAATACTACAAAATCAAATTTGAAATGCAATCAACCTCAACTAATTAATTTATTAATGAAGGTTAAAGTTTAACTTATATGTTTATACGTGCGCCATTGTCTATTGCTCAATATCAACTTAACGGACAAAACTGATTTTAAAACGGTTTACATATTTCGAATCTACATAAAAAATACAGCTATAGTAAACTTTAAAATACAATTAACCCATGCTAATTATTTTATGAATTAGCATAAATAATGCGCACGAACATGCGCTTGAAAATCACAAAAAAATTCACTTGATTACATACATTATTTTACAAAACAATTTAAACTAATTTCTTCACTAAATGTGCCACAGATTTCGTTTTTAAACATACTCTACCTCTTCTATTTAACTAAAATAGTCCCCGTACATCGCTTTGTAATAATCCTCAAAATTTAACTGTAATCGACAAATTATCTTACGAAACAATTTACATTACTATATGAAATATGACATCGACTTCGATCTTAAAACATCATCAACCTCTTCTATTTATTGTAGAAAATCCGAGTTTAATTAAGGCAATACGTAGCTCTTCAATAAATCTCAAAATTTCACTATAATGGTCAAATTATATTATAAAACAATTTATATTATTACTTTCTTCATTAAATTTTCCACTAAATTGGATTTTGAGACATAATCAACCTCTTCTATTTATTATAAAGAATGGGAGTTTAATTATGGTAATCCGCGTACGTCACTCTTCTATAAATCTCAAAATTTAACTATAATGGACACATTATTTTATAAAACACTTTATATTATTAGTTTACTCACTAAAAATGCCAACGATTTAGATTTTAAAACATAATCAACCTCTTCTAATTATTGTCGAAAATCCGAGTTTAATTAAGGTAATCCGTGCAAGTCGCTTTTCAATAAATATCAAAATTTAACTATAATGGACAAATTATTTTATAAAACAAATTAGAATACTAGTATCTTTGTGAAATATGCCACCGATTTAGATTTTAAAACATAACCAACCTCTACTATTTATTGGAGAAAATCCGAGTTTAATTAAGGTAATCCGTGCAACTCATTCTTCAATACATTTCAAATTTTAATTATAATGGACAAATTATTTTATAAAACAGTTCATATTATTAGTTTACTCACTAAATATGCCGCCGATTCAGATTTTAAAACATAATCAACCTCTTCTATTTATTGTAGAAAAATCCGAGTTTAAGGTAATTCAATAAATATTAAAATTTAACTATAACCCCCATTCTCTATAATAAATAGAAGAGGTTGATTATGACCAAAATTTATGACCACCCAAAGGACATGAGACTAATTCTTTGCATTTACGTTCTTCAAACATCTTTTTGGTCTTGCAAACATCTTTTGCAACTATTCCTTGCGGTAATATAGTCAGCGTGATTTTCGATACATTTATTTAACTTCCATTTGGTATAAAGTTTATACTTTTGCGATAACTCATCAGTGCAAGCCCTATTAAACCAGGGTTGGGAACGGGCATGACCTACACGATTATGTTTTTTGCGAATGTATAACTCCATACCCATCAATATAACTTCAGTTATTGGAAGAGCAATGTTTGAAGAGGAGGACCGTTTAAAACAATACTCACACATGGGGAAGGTTGCAAAAAAATCTCGCAGTTCGCCCCAGTTAGCTGATTTATAACACCACATAGTTCTATGTTTAAAATCGAAATCTATGGCACATTTAGTGAAGAAATTAGTGATATAAATTGTTTTGTAAAATAATGTGTCTAATAAAGTGAATTTTTTTGTGATTTTCAAACGCATGTTCGTATAGGTGTGCACAGGCCATTATTTATCCTAATTCATAAAATTATTATTATTATGGGTTAACTGGATTTTAAAGTTTACTTTACCTGTATTGTTTATGTAGATTCGAAATATGTAAACCGTTTTCCGTTTTAAAATCAATTTTGTCCATTAAGTTGATATTGAGCAATAGACAAGCGGGCACGTATAAACACATAAGTTAAACTTTAACCTTCATTAATAAATTAATTTGTTAAGGTTGATCGTACTGCAAATTTTACATGTAAACGAACCGAGCCAGTAGCGTAGTGGTGACAAAACCTGCTTAGCATTCGGGAGATAATGGATTCGATTCCCGTTGCCGTCTATGTTGCATGACGTTTTTTCAGCATGTTTTCCTCATATACATGTAGCGGCATGGTCACTGCATATACGAACACCATGTGCGGCTACTTAGGCGAATGCTCGGGTAGTATTTTGCCCCTTAGAACCCTAACACCGTTCCTTCCGATCCTATCTGACCATACCCATCCTTAATCTCACCATGCATATATACGTAATGTATGCATACAGTCCGCCCTCCCCCTTGGGGAGGGAATGAAATACGTGACTTTTCCTTTCCTTTTTTTTTATATGTTTCGGTCTATCAAATAATTAGACCATCACCAGGGGATGAACCGAATTTAACACACAATCAACTTGACATTAAAAATATACATCATTGTATGTCATTATTGTGTATTTTAACGTGAAGTTGATTGTTCGTGTGTTAAATTCGGTTCATTCCCGGAAGATGGTCTAATTATTTTGATACGAAATTATATATATATATATATATATATATATATATATATATATATATATATGTATATATGAAGAATTCTATTTTAACTACACCATATACAATAAAAAAAATAATTGAGAATTTCGGTTTTGAGTTATTCTTCCACTTTATATCTACTTCTCAATTTTTGAGCTATGAATTTATCTCATTATTAAACGTAACTGAAATTATAACTTTAATGTCCATAATATTTTTTTTTTATAAATAATGTTTAAACAAGGTGTATTAGTTATTGATTTGCGGCG
Organism: Vesta saturnalis; assembly: GCA_036346205.1. NCBI lineage: Eukaryota > Metazoa > Arthropoda > Insecta > Coleoptera > Lampyridae > Vesta > Vesta saturnalis. Next base: position 247,488 of record JARFJB010001964.1, on the reverse strand, counting down.
TTTTGAAGTAGATTTACTGGAAATACAAATCCGTGGATGAAATTCGTGGATAACTTCACGTCAGTGGTAAAATATTATTTGACTGATGCAAATTATTCTTAATTTTAAGGGTACAAAACTTAGTGGGCTACAAACGTGACTAAAACAATAAACACCAATTATGAAGCTTCTAATATTTATAGTTTCATCTAGAAAATGAAAATGAACACACACGCACGCACCCACGCATCCGCGGTTTGCGTTCCTTACCATCATCCATACATTGTAAAGAAGAATCCTTTTTTATATGATATGTACAATGTAACAATTAAAAGCACCTACGTTTTGATCGACACCAAACACAAATAATTATAGTTTACATTACAATTAAACGGGTTTCAACTCTGCTTCGGACATGGATGTTTTATAAGTGTATAGTGGGTTGTTAAGTAGAAGATTAGGTTTTTGCTAAACTACGCCCACTATAAAAGTAAAGGCAATAAAAAAACATGTCAGAATACATCGATAACGTAAAACTCTACAAATTCGCGATATAAAATTGTACGCCTGCGTCATCTCAAAATGGTATATAAACCAAATTGTCCAGGGTCTGTTTGGAATTTTAATTTACTTGTTTATTTTTGATAACATACATATCTCATAATTTTTCTTATAATTAATTTCGATTGATCTGCCAGTGTCATTTTTGTAGAAACACGGTGTTAATGGTATACCTGCGGATCAGTCTCGCCTCACTTATAAAATATGTTATTGTGATTTGCATTTTGCATATGTTCTTTATTTCTTTGTTTTCAAAACAAAATGTCGTGGAAGTTAATTGTAACCGCCCTACGATTAATCGACATAAAGAATTAAATTTTCTAAATCTGATTCTAAACTATAAAGTCAAAATTCCCGTGTACAATGTTCATTTACTTTAACTAAAATTATACAAAACGCAACAGTGCGCCGTATAATATTAAAATAAATGTCTTTTTTACGCATCCTGCAATTTTACAAATGACCATCAAAATTAAATTTTTAGATACAATGGAATAAGTTATAACTAACATTTACGACTAATTCAGCCTATTGATTAAATAAAGAAATTATCCAAAAACTATAATGAAATGATTACAATTAAGTTCTGGTAAATCTTGACATACTAGAACAGAGTGATGTCAATGGACACCTTCAGAAGAGCTCCGTGTTCACCTAATGATAAGGCTACTAATTTTAATTAATTAAAAAAGTCTACTGCACGATTTAACCAGAGTAGTCTGTTAAAGAGTTTTCCAATCAATCTTATATTAATTTACGTTCTAGAAATATAATTGGCCGTGCCGTTATTAAAAAGGTAATTAATTACAAATTGTGTGTAAAAATCTTAGGTAATCTATCCCACCCTAACAAAGATTAATTTTAATTTCGGCACTATTTCTGCATTCGCAAACATACATTTCTGTTGTATTCCGACTGTCATTTTTATTACGTGCAGTTCCGTATACTTATTGTTTTAATTAGCTGTTGAATATTTTTATTCAACGAAGTCCACAAAGCCAAAACAAAACTATTTACCTTATCGTCTACTTGCTTGCTACCGAAATCTTCGCAACTGTAACCGATGCTTGTCTTTTTGATAATTGGAAGTACCCTTAATTTCACCATCAATTACAATTAATAGCTGACGTAATTTAAAAAAAAAACACACACAAAACACGCGAGGAGTACTTGACTGATATATCCGAAATGTAACACAAGTGCTGCTCAACTAGGATTATTTACAAGTATACAAGTATATGTTCCGCAAAATGCGAAAATTGGGTGCCTTTGTTGTTATTTTTTATTTGTTTCAAATGTTCCTTAGCTCAAGCCAATATGTTACGTGTGGTCATACTCACGTATATAGATTCACAATTTTCGCAATTCAGCTTGTAGATACCAGGTAACTGGAGTATGCCAGTCATCCTTAAAATTACAAAGACTGGCTCCAATGCTAATGGGGACTTTAAAACAGATTTCTATATTACAGGAACACACGCAATTAGCAATAGTCTGCTCAAAGAGGAAATTAAAGATAAATATCGTAAGCGATATTTAATTAATTTGGAACTTTGGTATGTACATATGAAATTAGGTAGTTTACTGCATCCAGGCATTTTTGACTCATTGGATTCTAAAGTTAGATTTTATGTTGAAGACTTTGGTGTTACACTGTACAATAATTAACTAAAAAACTTATACATAAAATCTAAACCAATATCTAATCATGATCACAACCTAGCAATCTATACGAACAACAGTCAGTTTAATTTTCATAGTAGGTTCAACAATTTCACTAAGGTTAATTTCAGTAATAGTGAATATTTATTAATGGGTGAAAATTTAAAATCCAATTTGAACAATAAAGTCCAAAAGAGTGAATTGTTGGATTTAGCATTTAAAACTGAAAACGTTGTCGATTGTAGTAAGATTCCCAATCAACTTAAGACTAACATAAAATACAAAATTGCGGAAACAATCAACAAATCTAACATTTCACACACCAGTAATAATAACTTTGCCAAATGCTTATTTAATTTAAAAAGAAATTTAGGGACAATAACGTTACACTAATTAAAGCTGATAAAGGTAATTGCAATATGGTTATGGACAAGGGTGATTATACAATGGATTAATGAACAAAAACTTTTAGAAATTAAAGACAGTACGATTAGGAAATATAACTCTAAACTTAATGCAATATTGAAATCCAGTACTGATCTTAACGAACATTATCATCTAACTAACTTCATATTAAGTAACCCTAGAATTCCCAATACTGTATTGTCTACCTAAAATCCATAAAACGTAGTCAGAAGATATTATAGAGATACCTATTAGACCAGTGGTATCGCAAGTAGGCTCTGCCACCAGTCGTCTTAATAAATGGACCAACAAGTTCATTAGTGAAAATCTTGATACTAAATCAGCTTACTGCGTAACAAACTCAATGGGGCTTATTGATAAAATTAAAGATCTAAAAATAGATGAAAAAGTGAAGCTCATTACCTTTGACATAATCAATTTATTTCCGAATGTACCCATTGAGTAAACCATAACTATCACTAATAGCCTAATAGAAGAAAAATTTAAAAACAAAATCTTCTCCGTAATTGATACTAGTGTTCGTATGAATTTTTTCAGATTTAGAGACAAGATTTACTCTCAAAAGGAAGGTGTCACTATGGGAGGTGGTTTATCTCCGTTACTTAGTGACGTGTTCCTCAAGCACTTAGAGGAAACTTTTCTATCTAGCAAGAAGATACATAAAAAATGTGTAGTATGTTGGCACCGCTATGTAGATGACGTTTTTTTGCATTTTTAGGGGTAGTAATGATGAATTGGAAACTCTTTTTAATGACATAAACAGTTGGCACCGTAATATAAAATTTACGAAAGAGTTAGAAGTCTCCACCTTTTCTAGATGTTTTAATTACGAGAGATCATCTAGAGTTTAGCATCTATCGCAAAAATACCCATACTGACAACATTATTCCATACCTAAGTAATTCACCTCTAAATTTCCGTTTAGCTGCTATACGTTCATACGTTTATAGACTATGCAATTATACTCTTAATAGTACCAACTATGATTTGGAGAAGAAGGTTATATATAACATTAATGGTTATGACAAAGAAGTAGTGGAAACAATTTTACATTAACTCTTTTCTCAAAAAGGATGTTAATTTACTTAACGAAGTAATCAGTCAGCCACCGGTGATACCGAATATTGTTAATTGTTTTTATAATATACATTAACTGTTTGCTATTGCTAATTTTATTGGATTTATTTTAATTGTTAATAGCCAGGTTCTTGTGATTGTTGTTACTTAATAGGTTTTCCCATATTTTATTTATCTTTGTTATTTTATATACAGGGTGTATTTTAAAATCACCGACAAACGAAAACTGGAGATTCTATGATTGAATATAAGACAAAAATGATCATAAACGTTTTTCAGAAAATGCTTCCTAACCGAGATATAGGTTGATTAAAAAATACTTTTTTTAAGGTTTTTTTTATGATTCCTCAAAAACTACAAAAGATATTACACTGAGATTGGGTCAAAAATAAAATAATAATTATTTTTATACATATTGTTCAAAATGTCCTTCTTCCTTTTGAATGCAAGCTTGTATTCTTCTTAGCAAATGAAACCTAATACGCTGAAAAAATTGTGGCATAGCCCTAATCTCATCGCATGCCATCTATATGCGATTCCAAAGTTGCTCTCGATTATCAATTTGAACAGAATAAACACGAGTTTTCAGATACCCCCACACAAAAAAAATCCAATGGGTTTAAATCTGGCGATCGTGCCGGCCACGCTACTTCACTTGCTCGTCCAATCCAGCGTCCATTACAAATGCAATCGCTTATTTTTTATAGTTGAAGAATATCGTTTTGTTTTTAGAAGCACAAATACAATATTTAATTAATTTTTTGCATATTTAAATACTTATATTGCAATTTATGCATATTTTGCCTTTTTATTCATAATTAACATAACGCATTTTTCTATATCTTAAATTGCTTTAAAATGCATTATTCTAACTTATTTTAAATTTTGTTATTGTGTCTAACTAAGAAATGTATAGTAAGTACTATTACATATTTTAATTGATTTCGGAAATTAAACCCTTATTAATTGATGTAGGTTATTGAATTCACCGTTTTATCAGTTTTTAAACGCAATTTCTTATTTTTAAAATTAATTTCCTTAGATCATGTGCGAAAGGAAATCTCAAGTTACACAGCACATTGAAACCTCTCTTCATAAAAAAAATTAGAAACATTTAAGAAAACAAAGTTTGTCAGACACCTTTGAGTCGTTGTTTCAAGAAACGGCCAAAAGAAATGCACAAGAGGAATTTAATTTCGAATTGTGTTACTTTTAAAGCCAATATTCCATTAAAGAAATTGCAAAATCCTAGTTTTAGGTCATTTTAGAAAAATAGTAAAAAGCAAGTGCCAGATGAAAGCACGCTTCGAAAAAGGTATATATTAATGATTTATATCTTGAAACTATGGGGCATATAAAGAAAATTACAAAAATAAATATCTTTATTTTATAGTAGATGAAACTACAGATTGTTGCGGGCGATATGTTGCAAATTTAATGATTGGTTATTTAAGTGAGGCGCAGTCTAGTATATCATATCTAATCGCTTCCAAAGTTCTTGAGAAAACCAATCATGAAACAATAGTTCGCTTTATAAACGAAGCCTTCATGCAATTTTTATTCCTGATATTGTTGCAACAGATAAAATAGTTTTAATGCTGTCTGATGCAGCACCGTATATGGTAAAAGCTGGACAGCAATTAAAGTTATTTTATGAAAATTTAATACATGTAACATGTCTCGCACATGGTATTAATAAGTAGGAAACAATTCGTAATCAATTTCCATTAGTAAATAGTTTAATAAGTAGTATAAAGAAAGTGTTTTTAAAAGCTCCGTTACGAATTCAATTGTACAAAGAAAAGTTACCTAATATTCCTCTACCACCAGAGCCTGTGATTACGCGTTGGGGTACTTGGTTAAATGCAGCTCTTTTTTATGCAGATCATTTGGAAAAATAAAGGAGTTAGTTTTAGAAATTTCTGATAATGCAAGTACTTACGTTCAAAAAGCTCAATCCATTTTAAAGAAAACACAATTGCGCAATGAGCTGGCATTTATAAAAGCAAATTACTATTTTGTAAGTTCAACCATTGCTAAATTAGAAACGGAAGCATTGTCATTAAATGAATCTATGCAAATAATTAATAAATTTCAACAGCTGATTTCTGCTGTTTCAGGAAATATTGGTAAAACTACTTCTAATAAATTAAATAAAATTTTACAAAAAACAGTTGATATCAGTTGTTACTAAAAGTTAATAATAAAGTTCTGAAACTTGAGGAAAATTCCGATGATCTTGTTATAAATTTAGATTTGGCCATATTAGCCGCATTAAAATATGCACCCATAACTTCTGTGGATGTAGAAAAAGTTTTCTTTGTACAAAAACATACTATCGGACAGACGCCAAAATTTTCTACCGAAAACTTGGAAAAATATTTAGTTATAAATTGTTTTGCAAATAGTAATGAGAGGTGTAATCTTTATAAATCTATAGCGTATAAGTAAATATGTAATTTTAAATAACACATAATTTTAAAATAATGTTAAAATAATAATTGCTTTGTAGTAGTAATGACAGGGTGCAGTTTTTATAAATGTATAGTGTATAAGTAAATATGTAGTTTTAAATAACACATAATTTTGAATGTTAAAATAATAAGTTTGTATGCAATTTATCTTTTCCTATTAAAAATTACAAGCATATATACTTTTTATATATTAATGTTATAATTTGGAATTAACACAGGTAAATAGAAGATTCAATATTTATGCATATTTTGCATACTTTGAATTAATAATGCATTTTGATGCTTATTTTAAAATTTTAAGTGCATATATATGCATATATTTCGGCATTTTATAGTGCATAAAATCCGCTCTCTAGTTATGACAAAGAAGTAGTGAAACAATTTTACATTAACTCTTTTCTCAAAAGATGTTAATTTACTTAACAAGTAATCAGTCAGCCACCGGTGATACCGAATATTGTTAATTGTTTTTATAACATATATTAACTGTTTGCTATTGCTAATTTTATTGGATTTATTTTAATTGTTAATAGTCAGGTTCTTGTGATTGTTGTTACTTAATAGGTTTTCCCATATTTATTTATCATTGTTATTTTATACAGGGTGATTTTAAAATCACCGACAAACGAAAACTGGTGATTTATGATTCAATATAAGACAAAAATGATCATAAACGTTTCAAAATGCTTCTAACCGAGATAGATTGATTAAAAATATCCCTCAAGGATTATGATTCCTCAAAACTACAAAGCAATTACACTGAGATGGTCAAAACAAATAATAATTATTTCATACATATTGTTCAAAATGTCCTTCTTCCTTTTGAATGCAAGCTTGTATTCTCTTAGCAAATGAAACCTAATACGCTGAAAAATTGTGGCATAGCACAATCTCATCGCATGCCATCTATATGCGATTCAAAGTTGCTCTCGATTATCAATTTGAACAGAATAAACACGAGTTTCAGATACCACACAAAAAATCCAATGGGTTTAAATCTGCAGGAACGACACGGTACTAGTTTTCGTCCAATCCAGCGTCCAGAACCATGCATTTAAATTTTCTGACGTTTCGTGTAGAATGTGGTAAGGGCACCATCATGCATAAATACATGTCATTCAAACATCTAAGGGTACGTCGTCAAAAATTCTGGCAAATCATCTCTCAAAAATTTAAATAGAATTCGCCAGTAAGTCTTGAGGAAAACGGATAGGTCCGATTAGGTGATCGTCTAGTATACCTATCCAAATATTTTCGCTAAATCTATGTTGGTGAGCTGTAACTACAGTTGGATGCTGATTTTCATCTAACCATTTGTGGGAAATATGCAAGTTTATTATACCATTTCGGGAAAAATACACTCATCAGTGGTCAATAAGTTTCTAACAAATTGTACATCTTCAGCATTTTTATTTAAAACCATTCGCAAAAATTCATTCGACGAGGATGGTCAGCAGGCAATAATGCATGCACTTGTAGGTGAAAAGGATGTAAATTTTATTCTCGTAAAACTTTCCAAGACTTGCGCTGACACACCAAATTCTAAACCTAACTCACCCGTACTTATTGATGAATTTTCATAAACTCTATCTAAAATTTCTTCCTCAATTTCAACTATACACGAGCATTTCGTCCGGAATTTTTCTATCCTTTTAAACTTCCATACTCTAACAAGTTAGATGAACGGTTCTAAACGTAGTGGATGATGTCTTCTATTTGGAAATCTTTGTTCACAAAGTCGAGCAGCTCACGAGCATTGCAATTAGTATTACCATAACATAAATGCATATCAACAAATATAACAAAAATATTTCTTCAAAAAAAGCACGGACGTGCGTTTTTTACTTAAAGTGATTAACTTACATATTTACGCCACTGGATGGAGCCAGTTGACCAAACTCACCTGATTAATTGTACTTAATTAGACATTTAGGTGTACAAATCTCTTAAAAATAATTTTTTAATCAACCTGTATCTCGGTTAGGAAGTATTTTCGGAAAAGCGTTTATGATAATTTTTGTCTTATTTTGAATCATAGAATCTCAGTTTTCGTTTGTCGGTGATTTTAAAATACACTCTGTATACATTCATTGTGACCATGATGTTAAAGTAGAATAGCTTTAAATATTTTTACGCATATTTTAATAAACTTATTTTGGGAAAATTGGTTTTGAGCTATTTGAAAATCTTAGTATACTATACGACTATACCTTCCATTTGTTTGTTTATCCCTTTGACTGTTTACTCATTCCTACATTTGCTTCTTTGAATCATCATTTATTAACATTTTAAATCAGTTGAGAAATATTATGTCTTGAGCTGCATCTAACCCTGCTTTAGCAAGTCAGGTAAAAACGAGCAAGTAAGAAAACAAAATGACGATCTAATCTGAAACATCCAAAATGGGCACAAGAATACGTTGTACAAATATATATGCACAAAGTGAGTCATAGACTCTAACTAGAGATTTATTGGAAAAAAGTTACATCGCAGAAATGCGAATTAAATTTCTTAAACAATACATTAAATAGATCAATTCACCTAATCGTCGGCAAGTAAACTCTTTTAATTAAAACCATTATGGGCTAATTGTTTGCGACATACTGAAGAAACAATATAGCAATGATATAAACGGGAAGAAAACTTGGACATCACAGTTGAAGGTATTCTGAACGCTCGGGTGTGGATAGTGACTCCGATAAGAAGTTTTACACTTTGACAACTATGTTTCTACAACCTACAATTAGCAATACAAGTGTGTTAGTTCCTATTTAATACAATTTTTATTATTAATGTATTTCAATTATGTAAGTACAATATATTTTGTGGTAAAATACTTCTCAAGATTCACACATTTCTCATTAAATTTATGTTCCACATTAAATGTCATCTTCGTACGAATAGAAGTTCCATAGCACGTAACTTAACATCCATTTTGTGTAAAAATGTTACCATCTCATTGTGGGTCATCATTGCTACTGAATTGGTAACAACAATAAGAAATTATGATTATGAAACGTACTAGCCTTGCAAGGTAAATAGTGCCCGTCGGTAGTTGTGCCATGCAAATTGTTTAACCTATAAATAGAATTTTCAAATTATCAATTGTATAATTGTTTATCAGCAAATTACAACACAACCATTCCCCTGTTTTTATAATTCCGCTGCAATGATTAAATGTTTACATTTCCTTGAAAATTGCATTGTTTGTAATAGGGCAGTGTCAATGGATTATAACCTGCAGGCTGCAAAAATAACATACCAAACACCTGTTAGATTTCAAGGATATTGTTTTTCAACCGTCATCATTACTATAATCAACGTTCTCTAATTTTTACAAAATAAATCACAATAAATACGTAATTGTATTTTGAAATTCTGCAGCTTTAAATGCTGCGATCTCGGGGTATATTTTCTAATCAGAAAATAATTTTGACTTATGTTTTTCATATTACACCATATATGTATGTGATGACGTAGCGGTAAACACTCCTGGCGAGAATACTGGTGTTGACGAAGTGACATTTCAATTTGTGGTTCCCGGTTTTTATAATTTTGTTGGTGTAAAACATAACAATAAACGAAATCACTGAGGGATGACAATTGCTCAACTTAAATGTGATTTGTGTTAATAAAAATATCTACATTTCGTGCGCGTCCAAAAGTAAACTTCTAAATTTAAATTGTATGATAATTATACATTTAACCAACTTATTTAATAGTGTGAAGAAAAAACGATCATGAGTAATTAAAAATCAACGATGTACATAATTAAAACTATTTTATATGCAAAAAGAAATTAAGAAAATGATGAAACGTGAAACACGCCACTTTCAATTTCCATAATAATTAATATTCTACCTATTTTTTGATCGATTAGTACATGAACATTTCGTGTTATATGTCCTTGAGTTTAAAGCCAAGCATGATGATAATACCAAAAGATGCAACTCATAGCTTCATGTTGGGTGTATTTACCATATAAAACAATTTGAAACGCCATGCTTTGATGTATAAAAACACAAGGTCGTTTACCATTGTTGTAATATATAACCAAAGCAATTTAAATACTCCGTTATGCACAATTCATGTAAACACATTACCGTCCATCTCAAGTAAATTATGGGTTATTATTCTAACAATCAGTACTTTAATAAAACGTTTCATTTGTCAATAAAAAAAAAAGCATTTGTTTGTCATTCATCATAAAAATGAAGAGACCCAAATTCTTTTAGAATCGAAATATGGAACACCATTTCTTAATAAAGTGCATAAAATATTCATCGCTTGTAAGCTTCGTTGAGTAATTGGTTAAAATGTTGCAAAAATTACGCTTGTTAAGTTTAAACAAAGAATTTAATTATATACATTTGCTCATTCGATTTTTTTTACAAATATAACAATATTAAAGTATTATGTCAGTACTCCGTAGTAAATAGTTCCTTCAAAATTTTTAAACCATACATTTTACGCTCGACTGACAAGGTTAACTAGAAATATATTGTTATATAAATTATAAATAACATAAATTTTCATACGGGATACTACCAAAGCCCCGATGTGTAAGTGTGCGGACGCATCACACCAGGGATTGTAAAACCCGAGAGACCAGCAGATGCTGCAACTGCACCGGGTTGCACACCGCAAATTACGGAGGATGCCCCGCCCATCCAAGAAACTTCAAGAAAGGGAACGCCCCCACAACAGCAGAAGTTAGAAAACCGGCAAGGATGGCCGAAGCAGGGATAAGCTACGCCCAGATGGCAGCGGGCAACAAGAAACAGGCACCTGAAGAATCAGAAGACGAGGACTTCGCGCTCATCATGAAGATCGTGAAGGCACTCAAAGCAACGAAGCAGATCAAAGGATGAACTCACAGATGAGTAGACGCAAACCGCCGCACCATTTAAGCGGGCGACCCAACCAATGACAGGGAACAACGACACCGAGGTGACCGGAAGCATAAAAGCCGAAGTTCATCTCAGGAAACGACAACAGAGGTATAGGTATATTTAATGTATTTATTTCAGGTACAGAAAATCTACATATATCATCAGAAAAGCCAATAAGACGGAGGTATAGAGGGCAAAGAGCCCGTAGTACCGAGAATAAATAACGATGACCGATAAGGGTACGTCGTCAAGAAATTCTGGCAAATCATCTCTCAAAAAATTTAAATAGAATTCGCCAGTAAGTCTTGAGGAAAACGGATAGGTCCGATTAGGTGATCGTCTAGTATACCTATCCAAATATTTTCGCTAAATCTATGTTGGTGAGCTGTAACTACAGTTGGATGCTGATTTTCATCTAACCATTTGTGGGAATTATGCAAGTTTATTATTCCATTTCGGGAAAAAATACACTCATCAGTGGTCAATAAGTTTCTAACAAATTGTACATCTTCAGCATTTTTATTTAAAAACCATTCGCAAAAATTCATTCGACGAGGATGGTCAGCAGGCAATAATGTAGGTGAAAAGGATGTAAATTTTATTCTCGTAAAACTTTCCAAGACTTGCGCTGCGACACACCAAATTCTAAACCTAACTCACCCGTACTTATTGATGAATTCTCATAAACTCTATCTAAAATTTGTTCCTCAATTTCAACTGATACACGAGCATTTCGTCCGGAATTTTTCTTTCCTTTTAAACTTCCATACTCTAACAAGTTAGGATGAACGGTTCTAAACGTAGTATGATGTCTTCTATTTGGAAATCTTTGTTCATAAAGTCGAGCAGCTCCACGAGCATTGCAATTAGTATTACCATAACATAAATGCATATCAACAAATATAACAAAAAAATATTTCTTCAAAAAAAAGCACGGACGTGCGTTTTTTTTTTACTTAAAGTGATTAACTTAACATATTCTACGCCACTGGATGGAGACAGTTGACTCAAACTCACCTGATTAATTGTACTTAATTAGACATTTAGGTGTACCAAATCTCAGTGTAATATCTTTTATAGTTTTTGAAGAATCTTAAAAAAATTATTTTTTAATCAACCTGCATCTCGGTTAGGAAGCATTTTCGGAAAAGCGTTTATGATAATTTTTGTCTTATTTTGAATCATATAATCTCCAGTTTTCGTTTGTCGGCGATTTTAAAATACACTCTGTATACATTCATTGTGACCATGATGTTAAAGTAGAATAGCTTTAAATATTTTTACGCATATTTTAATAAACTTATTTTGAGAAAATTGGTTTTGAGCTACTTCAGAATCTTAGTATACTATACCCGACTATACCTTCCATTTGTTTGTTTATCCCTTTCACTGTTTACTCATTCCCTACATTTGCTTCTTTGAATCATCATTTATTACACACTTTAAACCAGTTGAGAAATATTATGTCTTGAGCTGCATCTAACCCTGCTTTAGCAAGTCCGGGTAAAAAACGAGCAAGTAAGAAAACAAAATCTGACGATCTATCTGAAACATCCAAAATGGGCACAAGAAATACGTTGTACAAATATATATGCACAAAGTGAGTCATATTACATCACAATCTTTTACACACGTTTGACATACTAATTTATTTACAGAAAAAACATGTCACAGTTGCAGGTTGAAATGAAGAAATTCGTAACAGTCACATATTAATAAGTGACAGAAGTCTTCAACGTGCAATCCAGTCGCTAGGATTGACATTCAAAAAAGACTCTAGCCGTAGAGATTTATTGGAAAAAAGTTACATCGCAGAAATGCGAATTAAATTTCTTAAACAATACATTAAATAGATCAATTCACCTAATCGCGAAGATTTCTTTTAAATACCATTATGGCTCATATTTGCACATATAAGAATATATAAATGATTTAAACCGAAAAACTTTGGCTCATTAAGATTCTGAACTTGGGTAGAATAGTGTATATAAAATTACCCTTGTTTATAATGTTTAAAATAACATTCATCAAGTGTATCTATTTAATTTCTTTGCATTATAATTATTTCATATGAAGTCAAATATTTTGTAAATATTAGCACTCACATTTAATAACATTTATTTCCATTTATTCTTGTCAATTAGTTGTAAGTTTAACTTCACTTGCAATTACATCAATCTGTCTATAATTGGATATTGTAACATATTCAATTTAAACATTTATATTATATTCTTGACAATAATGTTACGTTGTCCATTGCAATAATTAACGTTTAATAATTTCGTAAAAATTATGATTATTATATATTTTTATCAAAAACACGAATTTGTTATTTAATGACGTCAGTCATTGTCAAAATTATAAGACAATTGCTTATTCTCCATGGTATAAGGAGCAACAAAAGTTTAACCCAAAATCTTATTACCAAAGTAATATTGTTTACCAATCAAAAACGTTTATTTGAAATACACCTTAAAAAGCAAAATGGTTTGAATCAAAATGAACCAATTCTTGTCGAATCATAGAATTACTTCAGTGAAAAATATTCTAAATACCGTTCACCCTGTAGTACTTTTTGATTACTACTTTCAATTTTGTGGATAATCAGACCTTTATATTAACTGGTATCTTTCATGCATGGCATATTTTTGAGTAGCGATCAAAATATCGTATTTCTAAATAAATCAGGACCCATGACTTTGTGAGTATCAAGCCGGTGTAATCACAAAAATTTCATATGAAGAAAAATGTTTGCATTAATAAGAACTACAACATATCCAAAAATTAGAAAAATCTGTCGGTCTCTAGGATTACAGTATCCAGTGCCGTGTTCTTTACAATATGGCGGATAAGTTTTCAGTCAAAATGTGGCAATGAATTATTTGGCATTATTAGCAGATGCACATGAAAAGTTTGATTAAATTGATCCTTGCCCGTAAAAGTTATTAACTTTCAGTGAATAATCTATGGGGCTAAAATAATTTTAATAGACATGATGTAAATATCTTTAGAAAAAGGTTTCAACATTTTATGCCCATTCTGAGGAAGAATAAACACAGATGAACCTTTGAAACTCAATGAAATATAAAATAGGACATACATCTTCAATAGCTATTCTATAGATTGGCGGAAACAGATTTGAAAAAATCCATCCGTTTTCGCGTAATGGACAGACAGACAGATGGATGGACTGATAAAATTATAAATCTATACTTGGCATAACCTAACATGAACAACAGAAAGTAACAACATAAAAAATAGCAGAGGCAGTACCATAGAATCTCGATTTAGGACTATATTCTGTGAAGGAGTTTCCGACTAATCGGAAAAGGTATATCACATAATATGAGAAAAAAAAGGTAATTTACTTTTTATGTCGGACAATTTAAATTAAGAAATATGATGTTTCGATTTGGGTTAGGTTTAAGATACAATAAACATACCTAATTCAATTTAAAATGTTGATTAATAGAAATATACAATTATTAATGAAAAGAAGATTATTTTTCATTTGTCCAACATGAAAATCATGCCTACTCAATTTAGTTCTTTAATAAATAGAATGTTACAACACAGTTGCCTACAAACAACGTATATAAAGGAGAAGTCCCTAACCATTGACTAAAAATTAAGAGTACATAGACACTTAAGGCGAGAGTTAACGAGCAACTAAACATTGAGACCCACATTACTATAGCGCCGTCTCTAGTTGAGACCAACTTTGGCTACGGATATTACCATACCGTTGCGTATCTTAAACGATTCCTCAATCAACGCCCTAACATAAAACTACCTTAAAAAGGTCTATAATCTCTGTTGTAAAATTGAAAGCGTTCGAGATATTCTTGATAATTTAATGTTAACCAAACATTTGATAGAGCAGAAATACTTAATCTAAATAGCTATATTGTTTCATTAAAGTCCATAGTTCATTTTTAAGTTTTTGGCTACAGAACACATCTACATGTACAGACACCATGTTTAAAATTATCTAAATCGCTTGAAAACTGATCATATGCATCGATTTTTATGAAAATAACCCTTTATACATACTGCACTCGTTCTTTCGATTAGCAAAATAAACTGAAGAGTAAAAAATTTACTTATTACAAAAGAATGCCAAAGTAGGTCATTCAAACTTCCCTGAATGAGATATAAGATACTTCAATACCATACTCAAATAACTTTACAAATTCATTTCTGCAAGTAATCCATTACATAAACTTTTTCTCAATTTACTTACACAAGATCCCATGTAATTTTAAATTATTTCCATAAACTGACAAACATTATTTATTATATTAAACGAATTACAAAATTTTACGTAGTATCTGAAACTGATTTCAAACTACATTCGGATACAATAAATTTTGTACTTTCTAGGTAGAAAAAACAAGTAGCTTTAATAAAACTAAGAGATTTTCGTTTTCCGGTTCATTCTATTACGTTTATGAATCGATCTCCATAGCACAAAATGGGGTGTGACAATCAGAAGTAATGTTACTTTTAAACATTCCCCACAAACTTTATTAAGAAATTGATTAAATGGCGACTAGTTTCGACAAACTTGAAACTATCACCTTTAGGCCTACATTTGACAATTTACAAAATAATTCAAATTTTATGTAAATGAATATTACAAAATAAGATTACTACGCACAAAGGGGCGAAGTAACAAGCTACAAGTGAAAACGAAAAGAACGTGATTAACAAATAAAATATGAACAAACCAGTAATAGTGTAATTTAAGAGGTGGTGAAATGGAATCAAGATGAAAACATTTCGAAAATTAATATGCTACCAAAGCGAAGTTGAACAAAAATTCCTAGTACTAGTTGAGTATGTACAAACTGGAAATGAAAACTTACCTTCTAACCTACATACAGGGTCCGCCAATAGTGCGTGGACGAAGCTTTATGAGTTTATACAATATCGTTTTCAAAATTATTTATTGCAGGATGTGTGGATCTTTCGGGTTACAATTAGAAAATATTTTCGCAAAATTACTACTCGTATACAGGGTATTACAACACAAAGTTATATTTTTTAAATGGAACATACCGTATATTATTATAAATTTGGATTCCTGGTTAATTTTAAGGGCACTTTATTCACTATATGAGGTATCTTAAACGCGCAATTTAGGCGCTGCATACCAATTTTTTGAAAATTTAGAGGTTGAAAAGAAAAATTGTAACAACCGTATTGAGAAATGTGTAACACTAAAATTTTAATGGTTGATTAGTCATAGACTGTGTTACATAAAATCGTAAAATAGTAATATTATCTTTTTAATTTTCGAGATATCGTAATGCAAAGTTTAAGATTTTCAATCATAGATAACTTGATTTTTTTAAATGGAAAGGTATACATTGTTTTACATTGTTAGATAGGAAATTTAATTACATTTTTTTGATATGACATTGTTGGTATTTATGTTTTGCCGTTTTTTGATAATCCAGCTTTTTTACTGAATTTGCAAAGTTTAAGAGTTTTAATCATAGATAACTTGATTTATTTAAATGGAAAGGTATACATTGTGTTACATTGATAGATAGGAAATTTAATTACATTTTTTGATATAACATTGTTGGTATTTATTTTTGCCGTTTTTGATAATCCAGCTTTTTACTAAATTTGTCGATTTTCGTAGGTTTACATATGTATGTATAATTGTTTAAATCACATCAAGCTATGAAAACAAAGGAATATTAGAAACAAAATTCAGCAATAGTATCTGTTTTGTCATTTCGCGTGTACGTTCAAACGTAACTGAGTTAATTACTTTATTACAGTGTGAATGTTTGACGCTTAACTTTACGAACATCATATACGTAATACGTTTATTTAAGAATTATAATGAGTAATTGTGTGCAAAATGAATTAGTTGACATGATATTTGTGCTTGGAGAATCAAACAAAAATTGTTTATTGGCCCGTCGAATTCACGGGCAGCGTTATCCTGATCGAAGACAACCAAGAGAAGAATCGTTTCGCAATCTTTTAGAAAGATTTGAAAGTACTGGAAGTGTTGGATATCCTAAAAACGAAAGAGCTAAAGTTGTTACAAATGAAGAAAATGAATTTCGTGTACTTGTAGCTACAGTTGAAAACCCCCACGTTAGTATTCCGAAATTAAGTGACAATTTAGATATCAGTCAAACTTCCGTGAGACGAATGTTAAAGAAAATAAATTTCACCCTATCATGTACAATTACATCAAGAGCTGAAAGAACAAGATTTTCAAAATCGAATTAATTTTTGCCAGTGGGTTCAACAACAGTTAAATGCGAACGAAAATTTTATATCGGGATATTATTTACCGACGAATGTACATTTCATCGAAATGGATTTGTGAACAGACATAATTTTCATTTTTCTTCAAATGAAAATCCACACCAATTTCGGTTAGTCTCTCAAAATAAATGGTCAGTGAATGTTTGGGCAGGTATATTCGGCGGAACTATTGTTGGTCCTTTTATTTCAATGGCACACTCACTGGGGTAGAATATCATAATTTTCTAGAAAACGAATTATATGATTTATTGGAGAATGTACCTTTGGCTCAAAGAAGAGGTATGTTTTCCAACAAGACGGGCACCTCCTCATCATGCCAGAATTGTAACCTAGTGGTTCAATTCGACGTTTCACGAAAATTGGATAGGAAGACAAGGACCGATACCTTGGCCAGCTAGATCTGCCGATATAACTATTTTTCTTTGGGGCTTTGTGAAGAATAAAGTATATGAGGAAGAACCAACAACAGCTAAGAATATGAAATTGAGAATTAGATATTTTTGCTACAATTACTCCTAATATGTTAGATCGGGTTGAAGCTTCTTTTATTAAAAGAATTCAGTATTGTCTAAATCAGCGTGGTCGACAATTTGAACATTTAATTTAATATTATTTTCTTCCAAAATCGATAAATTCAGTAAAAAGCTGGATTATCAAAAACGGCAAAAATAAATACCAACAATGTTATATCAAAAATTGTAATTAAATTTCCTATCTATCAATGTAACACAATGTATACCTTTCCATTTAAATAAATCAAGTTATCTATGATTAAAACTCTTAAACTTTGCAAATTCAGTAAAAAGCTGGATTATCAAAAACGGCAAAACATAAATACCAACAATGTTATATCATAAAAAATGTAATTAAATGTCCTATCTAACAATGTAAAACAATGTATACCTTTCCATTTAAAAAATCAAGTTATCTATGATTGAAAATCTTATACTTTGCATTACGATATCTCGAAAATTAAATAAGATAATATACTGTTTTTACGATTTTATGTTCTATGACTAATCAACCATTAAAATTTTTGTGTTACACATTTCTCATACGGTTGTTACAATTTTTCTTTTCAACCTCTAAATTTTCAAAAATGGAATGCAGCGCCTAAATTGCGCGTTTAAGATACCTCATATAGTGAATAAAGTGCCCTTAAAATTAACCAGGGAATCCAAATTTATAATAATATACGGTATGTTCCAATTAAAAATATAACTTTGTGTTGTAATACCCTGTATACGAGTAGTAATTTTGCGAAAATATTTTCTAATTGTAACCCGAAAGATCCCACACAATCCTGCAATAAATAATTTTGAAAACGATATTGTATACACTCATAAACCTTCGTCCACGCACTATTGGCGGACCCTGTATATATATATATATATATAATATATATATATATAATATATATATATATTATCTAAATAATTATTATCATTTTACGACGTGCGGGCGCCTGCGTTGTGCGCGTGCGTGTGTGACGTGAGCGCGTGTGTGCGCGTGCATTTGCGTGGGCATGGCTGTGCGCTGTGTCGATTTATGTTAATATCGACAATAACTCCAGAATCATAACACATCCGAACTTGAAATTTTGTATACATATAAATTTCATTTCCTTTTTGGAGCTGATTAAAGTTTGAAAAGAAACCAGCGACGTACAGGAGGGTTTATTGGGTGCAGTTGTTGGTTTTATCAAATATTTTTGAAATCGTTGTATATTTCAAAGATATAAAAACAAACATATAGACCTTAAACATTTCGATTAATAACGTTCTATGCAATTTTTTGAAACGACGCGTAATTTAGCACCAAAAAACTCCTAAGGTAGAATTAAGAGTTAATCCAAATTTTTTCAATATATGAATAACCATTAACTTTATAGGAAAATGTGTAAACATATTTTTAAAGAAAATTTAATTTTGCACAACTTTTCTTTATAAAGTTTCTTAATACAAAGATAAATAAGTCTAAAAATTAATTAAGATCGAAAATGCTTAACCTGTATTATCGACATTTTACAGAAAAAATGGCTTTGTTTTTTTATAATTTAGCATGTATGTGCCTATTAACCTCTATCTAAATTCTGACATGAAGTTTTAAACGTCCACGTGACATAGATTTGTGTTTTTACAATGTGGCCTAATTTCGTTTGAATATATTAACAAGAAGGTTGCAAAATTATACTAAAAAACTATTATTATTAGTAGAGATTTTGAATGTGAATCAAATGACATGGATCGATCAAATTAACAACGGCAACACTGTAAATGCGTGTATGAGCTTGAAAAACATGATTATCAATCGCGCTGCACAAATATGTGGAAGGGCGACTGTGGCTAAGCAGAGAATGCTGGCAAAAACATTTTCAAAAGTTCTATAAGTGAGAGCAAGTTGACTTGACAAGTTAAACAAAGAGAAGATAAGGAATGCAATTGACAATGATATTGAGTTGAATAAGGTAAAAAAAGCGGTGCAAAAGTTGAAAAATGGTAAAGCTACAGGTACGATTACTGGTGAAATGCTGTGATATTGATGTGCAAAACTTGAGGAATTATTTTGTGAATTATTTAATAAATGTTTTAAGTGTTGAAAACTACCAATCAATTGAAATAGTACGACTATTATTCCGTTGGATATGGGAAAAGTTTTAATTGCTTGAGTACGTGCAATAACACAGACTAAGATTCGGAGTGTTCAAAGTGGCTTCATGCCAGGAAAGAGATGTGTGTATTAGGTGATTGTTTTGCAGCAGGTAATTGAAACGTGTTTAAATGTAAAGACGAAGCAGTACTGCGCGTGGTAGACGTAAAGAAAGCGTATGACCAAGTGAATAGAGAGAAGTTCTGGGACATTTTAAGTGGGTAAAGAGTGAGTAAATGTCGAGTAAATAGAATATTGATAGTACATGACAGTAGCCGTGCGCGTGACATGGTGAAAAGAGACTTTCGAGAACACTTCTAAACAGAGCAAGGGCTTAGGCAAGGCTGCGTGATGTCACCGCGGATGTTTAATGTATTCACGGATAAACGTTTTACACAAGAAAGTACTGATGCCAATAGTGTAATGGTTAGTGACGTGAATATATGACATCAGTTTCCGTGTATACCTGATAATCCAGCTTTCCTTAGCGAAAATACGAGAATGAAGTCTGTGACAGTATGGGTCTAAAGATAAACGTGGGAAAAAAGATAGTGGTGTTTAATCGTGAATATGAAAAAGAGAGTCGCGTGTTTCCCCTGCTTGATGAGATTGCAGAACAAGTTGACTAGTTTGTGCATTTCGGTAGAATATTCATTGCAAATGGTAGAATGGATAGCTCAGTAACTACACAATTTCTGTGGGACAAGATGTAGCATGACAGCATATCGAATTTTTCTTCGTTTGTAAAACTTCGTCTTTCCATAGATACACTTATTGATTAATTATAATTATAAATTAACTAAACAAAACCAAAAAAACAACCCACGAAGTAACGGTAATAAAAACTCACCTACAACAACGATCTCAATGTAATAAAACTAAGTTAAACAGTTTTCAACAAAATGTTAAACAAGTATTATTTTATCAAAGCCTTCTAATATTAAATGATATATGAAAATGTAAAAATGAAAATCCGAATAACAAACAGCGACCTAGCGCAATAAAACTAAGTTAAACAGTTTTCAACAAAATGTTAAACAAGTACTATTTTATCAAAACCTTGTAATATTAACTGATATATGAAAAATGTAAAATGAAAATCGTTGATGATGGTTTCTCGGAGACCGAACCGTCGAATAAAAAGTGACAATGAAGTTTTAAAATTTATTTAAAATAAATGAAGGAATTACGAAAAGTAAAACCAACATTTACTTTCTTAGAACAACTTTTACCCAAAGAATTTGGATAAATAAAAGGAATCAGGTTGTAATGCTAGAGACCGACAGATTTTTGTAATTTTTGGATATGTTATTAATGCAACCAATTTTCTTCATGTAAAATTTTTTGTGACTATACCGGGCGTTACTCAAAAAGTCGTTCAAAGTTTGGATCCCAATGTATTTAGAATAGGATATTTTGCTCGCTGGCCAAAAATGTGCAAAGGGACACAGGAGTTTGGCGAAATATTGCAGAACATAATAACTTAGATTTTTCTAGGCTAGATCTTGATTACATTCAATTAGAAACTTTGGGTACCTATTAGGTTAAATAATCACTAGGGTATATTGAAGACACCATAGGGCGGGGGCCTCACCATGAATTTGTCGTTCAAACGCAACTTAATGAACCGGGTTAACAGCTAGGGTTTACGCATTCTGTAAAACACTTTATATTTATTGAGTATAATGTTGTTGCCAATGAAAATGATGATCCCATAACCGGAACGTACTGCACTGCAAAGTTGCCGCAAGAACTTTGGGAGTATGTGCACATGTAGCTAGCATGTTATGGTTTTTAGGGTATGCGATACATGCACAGAATATTCAGTATCCAAAAAATGATTTTCGCACTGTTCTAGATACTGAAAATCGGTACGAACCCCACATAGTGAACAAATTTATTTTAAATGGTTTGTTGTTAAAAAGTTTGTTGTGATGTTTTAATAATTTTTATATGATTTCTTTGGGTTACAGCACTGGTTTATAAATGTCACAAAAACTCTACAAATTATTTAATTTTCAAATGAAATGTCGTAGTAACTGCAAAGATACCATTCCTTAAAGTAAAAAACACAACAAAACATCATAGTGTTTTTAGTGATTATGGCCAAAAACTGCTCTCTTACCTTCTTGAAATCTTTGGTTAACGAGTTTGAAGGACTATGGTATAAAAAAAATGCGAGTTTATTATGTGTAAAAAAACATTCCCATCGAGGTAACTAAGGAATTTTCCGTACATAATGCATTTAACCATAAGATTTTTAAAATGTCAAATTATTTTTTTAAGGTAGAAACTGCTCACTAATTAACGAATTGTTATTCTAGTTTTTTTTGTTTTATAGTGTTTTTTTGTTTTATATTGTTTCTATACGTATACAACATTGCAATTGCCTAGAATAAAAAAACTCACTAAATTAATTTTTAACAATCAATCCAATCCATTTAAACACTGTATATTGATGAAACTACATGTTTAAAATCTAGGACTACATGTAAACTAAATACCGTTTATGTTAGACCCTGTATGCACTTTTTGTTATTATTTTCATATTTTATCGATAACGAATCTTCTTTCAGTCGTTGTAGACGCAGCTTCTTTTAATCCACTACACCATTGCTTTACTTCAATCCCATTCATTATAACTCGTAATGGCACTGATATATGGCTTTCTATAAATTCAAGTTTGACCATACAATCATCGTTTAGGTATCCATTGCAACAGAGCGTGTTATTTGGTAAGAACTTTCCGTTTTAATATAAAAGCAAACCCTTGTTTTGAAAGCCAATAAAAATTAACAGTTTCTTGCACAAATAAAACATTTTCTTTTGCACTGAATAACTATTTCCATCGGAATGACATTGGAGTAGGCCTCCATTTAAATAACTTTATTGATTCTACTTCTGCAGTTCTTGTTGTGTAACTTCAGTTTGCTCCAATCCAAATCTGCCTCTATGTAATATGGATATTTCTCGTATTCTTTCAACATTTATATTATTTTCTTCAACAATAACTTGATTAGCGTTTCGCACATTGCATACATAGCAGTTTACCATCGTAAAAAATTAGATTATTAATATTTTTATTAAAAACACGAGTATTGTAATGTAAGGCCATCAGTCATTGTCAAAAATAAGACATGTTATTCTCCATGGTAACAGGAGCAACAAAAGTTTGAACGCTAAAATCTTATACCCAAAAGCTTACTCTTGCTAAACTAAATAAATTAAATGGTCGGCCTATGCTATACATGCCACGAAGTAAAAATAAAAAGAGAGTTCTAGAAAAGTAATTATTTTCTAACAACAAAAAGAGTAACAGATATCTTGAAAGCACATCTTAAAAGCAAAATGGTTGAATCCAAAAATGAATCAAATCTGTCGAATCATAGAATTACCAGTGAAAAAATCTCTAAATACCGTTCACCCTGTATGTACTTTTTGTTACTACTTTCATATTTTGTGGATAACCCAGACCATTTACATTATTGGTATCTTTCATGCATGGCATATTTTTGGCGAGTAGCGAGCAAAATACCGTATTCTAACTAAATCAGGATCCCAACTTTGGACGAGTTTGTGAGTATCACCCGGTATAGTCACAAAAAATGTCATATGAAGAAAAATGCTTGCATTAATAAGAACTACAACATATCCAAAAATTACAAAAATCTGTCGGTCTCTAGGATTACAAGTATCCAGTGCCGTGTTCTTTGCAATATGGCAGACAAGTTTTCAGTCCAAAACATGGCAATGAATTATTTGGCATTATTAGCACGATTCATGTGGAAAGTTTGACGCAAATTGGTTCTTGCCCGTAAAAGTTATTAACTTTCAGGAAATGATCTATGGGGGCTAAAATAATTTTATGCCCATTCCCTGAGGAAGGAATAAACACATATGAACCTTACCTTTGAAACTCAATGAAATATAAAAATAGAAGATACATCTTCAATAGCTATTCTATAGATTGGCAGAAACAGATTTGAAAAAAATCCTAGCCGTTTTCGCGTAATGGGGACAGACAGACAGACGGATGGACTGATAAAATTATAAATCTATACTTGGCATAACCTAACATGAACAACAGAAAGTAACAACATAAAAAATAGCAAGAGGCAGTACCATAGAATCTCGATTTAGGAATATTTCTGTGAAGGAGTTTCCGACTAATCGGAAAAGATATATCACATAATATATAAGAAAAAAAAAGGTCATTTACTTTTTTATGTTGGACAATTTAAATTAAGAAATATGATGTTGTTTCGATTTGGGTTAGGTTTAAGATACAATAAAACATACCTAATTCAATTTAAAATGTTGATTAATAGAAATACACCGATTATTAATGAAAGAGAAGATTATTTTTCATTTGTCCAACATGAAAATCATGCCTACTCCAATTTACTGCTTTAATAAATAGAATGTTACAACACAGTTGCCTACAAAAAACGTGTATAAAGGAGAAGTCTCTAACATAAAATTACCTTAAAAAAAGGTCTATAATCTCTGTTGTAAAATTGAAAGCGTTCGAGATATTCTTGATAATTTAATGTTAACCAAACATTTGATAGAGCAGAAATATTTAATCTAAATAGCTATATTGTTTCATTAAAGTCCATAGTTCCTTTTTTAAGTTTTTGTGGCTACAGACACACATCTACATGTACAGACACCATGTTTAAAATAATCTAAATCCCTTGAAAACTGATCAAATGCATCGATTTTTTATGAAAGTAACCCTTTATACATACTGCACTCGTTCTTTCGATTAGCAAAATAAACTGAAGAGTAAAAAAACTTACTTATTACAAAAGAATGCCAAAGTAGGTCATTCAAACTTCCCTGAATGAGATATAAGATACTTCAATACCATACTCAAATAACTTTACAAATTCATTTCTGCAAGTAATCCATTACATGAACTATTTCTCAATTTACTTACACAAGATGCCATGTAATTTTAAATTATTTCCATAAACTGACAAACATTATTTATTATATTAAACAAATTACAAAAATTTTACGTAATATCTGAAACTGCTTTCAAACTACATTCAGATACAATAAATTTTGTACTTTCTAGGTAGAAAAAACAAGTAGCTTTAATAAAACTAAGAGATTTTCGTTTTCCGGTTCATGCTATTAGGTTTATGAATCGATCTCAATAGCTCAAAATGGGGTGTGACAATCAGAAGTAATGTTACTTTTAAACATTCCCCACAAACTTTATTAAGAAATTGATTAAATGGCGACTAGTTTCGACAAACTTGAAACTATCACCTTAAGGCCTAAATTTGACAATTTACAAAAATAATTCAAACTTTTATGTAAATGAATATTACAAAATAAGATTAAGTACTACACACAAAGGGGGCGAAGTAACAAGCTACAAATGAAAACGAAAAGAACGTGATTAACAAATAAAATATGAACAAACCAGTAATAGTGTAATTTAAGGGGTGGTGAAATGAAATCAAGATGAAAACATTTCGAAAATTAATATGCTACCGAAAGCGAAGTTGAACAAAAATTCCTAGTACTAGTTGAGTATGTAAAAACTGGAAATGAAAACTTACCTTCTAATCTACATATACATATATAATAGGTATAAAAGGTTATGCAACCGAATTTTTTTCATTATTGCTAAATCTAATTATTACCTCATTTTACGACGTGTGTTCGCGTGCGGTGTGTGTGTGTGTGTGTGTGTGTGTGTGTGTGTGTGTGTGTGTGTGTGTGTGTGTGTGTGTGTGTGGCGCGCGCGCGCGCGTGGGTGTGTGCGCGTGCATTTGCTTGGGATGGATGTGTGCGTGCGTCGATTTATGTTAATATCGACAATAACTCCAGAATCATAACACATCCGTACTTGAAATTTTGTATACATATAAATTTCATTTCATTTCCCTTGGAGCTGATTAAAGTTTGAAAAAAAAAACCAGCGACGTACAGGAGGGTTTATTAGGTGCAGTTGTTGGTTTAATCAACTATTTTTGAAATCGTTGTATATTTCAAAGATATAAAAACAAAAACATATAGACCTTAAACATTTCGAGTAATTACGTTCTATGCAATTTTTTGAAACGACGCGTAATTTAGCACCAAAAAAACTCCCAAGGTAGAATTTAAGGGTTAGTCCAAATTTTTTTAATATATGAGTAACCATTAACTTTATAAGAAAATGTATAAACATATATTTAAAGAAAATTTAATGTTGCACAACTTTTCTTTATAAAGTTTCTTAATACAAAGATAAATAAGTCTAAAAATTAATTAAGATCGAAAATGCTTAACCTGTATTATCGACATTTTACAGAAAAAATGGCTTTGTTTTTTTTTTTAATTTAGCATGTATGTGCCTATTAACCTCTATCTAAATTCTGACATGAAGTTTTAAACGTCCACGTGACATAGATTTGTGTTTTCAACAAAATGTTAAACAAGTATTATTTTATCAAAGCCTTCTAATATTAAATGATATATGAAAAATGTAAAAATGAAAATCCGAATAACAAACAGCGACCTAGCGCAATAAAACTAAGTTAAACAGTTTTCAACAAAATGTTAAACAAGTACTATTTTATCAAAACCTTCTAATATTAACTGATATATGAAAAATGTAAAAATGAAAATCGGAATTTTTCAGCTTCAAAACCATAAAAACCAACTTTTGTTGGTTGCAGCGTTGATGATGGTTTCTCGGAGACCAAACCGTCGAATAAAAAAGTGACAGTGGTTTTAAAAATTTTTTAAAATAAATGAAGGAATTACGAAAAAGAAAAACCCAAAAATCGCATTTTCTTTTAAATCTTGGAAACGATAAAGAATAATGAATTTTTGCAAACTACATGTGAACATGCCCTAAATTATACAACTTTTCTCTAATTTAACCGTTTTCAAGATCCCTATGCTGTTCATCCTTATCTTGTGCACGTTGTATAGGCACGTTTGGCAAATAAAATTATGTCTGATCAGAAATCTGTTATTATTACGGTATTTTGATACAAAATAATAAAAAACGCTTTCTTAAAAAAAATAGAAATAGTTCTCATATGTGGAGAAAATACTCCCCAATATTTTCAACATAAGGAATCCGGAGAAATATATCTACAGTGTCGCACTTCATTTCAAAATTTAAGCCGCTGAATTTCTCCCAAAACCTAATCAACTCCAACTAATGCCCTGGGAGGTTGTCGATGTGGCCGCAAAGGTCACTTTAAGCAATCCATGTTTTTCGTAACGAAAGCATCGAAAAGTGTCATTTTAAATTCATTTAGGCTGTCGTGGCGATAAACTTAAATACTTCACACAAAAGCAGGACCGGAATTGCGGCCACGCTCCCCATGCAAATAACTTTTTAGACAACCCATTCCATTTCCTATATTTTATTTGACTATTCACATTTTGGCACCTACGTCGATGGGTTTTTTATGTCACCACCTCCTAGTATAATTTTATATTAAACACGAATGATATTAAACCACATTCAGGTTTCATTTTTTGTAGTTTATCAATGACAATTATTATTAATGATCTCATTATAATGATAAATCAAACATCGCTCATAACTTGTTTACATTGTTCTGACGTTCCAAACTTAGATATAGAAATAATTCAACAATTTTTATTGATTGCTTATTATGTTTTGTTACTAAAGCTGTGAGTGTAAAATGATATGTAATAAATTGTGGATGTGATTAGTTGGACCATGAAAAATAAATTCGTATTTATTATCATCATAAAAGAATTTTTTTTTCATTTCAAATGAATTGTTCAAACTCACATTTTTTTAAATTATCAAGTAACGGGAAGGTTGGTAGAAATAGGAACCACTATCATATGTTCACTCTCTCCTTTTGGTAGTTTCCTGTAATGGTTAAACATTTTCCAGTTTATTACAAATTTTAAATAGTATATTTCATAACAAGCTACGAAAGTGGTGGATATCGATATCGCACAAACGAATTTTCACGCGAAGGCGCTAGCACAATTATAAAATACTTTAATATTTCAAGTTTTTTATTAATCTAACAAATAGTGTAGTTTATGATTATTATGATATTTTACGACGATTACCTGAAGATTTAAACTTGTCAAATAATTTCAAATCATTTTGGTACTACTGCCATCAGCTTGCTCATATTTATATGAATAGCTGTAAGTGTTGACGACTTTGATCGCGATCGAACTCCGTATCAGACTGATGTCAACCGGTAGTTGTTACGGTAACTTATAGAAAAGCAATGCGAATGTAAAGCGCACTAGTGTGCGAAAGTAATATATATTCTGTAGTACGGTTACTTTTCGAAATAAAGAATCCAAAATTTATTTTAAATTCTTTTATAGAAGCAAGTTTGTTAACCACATTAAAAAATAATAATAATAAGTAAAAACCATATTAATCTTTTCGCAGTTAACAACTTTCAGGAATATTAGTGATACGGTTTTGATCAAAATGAACAATAACAAGCATAAAATAAAGCCTTGAACGCCGTATATTTCTAAAATAACCTTAATTACAAAACTGGATTAAAACATAGTTGAGTTAGTCCGGAACTAAATTAACCAGACAACTTTTCAATGTCAAGTTTATTTCGTAAATTGTAATTTAAGTTCCGGCAATTAAAAATGTGAATTATGCATTTGTATAACATATTGTATACATATATAGATATAATTCCCCATGTGCACTGACAAAACAGGTAAAAAGAATTACTTTATTTTGACGTATACCTAGCAAGTGTGACGGCGCGACAAACACAAGTGTTTTTGAAAATAAATGTACAGGGTGGTTTATTTTCGATGTTTTCTTATATGGGAAGTACCCTCTATTACAGATACACAATAAGTAATATGGGGTCCTTGAGTTAATTAAGATCCAATAGTCATAATCAAGATATCTCTGACCGTTATTGTGCAATTAGCCAAAATTGAAAACATGGCGATTTTGGAAAACTTGAATAACTTTTTTATTCCTAAATATATCGACAAACTGTAAAAAAATTCTTAAGGCACTTTTTTAAGTGGAATCCGTTAGAGCATTCACATTTTTAATACCTCCTTAATTTAAATAGGTATAACATAAAGTTGTATTTCTTTAAAAGGAAACCATAGTTGGCTATGACATTTTTAAATGACATTTTTTGTGCTTTTTAAAAATATATAACACCTCTATGCTATTTAGTAATTAATTGATTTTTTTAAGTTTTTGTTAATTGGTATATTTATTAAGGATAACAGTTGGCTTAGAAAACCAGATATGAAATTGAATGAGATATTCTACTCAAAAAAGAAATTTCACTTCCAGTAAAATATTTTAGAGACATTTTGTAATTCAAATAAGTTTAATTGTAATGTTGTTCTTGTGAAATGGTAACAAATTATAAAATCTAAAGTTTGAATATAAAATTATCAAAAAACCTCAAATGCAAATTGAAATGAAATGAAAATAAACAATATAACATCATCAGAAATTATGAAAAGCTAACAGCGAATCAATCTTTATAGGTATGTAAACATCTAATTCTACAAATGAACAAAAATATGAACACAAAATATCAATATAAAAAACACACTAAAACTACAAATATTTTTCAAACGGTGCGCCCTCTTTTTGGATGCAGCCTTCGCATCGTCTTCTAATTGAATTTATGGAGTTATATGTAGATAATAGTGTTAATTGTGTAAAAGCCACACAAACACTTTCTTTAACTCATTCACAGTATTATTAAGTTCTTTTGTATATATTGTTTTTCAAAAAAACCCCATAAAAAGAAATGTAGAGGCGAAAGATCGGGTGAACGAGCAGGCCACAAAATTGGTGCTGTCGTTCCCATTCAGCTATTAGGTAAACGTAAATTTAAGTAGTCACTAACTACACGGGAATTATGTGCGGGAGCTCCGTGTTGCTGAAATATGACATTGCAATATTGTGCTAAAGGAAGACTCTCTAGAAATCCCTCCAAATGAAATCGTAGAATATCGAGATATTTCATTGAGTTTAATGTTCCTTCATACACGTGATAATAAAAACGTCCGTTTTTAATGCAGCACCACACATTTATTCCAAATTTTTCTTGCCGTCTGCGGACAACACTGACATGTGCGTTAGTATCTGCCCAGCAAGGTAAATTGTGATTATTAAAAATACCATCACTACTGATATGCGCCTCCTTTGACCATGCAATAGAGTTTGAAAAATTAGTCATATTTTGGCACTGACTTATATACCAGTTACAAAACTCAGTACGCCGTCTTCTGTCGTCTATAGTAAAAAAATGTTCTTTCCGAAATCTATAGCAATGGTATTTGTGTTTCTTTAAAATTTGAAGGGCTTTGTTTCGAGACACGCCTAGGTTAACCATTTGTCTAGATGAAATTGTTGGCTTTGCTTCGACTTGTCCTAAGGCGAGCATTGAATTTTTTTCAGAATTTCGCTTAAAGTAAGTTTTTGGCCTGGGATTTTTAAAAGAACCGAATGCAATTAAATTTTTCTGTAACCTACAATTAGTTAAGATATTGTTTTGAGCCAGAAAAAATTTTAATTTCTATTAACGATACCGTTCAAAAATATTTTTGTCTGGCTGCTGCCTTTCAGGAAAATTTTTTGTAAATATAATTCCGATGCCACATTCTTATCACATTCGGATAATATAAAACACTTTAACGTGCAAAATTTTTCTGAATGTGTATAATTAGGCATGTCAATAACTAAATTCTAAGGTCACTTTGTTGCACACTTCTAATTTTTAATTTATGATTTGACATATAGGTATCATTTGTTTTTACTTAAATAAATCTCAGCCTCCTATGCCTACTGTGTATTCTTAATACGAGGGGAAATTTTCAAGTTATCTACCTAGCTATGAAGGAAAACAGATATATGAGAACAAAAGAATTATTTTTCTACATAGCTTCCTCCTACATTAACACATTTAATCCAACGTGTCTCCAGTTGCCCTATACTTTCAGAAAAAAATTCATTTGTTTGGTCCTCAAAGTAATCCTGTACTTCTTTTTGAAGAGCTTCATCCGACTGAAATCGTTTACCCCGTAAATTTTTTTGAAATGTCTAAATAAAAAAAAGTCGCATGGTGCTAAATCCGGGCTATACGGAGGGTGGGCAAGCTCTACAAGCCGCACTCATTCAAAATTCCCTGCACGATGCGCGGCTTGAGAACGCGGCTGTTGTCATAAAGAAGCAATGTCTTTTTACGATGCGAGTTCGTCCGTTTTCGCAAGAGAGCCGTTTTAAGTTCTTTATTGTGTTTCCATAAGCTTCAGCGTTTATTGTACGCCCTCTTTCCATGTATTCCACTAACAAAACACCCTCAGAATCCCAGAAAACAGTTGCCAACAACTTTTTTCCCGAAAATTGTGTCTTTGCTTTCTTCGCCGGTGGGAAGCCTTTGTGAACCCACTGCATCGATTCCTGTTTGCTAGGGGGGTCCCAGTGATAGACCCACGTTTCGTCGCCAGTAACAATTTTATTCAAAAAGTCACGGTCTTGCGCCAAAGCCGCCAAATTGTTTCGGCAAATTTGTTCCCTGCATTGTTTTTGCTCTGGTGTGAGCACCTTTGGAATCAAGAGTGCAGACACATTTGTCACCCCTAGGTCCTCATGCAACATTTTTAATGCAGTTGTTTCCGATATGTTGCGTTCTTTGGCAACCACGGAAACCTTTGTTCGGCGGTCTTGCAGCACCAATTGCTCAACCTTGCGAACAATTTCCCCCGTTCTCACTTTCACTGGCCGACCAGTTCTTGGATCGTCTTCAATTGAATCCCTCCCCCAACGAAACTGTTTTGACCAAAATTTAACTTGGTAATATGATGGCCCATCATTTCCATACACTCTAGTCATCCTCTCGAAAATGATTCCTTTGTCAAAAGCTTAATGAGACTTCGATACTCCAGTTTCATTTCGCTCATGTTACTGCACTAATTGCCGTGGCAAATTTGTACTACTTTACAGATTGACTTGCTATTTTGACAACGTTACTTCGAATGTCTAACGCATACGAAATATTGTTTTCGGTGGCCTAGCAACCCGTTTTCATAGCTAGGTAGATAATTTAAAAATCTCCCCTCGTATAAAACGTAAATAAGAAAAACTTAAAAAATCAATTAATCATTAAAATAGCATAGGAGTGTTATATATTTTTGAAAAGCACAAAAAAATGTCATTTAAAAATGTCATAGCCAACTATGGTTTCCATATAAAAAAATACAACTTTATGTCATATCTTTTTAAATTAAGGAGGTATTAAAAATGTGAATGCACTAACGGATTCTACTTAAAAAAGTGCCTTAAGAATGTTTTTACAGTTTGTCGATACATTTAGAAATAAAAAAGTTATTCAAGTTTTATCAAAATCGCCATTTTTTAATTTTGGCTAATTGCGTAACGGTCAGGGATATTTTGGTTATGACTATTGGATGTTAATTAACACCAAAATCGAGCACAAGGGCCCCATATTACTTTTTGTGTATCTGTAATAGAAAGGGTACTTCCCATAAGAAAACATCGAAAATGAACCACCCTGTACAGTACATAATTATAACATTTCTCCGTTTAGTACCCCTTCGTCGTTTACAGCTTTCTAAATGATTATTATTTACGAACTAGTGAACGGCAATACGGCCGAAGGAAGCAAAAAAGTTATGATTTTTTAGATTATTTTATGGTCCTTGCGAAAGGCTTCTTTAAATTTCTATTGCATTGGCCTTTTTTTTTGCAAAAACTTAAGAAAAGTACTCAATTAGGTTACTTATTGCCACTGTTAAATATGAACGTTTTAGTTACTGTTCAAAATCACGTTTTGAATATTGACATTATCAAATCGATTTTTCGCAATTTTTTTAAATGAATATATTTTGAAGAAATCAATAGTTTTTTGGCTTTAATTTGACACCATATCGGTATAGCTTAATTTCAGTAATTTAGAAGAAAAGTAGCATGAAACAAAAATTTTGTCGTCCTTAGGAAAATTACTCATTATTACGTATTACGTAACAGGTTATGTCGACATAAGGTAACTGCATTACACCGCATTCCATACTTCAGTCAGTATGGGCTCTAATGCAAAGCGATGTAGCCATGTTTCAGCACAACAGTGTTTGTAAATGAGTTTACACCTGTCAATCATAAATAAATCCTGCTCTTGCATTCCTGAGCACTTAACAAGTACTAATCACTTACTAATGCTTTTTCCTTTACTAACCACATTTTTGTCAGCGTTACTGCAACAATTTTTTTTGATTAATAGGTACCTATTTATTTAGCAATCAGAATAGTAATTACATTCTATAAGCTAAAGTGTTAAAGATCGCTATGCGGAATAGCGATATGAATGACTTCGGTTGGGTTTTCATCCAGCGATGCAACTTGTACAATTTCAGTCTAATGCCTAACAAATAATAGTACTTATTGAAACTTTACACTCACGCTAAGTTTATTGGCCACAATTTCTTTAGTCTCTTGTCGATCTTGGTTTCCAGAAGCTGTTCCAGTAGGGAGTTTGAGTGGGTTTCTAGTGTTACATGGTGCTTGGCAGCTCTCTCCATGATTGTTTCTTGGACTGTTGGGACATGTAAATCCGTATGTAGCATGTTATTTGAGATATACCACGGAGCATTTTTAATTTGGCGTAGTATTTTTGACTGAGTTCTTTGAATCATTGCTATATCAGATTTAGAAGCATAGCCCCATAACTCTACTCCGTACATCCAAATAGGTTTTATGATTGCCTTATTTCAAGCGATAATTGAGATTGTCATCCAAGTAGCCAGAGCAATTCTTTTACCTTTATATCTATTTGTTTCTTTTTTTCTTAATGTGTTCCTTCCAATTCAATTTACTATCTAAGTGCAAACCTAGATATTTTCCATTTCCAGTTGTGGTATCTGTATATTATTTATTGTGACTGTTGGACAAGTCTTTCCTGAGGGTGAATGTTATATGTACCGACTTATTCTCGTTAACTTTAATTTTCCATCTATTTAACCACTGTTGGTGTGATAAGTGACTTTGTATGACGCTGTATGGGGATTTTCATGACTGGATAGTGTCGTCCGCAAATATTCCTATTGTTGTATGTTGCGTCGTTAGTAGATCCTACGTATACAGGTCGTAGAGTAGAGGGCCCAGCACAATCTCTTGTGGAACGCCTGAATTTATTGGAAGATAATCTGATGTTTCTTCATTTTTACTTGAAATAGCTTAGGCACGATTTTAGTAAATTGTTATATTCCAAGGGAAGTGTTTTTTCAATTTTGAACAGTAATCCGGGGTGTCAAACCTTGTCAAATGTCTGACTAATATCTAGAAAGACAGCGGAACAGTAGTGTTTATTTTCCAGTGCTTGATTTATAACTCGTGTAACTCGATAAACTTGCTGTACTATAGAGTGAGCCTGACGAAATCCAAACTTATGAGACGGTACCCAGTGTTGGTCCCGAGGGTCTTCATTAACTCTACGAAGTATGAGTTTCTCTAACAGCTTTGCAATTACCAAGAAGCAGACTTACAGGTCGATAGGATGCAACATCGGTTGGTTCTTTTCCCGGTTTTCCGACCGTTATGATTCGTGCAACCTTTAGACTGTTGGCCAGTACCCAAGCCTTAATTTCTCGTTATAGGTGTAGGTTAATAACGCTAGACCCTTCTTTGGGAGTTCACGCAGCATTTTAGTAGTTATAAGATCAACAACTGGGGGTCTTCTTGAGATTTAGTAGTTTTATCTCAGATTGTATTTCTTTTTGAGTAAAAAATTTGATTTTTCGATGCGGTTCAAGGGGTATGGATAGATTTCGGTCTATTTCTTAATCTGGTTCATTATGAATTG
The DNA here is from genome assembly GCA_036346205.1 of Vesta saturnalis. Taxonomy (NCBI): domain Eukaryota; kingdom Metazoa; phylum Arthropoda; class Insecta; order Coleoptera; family Lampyridae; genus Vesta; species Vesta saturnalis. The sequence continues at coordinate 212,628 of JARFJB010001964.1, read as the reverse complement.
GTTGAAAGACTGAGGACAGATGTTCAGCAAATAGTCTAACCTTTTCTCCATCGCTTTTTGACCAAGTTTCTGTACTGCTTTTTCTTATTGGTGGTACTTTTAATTAGGCTCTCTAGCTTGTTTAATAGGTTTCCAGATAGAATCACCAGTTCTGGTCAATTGGGATATGTATTGTTCAGACTTTTCATTTCCAATTTTTTTAAATTTTGTTTAAATTATTGCTCATATGGTTATAAGCATTTTTGGCATCAGGTGTATGATTTCGTTGCCAATTTGCTCTAGCACGTCTATTTTCTGCAACCATTCTTTTAATTTCCAGTGGTATATCGGTGTTAAGTTTCTTTTGTAGAATGATTGGTGTCGCTTGTTGTGCAGCTTGCTGGAGTGTTCCAAACCTACAATACAAATATTTCCAAAATTCAATTTCACCTAATAAGATATGTTAATTACTTAAATACTTTAATTGTGTGTCATTATACACCAGTAAACACCTTTAAATTGTCATGAAGCGTTTACAGTGCAAAAATAGGCATGAGATATTTTTTTAAATATAATGAGGCAATATTACTCCGACAAATTTTATATTTATTGTAAGTAGATATCGTATATACTCGGGCATAGACCATCGGCTTGTTGGGAACCTCCGATTTGATTAAAATACACAACATCGGTTATTGCCGAGAACTGGCCACGTCGACAAAAAATCTCGCATAAGTATTGCACAGTCCTATCCTAGCCGTACTGACTCTGAAGTATGGAGTAGAGTATAGTAGATGACACTTTTCCCTTTAACCTGATACGTTTTTCTAAAAGATAATGTCAATTACCAATGTTTAGCATAGGATTTCAAATATGAATCTTATTATTATATATTATATAGGCAATCATTATTTCTTACTCCTGTTTGAATAACACGGCATTGACTACACCATGTCAATTACTAAAACTTTTGAGATGTAAACTACTAACGCAGTTTCAGAATGCCCCCTATAAAGGGACGAATATTCAGATAAACTGAAGATGATATGGAAAGAGCTATTGAGAAAGTTTTACAAGGCCAGCCAGTGTCCACAACCGAAAAGAAATATAAAGAGAAACATTACTGTAAAAGTCAAAGGAAAAGCGAGAGCGGAAAATGGGTCGCCAACCATTCCTTAAGGAGCTACCAGAAAAAGTCCTTGTTAAACGTATTATAGAAATAGCTAGAGCTGGATTTCCAGTTCATCTACCGCTTATGAGTAATGTTCCTAAAGAACTAGCACTTAGTGTTCCAGAGGAATGCGGTAACGGAAAGTCCGTAAACGGATGGTTTGCGGGGGAGACGTTTGTTTAATTCATTACAAACATTTTTGACAAATGTCCGACAGAGAAACAGATTCCAAGGCCAGTATATAGGTGGCCATCTCACGCTACATACTAGTAAATTTTGAGCCGGAAATAATATTAATTTGGTGGTCCTCTACCGGAATGCTACTCACTTAATCCAGCCTATGGATGTAGCTGTTTTTCGTTCGTTAAAAGGATGTTGAATATGGATTCCGTAAATATGACTTAGTTCCCTGGAATGTTAAACCTATTATCTTTTCCAATGACAAAGTCGATATTTTGAAGAAAGAGCAAGAGCTTCAGGAAATGAACAATGGTAAACATTTTTTGGAAAAATACATTTCAACTGAGAAACTTACTTTATTCAAAACAAGCGTGAATTGGAATAGCGATATCAAAGACTTATCCTTCTTTAGTTTTTATAAAGATATTTGCGCAAAATGTGATACCCTGGAAAACGAAATAAACATGTTTAACTCTAAGAAAACTATTAAAGATACAGTAGAACAATCTGATAATTTAGGTTCTGAAGACACTGACAGTGTTCATGAAGATACCAATGTATTCAATGAGAAAACTAACTATGAAAGATACATAAGAAGAGCTGGATAACTTACCTGCTGGAGACACTGACAGTGTTAGCAATGCAGATACCAATTATTTCAATGAGAAAACTATGGAAGGTACAGAAAAACAACTTGATAACTTACTGATGAAGACACTGTCAGCGGTAACAATAAAGTTAACAATAAATACAGTAAGAAAACTATGGAAGTTACAGAAGAACAACCTGATAATTTAGCTTCTGAAGTGATTGCCAGTGTTAACAATGAAGATAACCATGAACTCAGTAATTACGGTAACTAGGATGAAAATCATACGCAAACTCATAAAGAAGAAAATAAAGCTTCTGAGAAAAATATATCTGAAATATATGAAGAAGCTTATAATCAGACACGACATTCCCAACCAAAGAAAATTTGCAAGAACCTGGAACAACTAGACAACAGTTCCATTTTTTATCAGCAACAAAATCCACATGTTCTTCTTTCGATGAAATTATACCCTTTCCTTTTTAACGGATATTTTTGGTCCGTTAAGAAAAGGAAGGTGGAGAAAATACCTCAAACAAAAGATTGGCAAAGATATCATGAAAATAAGAAGATTAAATTAATAGAAGAAAAAAAAAACTGAAGAAAGGAGTGGGCTGAATCAGGAAACAGTCTTGGAGATTTATCTTCGGAAGAATTTGGGAATCAAAACACTTGTTAGATTCCTTTGTTAAAAAAAGAGAGCATAAATATGCTTGCATTATTCAAAAATATTTGAAAACTCTGAAGCCTAAGTTGTTGGTAGGAACTATTGTGATGAAACTAAACCTATTTTTAACACAAATGATATGGATGTCAGTGTTATAAAATATGAGCAAATATTGAAGAAATTGCCTCCACCAGAAATAATTATTTCCGGCGAGATGCTAAAATACCGCATTCGTGAAACCATCTCTAGATAACTAATTGCAGTTTAGGAGTAATTACCACCATAGATTACTTACATACCTATAATTTAAGTTCTAGGAGTATATTATACCGTCATTTGTACCGAGAGGTGATTTTGATAGAAAATATAATTTTGAAATACGCGCTTAAGATTTTCTCTTCCGGTAATCGGTCGACATCGAGCGCAATTGTGACATTTCTACAGCGTTTTCACGCCGGTTTAGCACAGACTGGTGGTTGTAATGTAGCTGCACTAGGATTTATTAGCAGTGCTTCTTAATGAATTAAAATTATAAGTGTGTAACTTTTCGGAGTGTACTAGCTATCTTACCGTAAGTACCTCATAAATAAGTGTAATTTTGAGTACAAGTTAGAACCATTATTTACAAGTGTTAGTTTTGTGAAACGGGGTTATATTGATAATATTTTGACGTGACATTGATTATACATTATCAAAGTAACCCCAATAATATTTATGTAACTTTTACAACTGTACATTTACTAATATTTTTTATAAATACAGGTTAAATAATAACAAACATGTTAAGAAAGTATACCGGAAAAGCAGAAAGCCGAAAATACGACTTTCTACAAGAAAATTTAGAAATGCAATAAAAGAGGTGGCTCAATACGCATAGTCTTTGTACCGAGGCGCAAAGAATTACAGTAATAGACGAAGAAAGAAAAATTGTCAAAGCAGCTGCGGAATGTAGCGAATAGGGCTTTCCACTAAGTATAGTTGACCCACAAAATTATAAGTAAAAATTTTCTCGAAAGAAAGGGAACGAAACGTCAATAAATTTAAAAGTAATACACCTGGATGTGACTGCGACAGCAGGATATTGTCACATAAAGAAACCATAAGAAATTGTGCCAGCAAGTCACATTTTTAATTATGACGAGACGTCATCTTTACAAGAGAGGGGTAAAATATTCAACTAACATAGTCAACATTAGCAATTCCGTAACATCAGTAATGTTTTGCGGCTCTGCAGCCGGGTCCTTTTACCCCCCCCCCCCTCATGTAATATGTAGGGCGGGAAATATATGTGATAGGTGGACTGAGCATGGACTTAAAGCGTTACCATGCTATGACCAACGATCTTGCGCTCAAGGCTCAAGATATAATCGGATCAAGAGCGGGTGGATTGGTGCAAATGTCTTTATGGATTGATTTGTGCCCAGTTTCTTGCTGCACGCTACAAAACTACCTGACAAAAAAAGTAATTATAGGGGATAATTTTTCCTCTCACTTTACTGAAGAGGTGCTGTAACCCATCCAACACAGCCACTAGATGTGTGTTTTGTTTGTTCCAAAAAAATGCTTGGAGATCCGTACTAGCAGAGTGGAAAAAGGAGAACTGAAACGCAACCACCTTAAAGAAAGAAGAGTTTCCCAAACCACCACTGGAATATATGAATTCTAAGTCTAGTGAAGGATCAATAATAAAGGACTTAGAAAGCGGGTTTAACGCTGCAGGAATTTCCCACCACTCCAACCTCTTAAATTTTTGGACAAATTTCCAAATGAAAATATGGATAAAATATTTGGCATACATGCGCACATTAGTGATACTGTAATAGACTACTTAAAAAAAGGTTTAATAGTGTTCGTAGAAGAGAACCCGGCAGTAAAAAGAATAAGATTGAAGTTGTCCCGCGAAAAAGGATTGCCGGGCCAAGCCAAGAAGCAAACTCCTCCGAAACAGAAAATGTGGAAAATCTTTGTGAACATTCGTCATCAGATCAAGAAATTGAAACTGAGGAAGTCGATTACAGTGCATTTAAATCTATTAAAAATCTATATAAAAACGACGAATTTATACTAGTCAAAACATTGTCGAGACGTCGAAAAGCAATAGTGAATATGTATGTAGATGTTATTCAAGAAAGGTTAACCAACGCGTAAATAATTTGCTGGCCTTTACAGAAAAGTGCTAAACGATTTTGTTATATCAATAGTGTTGATATTTTTGAATAATAACTTTGTTTTTTTTTTATAAAATTATTTAAATAGTGTTGACTTTTTTTATAATATTTAGTTACAATAGTGTAGATGTTTTTGAACAACAAATTTGTTTTTTTTTTACAATCAGGACCTATGTAGCAATAAGAGATTTAAAGACGGGGTGTGTTCTATTATGAATCTGTTTTAACTATTATCAAACTCACCCGATGTCTTTCATTAGAACAAACGATTAAAATTGGAAAACAAAAGAACAAAAACTAAAAATATTTTTTTCAATAATGAGTTGCTCCGCCACAATTTGTAATGCACTCATTTAGACGGCGTGGCATGGTATCAATCAAGTGATCTATAGCTGCCTGTGGTATATCAACCCAAGCTTCTTGAATTCGTAGCCGGAGATCGTGTAACTTATCTGGACGGTGTGGTAAATTACCCAGCCGCCTACCGACCTCATCCCATACATGTTCAATGGGCGAGAAATCAGGCGACCGAACAGGTCATGGGAGGACGGCAATGTTAGCTTCTTCCAAAAAACGTGTTGTAGCCCTTGCCGTATGAGGGCGCGAATTATCCTGTTGGAAAACGGGATTTTCCAGCCCCTGAAGATATGGAAGCGCAAAGGGTTCTAGCACATTGACAATATAACCAGCGGCGTTTAAGTTGCCATCAATAAAGACCAAGGGTGATCTGCTACCGTAACATATTGCACCCCATATCATCACTCCTTGTGTGAGGGCTGTGTTGCGTTCCACAAAAAATGTTGGATTTTTACGTTCTCCACGCATCCGTCTGACCCTCCTACGACCATCGTGGGCCCACAAGCAAAATCGGGACTCGTCACTAAACACAATTCTATGCCATTCTTGCGCCCAATTCGCTTTATCGTTGCTCCATTCTAGCCTGCGTAGACGGTGAAGTGATGTAAGAGGAAGACATAAAAATGGACGAAATGAACGCAGCCCATAAGACCTTATCCGGCGATAAACAGATGACATTGACATTCTGGGTCCTACACCTCTCATCCAATCATTTGCAATCGATCGAGTTGTTGAAAATCTGTCTCTTGTGGCCAAAAGTCTTAAGCGACGTTCTTCGCGTTCTGTAGTCCTGCGGGGACGCCCTGATCCAGGGCGACCTTGTTGCACCCCTTCCTCGGACCATTTGAACCAACATCTCAATACCATTGTAACATTTCGGTTTACACGACGAGCAATTTGTCTTAGCGAAAGTTCGGCCTCTCTCATGCCAATAATACGGCCACGTTCAAAATCAGTCAATTGGGAAAAATGTTGATGTTGACGTACTCTTGGCATTGTTCCCAAGTTCAGAACGAAATTTTGAATAAACAATTTGCAAAATTGACAGTTAATTACACACTGATTGGTTTATTTCTTCAAATTTATTGTTACCAAGTGCAAAGGAAAAAACTACTAGCTAGATTTTATTCAAATTTTAATCGTTTGTTTATTCTAATGAAAGACATCGTTGACGAAAATTTCAATAAAATCGTTCAACAAATTCTAGGTGTTGCAATTTTTATGGAAATTAGTATATATGCTCAGGGGTGAGTTTGATTACTAGAGACGAAGATAAGTGTAAGTGTTATCGAAACGTTTAGATTGTATAACTTTAATTTTGTTTATAAAACTTCCGTTCTTTAGCCTTTAGGTCTTTCCGACCATTGTCTAATAAAAATCATTTCTACTGTACCTAATTCCACTGTTGTTCGCAAAACCGATAGAACCTTGTGGTGTTTTAAGTAGCTCGATGGAGTAATTTACGGATTTCTTTGCAACCTTTCCATGGCGTGAATATTGTTTTAAGTCGTCCTCTTCTTCGGACATCGCTCTTTCAGTATCTGAAGTCATCCTCATGGGAATGGAGTTATACATTCCGAAAAACAGTACCGTGTAGGTCATTCACGTTCCAAACCCTGGTTCAATAAGGCTTGTTCTGATGCAATATCTTTAAAAATAAATGTTACATTAAATGGAAATCTAATAAATCGGTTGACAGTCATGTAGAATACGTTGGTGCTAGAAATATCTGCAAAAGTGTCATCACTAAAACTAAAAAGTTGTTCGAACAACGAAAATGCAATGAACTAGCTACATCTCCTTTAGGCAGTCGTAAATTTTGGTCTTTAGCAAAGCCATTAGTAAAAACTTTCGAACATCTTCATTTCCCCTGACATCTATTGACGGATCGGTAGTTGCTGATTCTGTAGACAAAGCCAACGTTTTTGTGGATTTGTTTGCATCAAACTCGTGTCTCAATGATTCTGGAAAAGATGTGCCCCTAGTCAACTCTTCTTCATACGTTATGAAACCAATTCATTTTCGGTACAAGCTCTTGGAATCGATCATCAGTAGGCTTGATCTCAATAAGGCGACTGGCCCAGACGGTATCCCAGCTATTGTCTTAAAGAAATGTTCCCCGAACTAGTACCAGTCCTATCTAAGCTCTATACGATCTCTATATCTTCTGGGAATTCCTTCATCATGGAAGTTAGCAAATGTTCAACCTATTCCCAAAAAGGTGATAAGACCGATCCCTCAAATTACAGACCAATTGCCATCACTTCCATTTTGTCTAAAATCATGGAAAAAGCCATCAATCAGCAACTGCTCACGTTCCTTGAAACTAACAAACTCCTTAGTGACCATCAATATGGGTTTAGGCAAAGTCGTTCAACAGGCGATCTTCTTTCATATGTGACCCAAGTTTGGAACAATACAGTAGAGCAGTCCGGTGAAACAGTTGTAGTCGCTTTAGATATCTCAAAGGCATTTGACCAAGTTTGGCATAAGTGTTTACTTGCCAAACTCACCTCGTTTGGTTAAATGATACGCTCATCAACTGGGTTTCTAGTTTCCTTGATAAAAGACGAATACGTGTCGTAGTTGATGGCTTTTTTCAAAAGAAGTTAGCATTAACGCGGGCGTACCACAGGGATCCGTTATAGCGCCTACACTTTTCTGCTGTACATAAACGACCTTATTTCTTCAACAACTAACCCCATCCATTGCTTTGCTGACGATAGCACTCTTCACTGTAGTTCATCTCAGTCTACTCATAGTGATAATCCACCTTCTATGTCAAATCAAGGAATTAAAGCTGAAATGGCAAATTCAATCAACAAAGACATTCAACGTATTCTCGAATGGGAAGCAATAATCTAGTTAAATTTAATACTAACAACACTCACTGTTGTCTTATGTCCGCCAAAAAGATCGATCATTTCCTCTTGTAAGTTTGAATGGCTCAGTTCTTAAGTTTTCAGACTCTATTACTCTGTTGGGTATGACTGTATCTTCAAATCTCTCATGGGTTGACCATCCTCTGTCAGCTACCAAAACAGCTGCTCGTAAAATAGGCCTTTTGTACAGATCTAAGCAGTACTTTACCTCTCGACAACTCCTTCTGCTGTATAAGGCCCAAATTCGGCCTCATCTGGAATATAATTCTCACCTTTGGGTTAGTGCTCCCCAATAAGCTCTCGATATCGTTGATCGTATTCAAAAGAGAGCGATTAGGCTTATAAATGACCCGTCCTTAACTTCTCACATACAGTCCCTTGAGCATAGAAGGATGGTTTCAGTTCTTTCTTTGTATTATCGTTATTACAACGGCTATTGTGCTGGTGAATTACATTCTTTGATACCATCTCCGGCTATCTTTGCGAGAAACACTCGGTTCGCTCATTCACATCATCAGTATGCAGTACAAATCTCCACTTGTCGTACCAAACGGGGCAATCCACATTTTTCTACACGGCTTCTAAACTCTGGAATGATCTCCCTAGTTCCTGTTTTCCTCTCACTTATGATATGAGAAAATTTAAGGTAGCTGTTCCATAGGCATCTATTGGCAATTCATTATCCCTTTATCCATCATCCTAAGTGTTCCTGAGTGCTTTAGCACGATAGGCCTTATTTAGCCTGTTCAGGTCCACAATCATAAAAAAAATATATATACAAATACACCATTAAAAACCCAAAAAGATAAGTATTTTAATGTGTCATAATTCATATAATTATTTATCTTGAAAGTTATACAGAAATTAAGGTAAAAAATTATCAATTCCACCCCAAATGACGGTACTTATGTTTTGATAAAATAAATATAATACTTCCAAAGTCGTTTGTTTAATTTTGATGTCAATTGCTAACATATAAGTATTAATATTCAATACAATTTGACTTTTTATTTTCGTTTTAAGCAAGTATAAGTTTATTTAAATGTTTTGAGTGAATATCTTCTATGAACAGAAGTGGACATTGTCGCCGGTGGCTCCATCCATCATCACGTTATTTCACTCACGCATGTCACATTTGAATAAAATTTATAGAGGTAAAATCGAATAATATAAATTAAACAACACCCGGGAAGTCTTTTACTTCACTAAAATGTAGAATAATACTCAAAATGTAAATAAATAACTGAACAAAAAGGTAAAAGTGGTTGGAGAAAAAATTCAGTTTCAGTCGTACAAAAATGCATTTTCGGGACTCCTCGTCCCGAAAATTGATATTTTTTATACTAATGAAACAAATAACTATTTGAAACATTTGTACAAAACAATTGAACTTTTCATATTTCTAAAGTATAGAACTATACGAAAATATCATAATTTAATAATTAAAACTGTAGCAAAGTAAACATATGAAAAAAATACTTATACTCGACAGTCGACACAGAGAGTACATATACCTATCAACGAAGTAATAAAATAGCCCAATATTACACTAAAAGTAATACCATAAAAAATAAATGCATTCCAAAAGCCTTTTTTGCACGATTGAGCTTTTTCGTTTATTTACCATTTCGTTTCCAAGACAGTAGGATATGTTTACTGGTTGGGAGGCCCAACTGGTCAGTAAGATTTTACTTACCGACGTCTTTTACTTAGCGACGTAAAATTATATATAGGTACTATACTTCACAACAATAAGAACAAAAAATTTGGACATTTCTATTTAAAACGTCACTTTTGACTTTTCGTTTATTTAGTAGAAATTAAATAATTTCAATTGTGGTAAATTTAATACAATCGTGCAAAAACAGTATGAGAATCACGAACATTAAGGGTTGTACCGGCTCCGCCTAATTTGGAGGCTGAGCGATAGCTCAGCCTCCAAATATGGCCGTCGACCGGTAAACGTCCCTTACTGTTCTTGATACTCAATATACTATTTCGGTTGTTTAGATAACGATGGATTATTTTATTATTGAATGGTACATGATGCTAGAATCTTCTGTGTTTCAATTTAGTATTAACTAATGTTTCCAAGGTACCACAAATATAAGTAATATGAAAATTATCTAGACATAAAAAATGAATTACTCCAAGGAGGACTTGATAAATACGATTTACGTAATTGATGCAGCCGATGAAAATTGTTTATTGGCATCACGGGTTTCGAACTGTTAAGGAACGATTTGATCGCGCTGGAAGTGTGATTTACCAAAAGAAAACCAGAAGCGAAATACTGTTAATTGAAGAAAATGAATTGGCTATAATTCTAGCTGTTGTGGAAAATCCAGGAGTTGGCGTAAAGACCTAAAAATTAAAAGTTCTCGGTTTCAAAGTGTCTGAAGAAAAACACATTTCATCCATATTATATTCAGTTATAACAAGAACAAAACGAAAATGATTACAAGAGAAAGATAACTCTTTGCCAGTATACTTGGATTCCGAATGTTTGAAATGGGATCGTAAATGATTTTGTCATAACCCATACTGTTTTGATCAGAATGTGTGACGTTTTTTTTTAATTTCCTGAGTAAAGAATTTCCACGTTTAATTGACGATCTTCCCGAATTCAAATCAAATATCATTATTTTTTTACAGGCGGATCATTTAAAACAATAGTTTTTTTAACGTTATACGTCTATGACAAGATCTACAACATTTCATTATATGTATGAATTTACAACTAAAAGGGAAAACTATACAGCAATTGTAGGCGATTTTGATATAAATTTTTTGGATTTCAATTATTTAACAACAGGCTTGTGAAATTATTGTTATCGTTTGGTACTGAACCTAAGTTAAAAGAACCAACTAGACAAAATTCCTATATTGACAATATTTGTGTTAGTATAGGTACATTTAAATCACTGTAGTCTATACTTGTAGTATCATTCATACATATTTATTAGATTATAGTGGTGCTAGAGAAGTTAATTAATCGTCGTATAAAATCAAAGTCTAACGCATATCAATTTAAAAATGTATGAATGCAGGAAACATGGAATGAGGTTTATTACTGTATTGACGTAATTGTAAAGTATGTAAGTATAAGAAATGTTGGATTACATCTGGCATTCCAGATTCAGTAACTACATAATGAAAACTCAATTGGATTTAAATGTTGACATAAATTTTTCTACCTTTTTTTCTTAATCTCGTTACAGAATTTGACAAATCAGAATTGCAAGCAAACTCAATCAAAACATCTGACCTTCAGGAGTGGATAATGTAAGCTTTAGGTTGCTAAAGTAGTGTATGATTGAACTGGATTCTTATTCATATAATACACTTATTTCTATACAAGTACTTCTCCACTTACTTAAGTCCGAAAAATCACAAAAAAGTGTTCAAAGGGATATCAGAAAACTATCGGCCAATTTCACTCACTAGTATATTTTCGAAAATAATTGAAACTAATATTTATCTCAGTCTCTTCTAAACATAATCTCATAAATAAATCTCGATATGGTTTCCAAATTTTTGTATTGGCTTGTTACAATACCGTAGAAGGATTGTGACTGGAAAGCTGTAACCCAGCACAAACTAGCAAGTATAACCCTGCAGATAGGGATCGTAATTAGAGCACTTTGGATGCAAATTCAGAAGATTTATTATTTGGAATAGACGAGTAGACATGTAGGTAAGCATAAGCCTTTTTAGTAATAATAGTAGGTGCCATGAACTTTCGAAAATAAACACTAAAAGTTCAGAAACGGAGTAAGAACAAATGGGAGCTGAAAAGAGACAATTTCAATTAGCACATAAACAAAGACACAGATACATCAAAATAAGAAATTAAGTATCCAGTACATAATAATTCGTTTATTCAATAAACAAGCAAAAAAAAGGAATAAAATTTTAGTCAACCCAAACTATTTGTTTATCGAGTAACAAAAACAATGAATGTAAACTTTAGATTTTACATACTAACTAAAATTGGCTTGTTAGCACATTAGAACATTTAGTCAGAAGTAGCCACACGTCAAAGGCATCTGTTAATTGTAAATACACTATGTTCCCAATGCAATAATTGTGATTGAACATAAGAGACTTAAACCGTTGAGCGCAAGGGTATTGGCACTAGCGTAGCTAAAGAGTTTACCTCAAACAAACAGAACTTCATAAGTAACTGCCTGTAGTTAATAATAAAGAAAAAGAAACGATCGTGGCACAAGTTTCTACCTATATGAAAGAAATATAAATCAATAACTATAAAGAGATTTAAAACAAAATTGGATTTTAAATTAAAAGAGTACATCAAAGTGACAGGTAAATTAAGTCACCGTTGACCAGAACAATAAGAGATTTAATTTACGTCAGCTACAAACAAAGCATAGATTGACAGCTCATAAACAAAACAAGTACATAATGGTAATTTAACAGTTATTGAAGTTAAATTAAATACAAATAGCAACTAAACATCACTATAGGTAAGTAAAGTATACATATGGATATAGGGTAAATTATTATGTATATTCACACAAACTGTACTATAAAATTATGAATGTGGAGTAAAATACAATAAATACAATAGACTTTTGAGGTGTCCCTAAAAGTTCTACCTTGGAGCCTCTCCTATTTCTAATCTACATAAATGATATTAACAGTAAACATTTACTCACGTTTGCTGATGACACGTCCCTCCGGATATTAACTCAATAAATTTATGTGACATTGTTGTTTTTGCGCAACATACATTAGATTTATTATATGAGTGGTACACTAAAAATAACTTGCAATTAAACAGTGACAAATAAGTATTCATATTATTTTTATCTACTAGAAAAGCAGAAAATGATATAATATTAAGCAGATAGAAAGGATAAATCACAGTTTGGTAACGTATCACTCTTGGGAGTTCAAATAGATTCACTGATTAGTTGAAAATTCCACATGAAAAGTTAGCACCTCTGTGTCATGCAATAAGATTAATATGGATTAATAGAACTTTTTAAAATATTTTACTTTGCACATCTTCATTCTTTTGCACCATATGCTATTTGTACTTAGGGATCTTCGGTAGATATAGAACATGTTCTAAAAATTCACAAGAGGTAAGGTTCATGCTAGGTAAAAATCAGTCGTGTAGATCCAGTTCATTTCAGAACATTGTATATAATACGGTGGTAGGTGTTTATTTTTAGTCTATTATTTTACGTGAAATTTAATATTATCGCATTTAAAAGAAGATGAAAATATGAATACCGTGTGTCAAGCATGGGTAAATTTTTGTTATGTTCACTTTGCTACAGTTTTAATTATTCAATTACAATACATACTTTCACTTTATCAAGTTTTTTTTTTCTGGTACAACATAAGCTTTTACGAAATAATAATAATGACGATAAATCTTCTTAAGGAAGGCAAAATGACCGATTTTTGTTTCGTGACATTTTCCTTCTAAATTACTGAAATTAAGTATACCTGTATGGTACCAAATCTAAAAAAAATCCTCGTTAGAATACATGGTGTTCAATTAAAAAAAATTGGCAATAATGAAGTCCAAAATATTTATTTATACACCAAATTTGTTAGAAAAACGACCAAATGAACTGTCTCAATATAAATGCACTTAATTTAATGGTTTTACAGTGTTCATCGTTTGGGATCAGCCGTGTCTAACATCTTTATTTAAACACCAATTTTATTGGGGAAAAAGTCCAAGCGTACTGCCCCGATGGACAAGAGCGTAATTTTGCGGTCTGACGATGCTGGTTATGGTTTGGGAATGGCGATGTTTACAAATTTTAATTGTTTTTTATTATTATACCTGCTGAATTAACAGATATGCATTTTATTTATGGTGCTTCAAATGGAAACAGTGGAGAAGCCGCTCGTATGTATTGAAAACGTTTTCCTGATCATCGACATCCAAACCGCCGCAAAATTTTCCAATGTATTCATGTACATTTAAGAGAGGCTGGAGTTCTCAAACGCCCTGCGCCCCATGGCCAAATGAGGCTCAGGTGAACATTGCGTTTTGAGTAGGTTTTAGAGTGTGTAGCAGAAAATTCATTGCTTCTCGCATATCGGTTTGGAGAGTTTCACATGAAGATCGACAACATCCGTTTAAAAAGCAGAAAGCTCAATATCTAGATCAAGCGTAGAACAGAATTTTGTGGCTGGTTTCAGAGAAATCTGCAGTTGTGCTTTTTTTTTGCTTTGGATGTGATGTTTTTGGATGAGGCATGTTTTACAAGGGATGGTATATTCAACACACGCAACAGCCATATCTAGAGTCACGGGAACACTCACGCTATCGTCGTACGTAGTCACCAACAACGGTTCTGAGTTAATGTCTGGGGAGCGATCATTCTAAACTTTTTTATTAGACCGTTTGTTTTATCTCCGAACGTTATTGGTCAAGTTTATCTTGAATTCATAGCGAATTCTCTTTTGGAAGTGTGGGAGAATATTCCCCTAGATATTAGGAATAAGCTGATATTCCAGCCTGATGGTGCACCGCCTCATTTTTCGGCCCAAGTCCGAAATTATTTAAATAACACATATCCAGATCGTTGGATTGGACGAAGTGGTCCCTTCCCCTGGCCCTCTAGATCACCCGATTTAACGTCCATTGGTTTTTTCCTTTGGGGATATGTGAAATCTAAAGCTTATGCAACTCCTGTTGATGATCGCGCCTTCCAAGAATTACGAGAAATGCCAGGAATCTTAGGCAGGGTTCGCAATTCAATGTTATGACGATGTCAAGGCTGTATCGATGGGGAAGGGCGGCAATTTAAACATTTATTATAAAAAATAATAAATTGTTCTTTTCTTGTAGTGTTTAATCTTTAATCTTTCTCTATAATAAAAAAATTACTACTGTTAATTTTTTTTTCTAAATTGCAATGTCCATGGACAGTTAACGAAACGAAATGTTTCTAAAATATCTCTGTTAATAAGCTTCCAATCAAAATTTTTTAAGAGCCATTTCTTTCTCTAAATTAAATTTAGAATTAAAAAAGACTTTTAGATTTGAAACAATGCAGTGGAGTAAAAGACAGGGAAGCAAAAGTGGCGCCAACCCTGCATATTAACGCCACTGGAAAACATCTACAAAACGTGAAATAGCCAAATTAAAGATCTTTGTTTGTTTATTGTTCATGCCAAGTTTCATCAAAATCGGTTTAAATTTACACAGTTATAACAAAAAACTGTTACATTTCCTTAAGCTTTCGGCACCCTGTATCTTTTAAATGAAAAGCCATTTTGAGTTGAAATTATTTCAACCCAATATCACTAAAATACCCTGTACGTATTTGAAAACCATCTATGCAATGTACAGGGTGGTTAATTTTCTCTTATGAGAAGTACCCTTTCTCTAACAGATAGACAAAAAGTAATATGGGATCCTTGTGCTCGATTTTGGTGTTAATTAAGATCCAATAGTCAGAATCAAGATATCTCTGACCGTTATTGTGCAATTAGCCAAAATTGAAAACATGGCGATTTTGAAAAACTTGAATAACTTTTTTATTTCTAAATATATCGACAAACTGCAAAAAACATTCTTAAGGCACTTTTTTAAGTAGAATGCGTTAGAGCATTCACATTTTTAATACCTCCTTAATTAAAAAAGGTATGACATAAAGTTGTATTTTTATTATATGGAAACCATAGTTGGCTATGACATTTTTAAATGACATTTTTTTTGTGCTTTTTAAAAATATATAACACCTCTATGCTATTTTAGTAATTAATTGATTTTTTTAAGTTTTTGTTAATTGGTATATTTATTAAGGATAGAAGTTGCCTTAGAAAACCAGATATGAAATTGAATGAGATATTCTACTCAAAAAAGAAATTTCACATCCAGTAAAATATTTTAGAGACATTTTGTAATTCAAATAAGTTTAATTGTAATGTTGTTCTTGTGGAATGGTAACAAATTATAAAATCTAAAGATTGAATATAAAATTATCAAAAAACCTCAAATGCAAATTGAAATGAAATGAAAATAAACAATATAACATCATCAGAAATTATGAAAAGCTAACAGCGAATCAATTTTTATAGGTATGTAAACATCTAATTCTATAAATGAACAAAACTATGAACACAAAATATTAATATAAAAAACACACTAAAACTACAAATATTTTTCAAACGGTGCGGCCTCTTTTTTGATGCAGACTTCGCATCGTCTTCTAATTGAATTTATAGAGTTATATACAGATAATAGTGTTAATTGTGTAAAAGCCACACGAACACTTTCTTTTAACTCATTCACAGTATTATTAGTTCTTTTGTATATATTGTTTTTCAAAAAAAAAAAACCCTAAAAGAAATCTAGAGGCGAAAGATCGGGTGAACGAGCAGGCCACAAAATTGGTGTTGTCCTTCCCATCCAGCGATTAGGAAAACGTAAATTTAAGTAGTCACTAACTACACGGGAATCATGTGCGGGAGCTCCGTCTTGCTGAACAATGACATTACAATATTGTGCTAAAGGAAGACTCTCTAGAAATCCCTCCAAATGAAATCGTAGAATATCGAGATATTTCATTGAGTTTAATGTTCCTTCATACACGTGATAATAAAAACGTCCGTTTTTAATGCAGCACCACATTTATTCCAAATTTTTCTTGCCGCCTGCGGACAACACTGACATGAGCGTTAGTATCTGCCTCGTCTCGTCTGACCATGCAATAGAGTTTGAAAAATTAGTCATATTTTGGCACTGACTTATATACCAATTACAAAACTCAGTACGCCGTCTTCTGTCGTCTATAGTAAAAAAATGTTCTTTCCGAAATCTATAGCAATGGTATTTGTGTTTCTTTAAAATTTGAAGGGCTTTGCTTCGAGACACGCCTAGGTTAACCATTTGTCTAGATGAAGTTGTTGGCTTTGCTTTGACTTGTCCTAAGGCGAGCATTGAATTTTCTTCAGAATTTCGTTTAAAGTAAGTTGTTGGCCTGGGATTTTTAAAAGAACCGAATTCAATTAAATTTTTCTGTAACCTAAAATTAATTAAGATATTGTTTTGAGCTAGCGAAAATTTTAATTTCTATCAAGGATACCGTTCAAAAATATTTTTGTTTGGCTGCTGCCTTTCAGGAAAATTTTTTGTAAATATAATTCCGATGCCACATTCTTATCACATTCGGATAATATAAACCACTTTAACATGCAAAATTTTTCTGAATTTGTATAATTAGGCATGTCAATAACTAAATTCCAAGATTCTAATTTTTAATTTATGATTTGACATATAGGTATCATTTGTTTTTACTTAAATAAATCTCAGCCTCCTATGCCTACTGTGTATTCTTAATAGGAGGGGCGATTTTTAAGTTATCTACCTAGCTATGAAGGAAAACAGATATATGAAAACAAAAAAACTAATTTTTTACATAGCTTCCTCCTACATTAATACATTTAGTCCAACGTGTCTCCAGTTGCCCTATACCTTCAGAAAAAAATTCATTTGTTTGGTCCTCAAAGTAATCCTGTACTTCTTTTTGAAGAGCTTCATCCGAGTGAAATCGTTTACCCCGTAAATTTTTTTGAAATGTCTAAATAAAAAAAAGTCGCATGGTGTTAAATCCGGGCTATACGAAGGGTGGGAAAGCTGTACAAAGCCGCATTCATTCAAAATTCCCAGCACTATGGGCGTCTTGTGAACGCGGCTGTTGTCATAAAGCAGCAATGTCTTTTCACGATGCGAGTTCGTCCGTTTTCGCAAGAGAGCCGTTTTTAAGTTCTTAATTGTGTTTCCATAAGCTTCAGCGTTTATTGTACGCCCTCTTTCCATGTATTCCACTAACAAAACACCCTCAGAATCCCAGAAAACTGTTGCAACAACTTTTTCCCGAAAATTGTGTCTTTGCTTTGTTCGGGGAGCCTTTGTGAACCCACTGCATCCATTCCTGTTTGCTACAGGATAGAGTTTGTCACCAGTAACAATTTTATTCAAAAAGTCACGGTCTTGCGCCAAAGCCGCCAAATTGTTTCGGCAAATTTGTTCCCTGCATTGTTTTTGCTCTGGTGTGAGCACCTTTGGAATCCAGCGTGCAGACACTTTTGTCAACCCTAGGTCCTCATGCAACATTTTTAATGCAGTTGTTTCCGATATGTTGAGTTCTTCGGCAACCACGGAAACCTTTGTTCGGCAGTCTTGCAGCACCAATTGCTCAACCTTGCGAACAATTTCCCCCGTTCTCGCTTTCACTGACCGACCAGTTCTTGGATCGTCTTCAATTGACTCTCACCCCCAACGAAACTGTTTTGACCAAAATTTAACTTGGTAATATGATGGCCCATCATTTCCATACACTGTAGTCATTCTCTCGAAAATGATTCCTTAGTCAAAAATTTAATGAGACTTCGATACTCCAGTTTCATTTCGCTCATGTTACTGCACTAATAGCCGTGGCAAATTTGTACTACTTTACAGATTGACTTGCTATTTTGACAACGTCACTTCGAATGTCTAACGCATACGCAATATTGTTTTCGGTCGCCTAGCAAGCCGTTTTCATAGCCAGGTAGGTAATTTAAAAATCTCCCCTCGTATAAAACGTAAATAAGAAAAACTTAAAAAATCAATTAATTATTAAAATAGCATAGAAGTGTTATATATTTTTGAAAAGCACAAAAAAATGTCATTTAAAAATGTCATAGCCAACTATGGTTTCCATATAAAAAAATACAACTTTATGTCATACCTTTTTAAATTAAGGAGGTATTAAAAATGTGAATGCTCTAACGGATTCTACTTAAAAAGTGCCTTAAGAATGTTTTTACATATATATTTTTAATTATCTTCGATTTTCTGTGAACGCGCGTATATAAAAGTTATGGCTGAACTTTGGAATTAAATTATTCCCTTTAAACAAAAACCACCCTCCCAATTTTGTGATATTGTATTCCTTATAGCTTAAACTACCTCTTTGGAAAAATTAACGAAAAAAAAAGATGTACTTTTTTAATTATCTTCGATTTTCTGTGAACGCGCGTATATAAAAGTTATGGCTGAACTTTGAAAGTAAAATATTTCCTTTACAAAAAAAAGGTATCCTGTCAATTATTTAATTGTATGAAGTGCTTTACAGTTTAATCTATCGATTGGAATAAAAAGTAGCGAAAGAAAGATTCATCTACAACAATAAAAATGAATTTCAGTTTAGGAATATGAGCATACGAAAATCTATGGTTGGAAAGTTATGGCTAACTTCCCCTAAGTGTATTCTTAATATAAAACGTAAATTAGAAAAACTTTAAAAATCAATTAATTATTAAAGTAGCATAGAAGTGTTATATATTTTTGAAAAGCACAAAAAAACGTGATTTAAAAATGTCATAACCAACTATGGTTTCCATATAAAAAAATACAACTTTATGTTATATCTTTTGCAATTAAGGAGGTATTAAAAATCTGAATGCACTAACGGATTCTACTTAAAAAAGTGCCTTAAGAATGTTTTTACAGTTTGTCGATACATTTAGAAAGAAGAAAGTTATTCAAGTTTTTCAAAATCGCCATTTTTTCAAATTTGGCTAATTGCGCAATAACGGTTATGACTATTGGATCTTAATTAACACCAAGATTGAGCAAAAGGAGCCCATATTACTTTTTGTCTATCTGTAATAGAAAGGGTACTTCCCGTAAGAAAACCTCGAAAATGAACCACCCTGTACTTTATTAAAGATAAGCTAGGTCTTTAACAGATTAAATATTATTAAAATGGCTTAACGAAAAAAAAATGAAAAATGATACAACTTATTAATTTTTTTAAAGTGTAATTGTTATCGAAACGTTTAAAGTTGTAAAAAATATAAACAAAAATACACGATTTCAAAAAGAACATTGCAATTGCAATGATAATCGGGATAGTTACCATTTTCATATTGAGTGTATTTTGCAAAGAAATCTGCTTACTCTGCACAAATCAAATACAGAATTTTTCATAAATATATTGACAAAATGTGCTTTCATTCAGTTCGTTTTGTATAATAAAAATGTGTATAAAAATGATACAGACGACAACGACGATATTTAGTGGCCTATTTTTCCGTGTTCAGAACCTTTAATACCGTATGGTAATGAACATTTATTATTCATTAATATTTAATAAAGTAACGTTATACAAAAAACTACAATGTAAAATTCTGGACAACCATAAATAGAAAAACCTTCTTAAAAAAACGAAACAAAAATAATAATAATTAATAATCTTATAAATTAAATAAAATGCAAAATCTATTATAATTTATTCATTTATACATTAATATTCCACTAAAAAAATTAATTGTGCGGCATGTTTAGTAGAGAAAGTAAAAGAGAATGAGACTGTAAATCTGTAACAAATTAATTAGCTTTAATTCTTCCTCCTTTCTTGAACACTCATTCACTTGGTACATCTTTGTTCGTTTCTTTTCAAGGTTAGATATTTTTGAAAAAATGGGGGTGTAGTTTACAGCTAGTTATACGGGATTATTATTTCGGTTTTATTTTATTTACAACTATACTAATGTGACCTGTTTTCACGTTTTCAATTGGAATATTAATAATTCCATACTAAATGATCGAAATCGCAACACATATGTGCACGTAGCACATTATTTAAAGTTACCATTATTATAGAAATTAATTATAAATCAAGTTATTGACCTACGTGAAATTTTATGAAAGTGTGAACGGGTATGTTGTATTAGTAACATTTGTAACATTAACCTGTAATAAATCGCATATTTTTGGTTGTTCTGTTTAAGACCGTTCTTGCATTTGGATTCAACTCTGAAATTTTATGGGCGTTTACGGCCTAATCTAAAACAAGCAATTTGCGACAATTTTGAAGGTTTTATTCACAACTGTGAATCTCTATTTCTGCACCACTAAAAACGCTGTTTTACTTGAGTTATAATTAGTTGGAAAGACATCGACAGTAAATTTAAAGTCAAAGTGGACTATATCAAAACTTTATGGTGCTATCGTAAATGTTTTTGAATGATACAAAAATTGATTATTATGTAAGACGTGTAAGTTGATTTTTATTGAGTTCAAGTTTTGCAGTCGAGGCGACAACACAACACTGCAAAATTCAGCGAAATATTGATCAACTAACACGTCGAACGCAATATAGTATTTTATCTTCAAGAGAGTAATAATGACTGATGACAAATGTGAGTCATTCTGACAGATTGTTTCTATCTGAAATTTTCAATCAAAATAACACTGTCCTAGCCCCATTATGGTGTATGTGAATTGAAATACACAAATAAAAGACAATTTAAACTATCGAAATTGACAGTAATAATAACAAGTTTATTAGTCTCCTGGACATGAAAATTATTATCATTTCTAATTGTACCAAAATTGGTCTACTTATAATTGCCATATCACGGTTATTATAAATCTACAAGTAATTCTTTGATACTTTGCTTTAAAACATCATTCTTATTATTGATAAATAATTAGAGCAAAAAGAAATCGCACTATGTAAGCTTAGCAGGAATTAATAAAGTAAATTTATTATACCATTTAGGTGTTTTCCTTTGGTTTGTAATGTATGTATTTTGTCTACTTGGTAAAAAATAATTTAATTAAAAACTAGATTGTATGAATTTATTAACAGTATTTTACTCACAAGGACGTTGTAGGTAGCGGACCGAGAAAATTTTATTATTGTAATAAACATTTTCAAATCGCAATTGTTACCGCGATAGAAAAGATGTTGTTGAAAAGTCGTAATTTGATAATGTTTTTCGGGGTATTTTATTTTATGTAAGAAATATTTGAATGTATGTAACTAAGGGGAAAAAGAAAAACATATGTGGGGAGAAAACAGGTGCTCGAAGGAGCGGGGCGAATCGTTGAACACTTCTATACGCACATTCTTGGTTTAAAAACGCCACTAGTTTAATAATTAATTACCTCGGAACATACCGCAAATCAAAAGAGGTCTTTGTTTGGGAGTTTGAGATTCAAGACTTAGATGTAGGGTTTGTTACGTACGAGTGCAGATTTTAAAAATTAATACTTCTTTTAGTAATAAATGTGAAAATATTCCCACGTAATACTTCTTGTTTGTTTTATAACTATCAAAACGGGGGTGGATTTGTAAGTAAAAACAGGGAGTTGCAGTTAGAGTTCGATTCAGGTCGGATCGATCTGATTGTTGAATTACAAACCCGCGTTGTAAATTGTCTATAAATATTTTAGCGTGTGCATTTTATTAAAACTAAAACCGCGAATTTGATTTTATTGCTTTTCTGTGCTTTTTTTTAATGTAAGTTTTGTCACAAAATTAAAGTGACCGCGTAAATAAACGTATCGGTAAGTATTCCGGTTTGAATAAGCGGGCGTGTAAACAATATATCTATAAATAATCGTTATCGTCTTGGGTTTAAACGGCGTATCTTAATCCGCCGGTGGATAAGTGATTAATTAAATTAAATGATTATATAAGTAGGTATTTTAATGTAAATTAAGCTCGCAGCCATCAAATTCAACAAGCCCTATTAAAAATCAATCATTGCCTTGCAAGAAGTATCTATTTAATTACGCACGCAGGCTCATTAATTTGAAATCTGTTAAAATAAAAGGAATCCGCTTCAGACAGTATCGTGTCCCTCCTCATTGCTAGTATGATTTGGCATTGTTGCCTGTTTATTAATATTTGTGTAGAGGAAATAATGCGTGGACAAACGTGGCACGATAGACCTCCGTTAATTCGTTATAAACGAGACTGAAGCTTACCGACACGGGTCCAGATGACACCTCAAATTCCATCTTTACTCTTACACGAACTCGTTCTTATTATTCTGTATAGACGAATGTGTAAGCTAAGAAAGGGATGTGGTATTTTCTAACGTAGTCACTCAAACTTGAGGGTAGGTTAACGGTCACTTTGTTATTATTCATTTTGCACCTTATCCTTGCAAGGCTTTGTTTTAATGAGTTTTGTTAATGTCTTTGATTCAGCAGCCGGCTTATTTCGAATTGTTTGTCTGATTTTGTTGTATATATGTAATTTATTGTAATTGTTGTATTTTGTGCTTTTATTATTCTCTATACAATTATGTATGTGTAAATTCCTTCCCAATTTTTTTGTTTTTATCTAAGTGAAAGTTAAACTGCATTGTAGTTATCTTACTGTTACCTATTTAATTTTACTGCCTATCGTATTTTATATATGCGTTATTATTTTCTTATTTATTTAAAGACCGACATGATTGGTTGTATAGGGCCACATGTTTGGTATTACAATTTTTATTCTTGTTTATTTATGATTATGACACAATTATGGGTGTAATTTCACCGTTTATTTTTGTTTGTGTTTATGTGTAACTAAACTGCTTTTTATATTTTTTTGTTTCTTAATATTATAATTTTATATGCACTTTAACCTGATCTAATGGTGTAATGGTGCTTCGTTACATATTGAACCCTTTCTTTGTTTTCTTGTTATTTGATTTATTAATGTACTTATGCAATTATTTATCTATGAATAAATTGGGTTTTCTTGGTGGTTCTTTTCCAACTTAGTAAATTAACGGCTTGAACCATCATTGCGCAAAGCTCGTTAATTCTTATTTGAGTAGTTTGATTGTTTACCTGTCCCACATGATGCAACATTTAACCTCATCCAATCCTATCTCATTCACATAACACGGCGTAGCTTACCACTAGACGGTCAATTCTTTTCATCAGATTTGAGGTTTGCGAGTAATTAAATATCAGACTTGTAAATAAATTCGAATGTTTTTATTATTGCTAGGAAAGTCAATGTAAGGCAAGCAATTACTTTAAGAGTAGCATT
Organism: Vesta saturnalis; assembly: GCA_036346205.1. NCBI lineage: Eukaryota > Metazoa > Arthropoda > Insecta > Coleoptera > Lampyridae > Vesta > Vesta saturnalis. The sequence continues at coordinate 188,808 of JARFJB010001964.1, read as the reverse complement.
ATTGTCAGTAAAGTCTAGATACATCCCTTAGCGATTGTTTTGTTGTTGAATTTGCATTATTGCGAATAAGTTCAAATTACACTTTTAAACCTTGGGACACTACAAAGTAAATCACCTATTTTAGTTCCGGCGAGAGAAACGTTCATAAACGAACTAAAAACGGCTTTACTCCCGCAGTTTTTGCACGCCAATCAACATTTCGTGCACGATTAGAATATATATATATATATATATATATATATATATATATATATATATATATATATATATATATATGTTGAACTTTTTTGTGAAACTTTTATTCTATGGGTCGATTGACTCACAAACATTTAGCATAAACAGAAATAAGATTTTCAAGTCTTATTGCTAACAGACGTATATTTTTAATATATTATTTTCCATATTTTAATTACATTATTAATAAAAAAATTGTAATTGTTATTACACTAATTTAATGACACTAAATACTATTCAGTTACATCGTGTGAAGCTAGCAAAAACGTTCTAGCAATAGCTTTTACATATTTACTTTGAAGTTAGCAATAACTTTTCAGCAATAAATATGCAAAAGTACGTTTTCACGAATATGACTAACATAGCAAATATCATATGCTCCTTTATAAAAAGCAGTAAGCGAAATTAAATTAATTTAACGTGTATATATGCATTAAGTAGAGTAGAGGTAGAAATGTGCAATTTTCACCAAGTTGGCCCTCAAAATTAAAAAATTTATTGTTACATAACGATTCCACACTTATTAAGTGTTTGCTTATGAGAAAGTTTAAATTCAATAAATTAGTTTACGTTAGTCATATTTGTGAAAACGTACTTTTGCATATTTATTGCTGAAAAGTTATTGCTAACTTCACAGTAATTATGTAAAAGATATAATTGCTAGAAACTTCACACGGGTTGCAATTTTTGTAATTTATCAAAACGATTAAAAAAATGTAACCAACATTTGTTTTATTAAAAACTCTATATATTTCAATGTCAAATATGATTCTACAACACGCGTATCTGCAATAATTCAGTTTTTACAATGAAAACACGTTTTGAATAATGTTAAAATTTCCTTAAACGAAAGTTAACTTTTGCAAATCTAGAAGCTTGAATGCCATATAATTGCGTGCTCAAGGGTAAGGGGTCAAAATCCCAGTACAGTCAATTCTATGAGGTTTTTCGGCTTTGGAGGGATGAAGTATTGTTCATTCTCGTAAAGCACTTAAATACCACATTATGTGCGATGATGTAGACAAATTTTACGGCAGTAACCTTTCCTCAGAACTCCAACTCTGTTTCTTCCGATCCTACCCTGACTACACACATCATAAGTCTTGTTTCATTCAACAAGTTTACACGACATAGTCCTTCATTAATCAATAATTGCAATGTTTATTTTAGAATTTTATTGTTTAAATAGTAATTAGATAGGAACTTACTTAAAACAGAATCTGAAAAAATAAGTCTTTAATTTTGTTGAATAGCGATACATTGAATCTGATGCAATATAAAATATACACAGTAGCTTCAGTTAAGCGGAAAAACTGCGATAGCCTATTAAAATGAAACGTGTCTGCAAAAAATAACCTTATACAAAATTGTTTCGAGAAAAACAATAGGGAAGTTTAAAATTGTCCTGCTTGAAAACCACATGAAGGCAATTAAGAACTAGAACGTGACAACTGAAAGTGCATTCTTGAAAGTATGAACTTACTATAGAATATGGTAAAGTGAGAATAATGAGAAGATGCGGCACGTCATAACTGTTTCATGACGTAATTTTGTAGTATGTTTATATGTAGTTCCTTTTAATTTTGTAAGTATTAGGTTAGGTGAATCAAACGATTGCACTAACAAATTGATATCTCTAGTAATAATCACTAAATGATACACACGCTTGTTCTTAAAAGAACAGTTTTTTTATAAATACAAACAAAAAATTAAACGAGAATTAATAATTTAAACAAACAATTAAGTCGATTAAAGTTCAATACAATGAATCGTACTAATAAGACACTGGGCAAACTTAAAAAAAAATAAACCCTAAATTTCAAATGTTTTTGTCGTTTTCATTCCAAATAGAATGTGATAAATAATTAAAATAAAAAATTTAACTATATTAGTAAATTTTATCAGATTTTTTCTTAAACTAACATGATTGCTATGAATTTAACCAACAAAAAAAAGATTTTAAGCAGTTGGTACAATCACCTAGTTACAAAACGTCATTGAATACGTGCACGCATCTTCTCATTATATGAAATTCTTTCCCTAAACTAGACTACAAGTATTTCCTTTGATAACTCAGTGGCGATTTGTTACAATGTATAACACTAAAATTTACGGCGACATCATAACTAGGGCACATCTGAAGTAGGTCAGTAAAGCGAAATAGCGTTTTAAGCACACGTATAATTAAGTACTTGAGATTTTAGGAGAAGTGTCATATAAAATAGCTACATTCCCTCCGCTGATGAAGCGAGGGCAGTAATCATCTAAGACAGGGAACGTTACTTTACTCCAGAGTGGAACATATGATTTTTTTATCAACTGTAGAATTTTACCGTTCGTCTTTATCTCCCACATGCTGCTGTATTCGAAAACATTGATGTTAACACAGTAACATTGAGTGGTTCATGGAAACGTGTTTTAAATATTAGTTTTAGTAATTTAACAAATTGTACTAATAATATCAATCATGCTGAATACTAAATTACATAAAATATTCTGCTTTGGTTTATATTTTTCTCATAAAAGATATATTGGCTCTCGTTCCTATATGACAACGGGAGGGAATGTACACCGTGTGTATATTCGTTGTACATGCGGTTTTCGCGACTCTGTTCTACTGTTTCGTGAAACTAAAGATGCCACAAACAGAATTGTCATAGTCCTATTAGTATTTGAGATACAGGGCAAAATTCAAAATTTGCACATTTTCAGCACCCCTCGTAACTGCTTTGCCTTGCAATTTATCGAAATTGTGAAAAGTGGGTTTTATACAGAATATTCCGTAGAATGTAGTGACGTGCACAGTTTTCCCCACAAAGAATCAGTTTCTTCGCAATAAACTTGTTTTTTTAAATGGAACACCCCGTATATTTTTTTTATTATATAGTAGAGCTTACTCTCAGGTTTCAAAAAATATATATTGTGTGGCACTTCTTTTGCCTTATTAACCTCAAAAATGAATGTTACATTAATTTAACATTTTAATGATATAGTTGGCCATGAAATCTCTAAACTCGGTACAAACGCGCATTGTCTAGAACGTCCAAAATATATTTGAGTATTTAAAAAGGGCTATTGCTTTATTATAATTATAAATATGTAAATACGCGATTATAATAAATCTAAGGACTTTTACGCAGAAATGCAAAAATAACAAAAAATAATGCAAATTAGGTACTATAGTTTTTGAAACATATTCAAAAACTGTCAATTTTTTTTAATTGGGTAAAATGCATCTTACAGCTTCAGAAAAAAATATTAATGACAACAAAACTTATAAAGAATACTTTACATCTAAATTTGTAAGTAAGCTGGGCCTAGCCTGATCTAAAATTATTTTTGTGCAACAATCGTTAGTGTTTGTTGATTGTGCAAAATATGGCAGAAAATCAAAATTTTGAAAACTTTGAAAAATATGATATGCTGATTTGCTTTGGTTAGAGTAATGAAAACGCCGACGCAGCAATAAATTTGTATTTTAACAGGTAAATGTAGTTTCCTTGGTATTAATTTTGATAATTAAGTAACTTTACATCTATGTAGGTTTCCAGAACGGAGACAACCTAGTAAAATCACGTTTTATAGATTAAAAAAAAATTTAATTAATTATGGATCATTTTCTAAACCTAGGTCAAAAAAATATAATCGAGAGAATGATGAGGTTACCGTTGAGTGTGGAGGGTAATCCTACAAGTTCTTGCAGAAATATAGGAAGTAGTATTGGGGTTTCGAAGACAAGAATCCAAAGAATACTTCGCCACCATACATATGAACCACATAAATTTAGGCTTGTTCAACATCTACATCCTGGCGACGCTGAACGTAGGTTAATATTCTGCAATTGGTACTTAAACATGTTAAATATAGTACCCAACTTGGTCAGGCCAGGCACATTTTAGAAATTCACGTGTTTTAAACAGGCACAATAGTAGATTCTGGTCTCAAGAAAATCAATACCAAATATTCCCCCAACGATAACAAGGACGATTTGGACTGAACGCTTCCTGCTATATATTAGGATCAAAAATAAAATTTTACATTTTCGAAGGGAACTTATCCACTTCTAGATATTTGGACATTTTTGTAATGGTTGTGCCTGAATTATTAGATGACATTCCTTTAGCTCGCTTGAACCAAATTCATTTCCATCAGGATGGAGCCCCATCTCACAATACGCAAATTATATGCCCATTTTTGGAAAACTATTTTAGTAATAGATGGATTGACACTAACGGGCCGATGAGATGGACTCCTAGGTCTCCGGACTTGTCCAGTCTTAGATTTATTTTTATGGGGTTCCTTGAAAAATAAAATATACCAAACTCAATATGATAACATTGAATGTTTGACAAATACAGTTAGAGAAGCTTTCAGACATTTACAAGATCACCCTATTATTGTGCTTAATACTATAGAACGAATTGGAAAAGTGTGTGAAGCATGTATAAGGCAGAATAGTCATCAGTTCGAATATCTCTTTTAGTACCAAATTTATATTAGGTATCATGTTTAGTTTTTAATTCTGTGTTTTTGCATAAAACTTCCTAATCCTTAAGTAACCTTGTTTTTTCATGGCCAACTATATCATCAAAATGTCAAATTAACGTAACATTCATTTTTGAGGTTAATCATGCAAAAGAAGTGCCACACAATATATATTTTTTGGAAAGCTGAGAGTAATCTCTGTTACATAATAAAAAAATATATAGGGTGTTCCATTTAAAAAAACAAAACTTTGGTTTATTGCGAAGAAACTGACTTTTTGTGAGGAAAACTATGCACGGCACTAAATTCTACGGAAAAGTCTGTATAAGACCCTCTTTTCGCCATTTCGATCAATTATAAGGCAAAGCAGTTACGAGGGGTGCTTATAATGTGCATATTTTGAATTTTGCCCTGTATCTCAAATACTAATAGGACGCTGACAATTCTGTTTGTGGCATCTTTCGTTTCACGAAAAAGTAGAACAGGGTCGCGAAAATCGCATCTTTGTATATTTGCTCGCAAACGAGATACCCTACAATTTCAACCAAAATGGGGTACAGTGTACATTGTCTCCCGCTGCTATTGGAAACCAAATACTTGTAGGCAAGGCCATATTTTCGTCATTGAAATTTACTCTAAGAACAGTCAACAATTGACACTTACGAATATAGGTGGTGAAAAAAATAGTTATTCCAATAGACAAATAACAATGTAAATCGGGTTTTTGTACTGCTACATAGAAATTTGCGTCGTCAAACACCACATACAAGCATGGTAGCTTTTATTTCTTGCACACGTACAGTAAGTAATATGCACTGACTTTTTTTTGCTATAAAATAAAAAACTTCAATTAGATTGTAATTTTTCATACCAGATTAAATTTACCGTTTTAAAACTGTTTAAAGAATGAAAATGTTTCACATTAAATTATTAAAAGTTTCATGGATCATCATAGACAACGTTTTAAAGTAAAACGATTAATAAAAAGAAGAGAGTACAAAATAATATTATGAGGCCATCGTTATCTTAATGGTGCCTACGGTTATTAGTATAAAATAGATTATGACAGACTAATATTAGACTAAAAAGGTTGATCGCTAATGTAAATCAAGATTACTTCATTTTTAAACCAAGCGGTAATTTTGCTATGGTGGATAAATTTGAAGGGAAAATTGAAACTGCCTAAGACATATTTCTTTTTTGAGATCCAGTAATCCCATTACCACATACCTAACAATGAACGTTACTCAAATGATATAAATTTACGATTTTTTACTACACTGCATCGACCAACGAATACATTGATGACCAAATCGTCTCACTGTATTAATTTTATTAATCGTTTAACACCTGTTTATAAAACAATAGAATAAATGGTTAACGCCTTCTTTGCATTAGTGATAAATATTAATGCGATAACCTTGTCAATACAATACACACATGAAATTAATTTTATTTTCTATTTCTTAATGAACGTATTCTTGTTTTCATAAACAAAAAGTGACAGGTTTATCGATCGCCTTATATTTGAAATTGATATTAATTTGATGTGCACCCTCTACCGTCGACTTAATTTTCATGCACTCTAGATCAAGTTTAATTAAAATCTAAATTATGTTACTTTCCATTAATCTAAATATCTATCTCAATTGCATGAGTTATTTCACTTTATTTTAACTTAATTCTATTCAGGTTTATTAATTAGTAATAAAGGAATGCAGTAAACTCAAACATATTTTCACCGAACAAGAGTTCGGTACATGAATTCCTTAAATCTGTGTGCCTGTGTGTAGCTTTTTGTGTTAAGGAATATTGAAAATCTGACTTCTGATACTGAAAGAGGATCAAAATATAATAGGGATCACCATTTGTACGAACTTTGTATCTCATCGGAAACATCGGGGGTCAAAATATAATAAATTAGTTTGTATTTGCACTTCAATTTTGTTCGGTCTGACAATGATAGAAGAGTTTTCTCAACGTTAATTTTTTAATCTGTCAACGCCAAACTGTTCTGGTTCACAAGTAACTCGACTTTAATGGTGAGGGTGCTAGCTTAACGTCAAGTTAGCACCTCCACTTATACAGAAATATGTTCTTACACCTGATACCTATTAAACAAACACATACTTTTTTGCTAACTGCTTAATTTTTACTAAAAGAAAAAAGAAAAATGTTCACAATTTACCTAGTAAATAAATAATTTCCAAAGTAGACGAGCTAGAGTAACACAAGAGTAAAGTACGTGTAATCAATGAATTTCTAATTGACTTTTTAGGTTAAATTACTTCTCATGTTATTTACTTTTGAAATTTATTTCTCAACAAGTTATACAGTAAATAAACAATTCCCAAGAGAGGGTGCTAGTGTAACATAAGAGTGAAGTAAGTGTAATCATTAATTTCTGATTACTATATGCTGAATTACTTCTCATATTAATTTCTTTCAGGATTTGCATTTTGAAATTTTTTACTCAACAATGTATATAGTAAATAAACAATTTCCAAGTGAGGGTGCCAGCGGAACCCAAGAGTGAAGTACGCGTAATCATAATTTCTGATTACTCCTATATGCTGAATTACTTCTCATATTAATTGCTTTTAGGGTTTGGATTTTGAAATGTATATAGTAAATAAACGATTTCCTAATGGAGGTGCTAGCGTAACACAAGGGTGAAGTACCTCTAATCAATGAATTTCTGATTACTTTTTTATGTTGGATTAATTCTCATACCAATTGCTTTCAGGATTTGCATTTTGAAATGTATTCTTCAACAATTTACTTATTAAATACTTACCTAATTTCCAACCAAGAAACAAATCAGTTTTTTCCTCAGAGAAAGTTTTTATCAAATTTCTCAATATTTAAATGATATTTCATCTTTACTTCTCCACCGGTGTGAAAAGAGCGACCAGTTTCAGCGGCCAAAATTTACGGAAATATACGACACCCTAGCGGCGTTCGTGAATAAATTACTTACCAAATCAATAATAACTATGACATATTCAAATACTTGGTTCATTAAGGTTAAAAATAATACAAAAGCCGTCCTTTGCAAAGCCGTTTAGGAGTTGTTAATTTCCTCCTTCGAAAACTAAACAGGGTATCAGGACGAAATTTTCCGAATAAGTATTTTATTACTTAAGCACAAAAACAATGCAAGAGTCGTTTTTGCAAAGCCGTCTAAGGATTGTTAATCGCCACCCCCTCTTATACATCTCGAAAACTAAACATACAGGATGAAATCAGGATGAAATTATCATGAATAAATGGTTTATTAATTAAGATTTACATCTCGTATCAGGATGAAATTATCAGAATAAATAGTTTATTAATTAAGATTTTTGCAGGCGGTATTGAAGCAAATCATATTTGCTAATTTTTTGAGTCCGGATTCTAGTTTTTTTATACTACATTCGGTACCATATTGAACGTAGAATATTTGTAGTAAATATGAAAAAATGGTACGGTTGTTCGCAAGTTATCAACAAATAAAGGATTGAGCAAAATTAGCAAATCACTCTGTATCTTGGATATAAAGAATCTAAAACCTATTAAATACAGGATATTTAGAACCATTTCGCTATCCCCTAACGTATGCAATTCTTCGAATGAAACACCCAGTATAATAAAGCATAAAGATGAACCGTTTTTGAAATAACAAATTTTATCCTTAATACAGAAGTTATCCTGATAATTTCATCCTGATACTATATTTAGGTTTCGAAGTGTATAAAAGGGGGTGGCGATTAACAACCCAATGACGGCTTTGCAAAAAACGACTCTTGCACTATTTTAAATCTTAATTCATAACTATTAATTTATCCTGAAAATTTCATCCTGATACTAGGTTTAGTTTTTGAGATGTATAAAAAGGGGATGGCGATTAACAACGCTTAGACGGCTTTGCAAAAAACGACTTTTGCATTATTTTATCCTTAATTAATAAAGAATTTATGCTGAAAAATTTCATTCTGACACTATGTTTAATTTTCGAGATGTATAAAAAAGAGGGTGGCGATTAACAACCCTTATAAAGCTTTGCAAAAAAACGACTCTTGCACTATTTTTATCCTTAATTAATAAAGTATTTATCCTGAAAAATTCATACTGACACTATGTTTAATTTACGAAATGTGTAAAAGCGAATGGCGATTAACAACCCAATGACGACTTTGCAAAAAACGACTCTTGAAATATTTTTATCCTTCATTAATAAAGTATTCATCCTGAAAGTTTCATCCTCATACTATGCTTATTTTTCGAGATGTATAAAAGGAGGTGGCGATTAACAACCTATAGACGGCTTTTCAAGAAGCGACTTTTGGATCATTGTTATCCCTAATTAATAAAGTGTTTATCCTAATAATTTCATCATGATACTATACCTATTTAGTATTGAAGATGTATAAAAGGGGGTGGCGATTAATAACCCTTAGACGGCTTAGTAAAACACGAGTTTTGCATTATTTTTATCCTTAATAAAGAATTTATCCTGAACATTTCATCATGATACTATGTTTAATTTACCAAAAATCTCGTTTTGTATGGTTCGAAGGTCAATTGAGGTGTTTACAAGAAAGAAATTTCATGAAATTATCTACAAAAATGGTCCTATTCATTTTTCACGTAGGACGAACCGTTTGCGAAGCACAGAGTAACGAATGTGAACGCCGAGCGCTGCATCCGTTTCCGCACCACCAATGAGGTAGATACAAGGCGCGTTTTTTTTTATATGGTGTCCCCAGTAAGCCTAGTCCATGTTGAGTATAAAAGAATTACGTTTCGTCCTCGTCTTCATAAATTTCATGCATTACTATTTCATTGTCAGATTCTAGGAGGTCTGCATCTTCGTTATCTTTCACATCTTTGCTGATATTTTTTACAAAAAAATCAATATCACTCTCAGCAAAAACATTATCGCAACAAGCAATAGCAGAAGCTTCAGGCATTGCATTGTGACATGATTGTGCATGCCAGTTGCCGCATACAATGGAGCAAGATAAACTATTTTTTCTGCATTCACAATTTGTATCGCATCCTTTCGTACAATTTACAAAAAATGGTATTGAGAATATTATCTGGCGCAGGTAGTAACAATGTTGTAATGGGCTCTAAACAAATGTTATTAAAGATCCAGCGCCATTGTTGTGGATCTACGTCTCTTCCCAGCCATGTTTGGGCCTAGTAATATACACGATATAAGTATTATTGAGCTACTGCAGTTGTAGGTGGAAGCGATGGTAATTTTACAGCAGTATTGAATCTTGTCGACCTTGCAAAACTTAAATACCGGTAATTATCAAGAGATTTTTCCGACTTAGGTCCTCCATACATTACCGATATAATTTTCACTCCATTCTCAAATATAAGTTGTTGAGAACAATTTTCTTGTTGAAAAATTTCGGCAGCTTGATACAAATCAGGACGTTTTTGGAACATTTTTAATGTATTTAGTATTCTGTTGAATAGAGCAGAAGTGGTATCACATCCGGTTATTGCAAGAAGCAATAATATATGTTGCTTACATTGAGGATATTTGTAAAAGCTTGAAAAATTATAAAGTTGTGTCTTGACTTTTCCTTTGCCTGGTTTCGGGAAAAATAATTGTTGCTGTAAATTACTATGCCCGATGAGAAGAACCAAAAGATCGATGTCCTCGCCTACTATGACAGTAGTGTTAAAAATTGATTCTTCTATTGCAGTTTCAATAATTAACACATCGAAACGTAATTTTTTACACTCAAGATGGCCTTGTATTCTGCTTCAATGGTGGTGCGGAAATGGATACAGCGCTCGATGTTCATATTCGTCACTCTGTACTTTGCAAACGGTTCGTCGCACGTGAAAAATGAATATGACCATTTTTGTAACCACCTCAATGGACCTCTGAGCCATAGAAAACGAGATTTTCGTTCTCTAATTTTAATATGTTGTTTAAAACAATAAAATGAAGCGATTAAAAACAATATATTGCTGCCACAACTTTTTTTGCACTTACGGCCTTTTTTTAAGCTAAAATGACTGGACTACATGTTTAGTTTTCGAGATGTATAAAAGGGGGCTGCGATTAACAACCCTTAGACGGCTTTGTAAAAACGACGCTTGCACTATTTTTATTTTTAATTAATAAACTATTTATCCTGAAAATTTCATTCTGATACGGTTAGGTTTGGAGATGTATAAAAGGAGGTGGTAATTAGGCGGCTTTGCAAAGGGCGGCTTTTGTATTATTTTTATCCTTAATGAACCAAGTATTTGAATATGTAATAGTTATTATTGATTTGGTAAGTAATTTATTCACGAACGCCACTGGGGTGTCGAGTATTTCCGTAAATTTTGGCTGTTGAAACTGGCCGCTCTTTTGCTCTTAATTTATAGAATTTGTGAATTAATTGAGTATTGGCATACATACAACAGACATTTCACTAAAAAGAATTATGATTTACAAATTCTAAAAATTAATTTAAACAGAATCATTTAGGGAATCCTTTTATGAATAGACCATGGTAATGGCTATTAGTACTTGAGTTGCTGCCAGAGGTCGCCACGCATGCTTTATGTATTCACTCACGTGCTTTACCGGTTTTTATATATAAAAAATCGTTTAGTGGCGAAAGTTCACTAATATACATAATAATAATGGATAAGAACGGTGGCAAGAGCCATAATAAAACAACTGTGCCAAAATTGAAGGAGAAGTTAAAAGAACTGGGAGCAAAAGCTACAGGCAAAAAATCAACACTGACAGAGAGCTTTTGATCAATTTAATGATCCCTGCTTATTAGGAGGAACAAAGTTATTAAATATGTTTTTTAGTTTAATTTTATATCAATATAAATTATAGGTTCAAGTTATGGGAGAAACTTAACCTTCAAGAGTGCTTCATTCCCGTATCAACAATTAAAGCTTCTACAAATCATAATTTTCCAGACAGTGAAGTCTCCTTAGAACCCCTACCACAAACACCCAAAAAGTTAATAACGATTAATGAAATAGATGCTTGGTTTATCGCAAGAAACTCCGAACAGGCGTTGAAAAGTGGTCGCGTCCTGTCGATGAAATTATTTGTGAAATGTACCAGCAACTATTCTGATGGGTTACTGTATTTTTTCCGTTCATACGTGGCAGCAGAACAAAGAAAGAATCTAGGGTGTTCTGCAAGCTGCAACCATATAGCTGCAGTGTTTCATTCTTCACAGTCTCAATAAAGTTACATATCTAGAAAGGTCGAATAGTAATTCGTCTTTAGGGGACAGTGTAGAATTTGCCCTCGCTTGAAATACAGTGAGATCGGACAAAACCTTTAATTGATTTTTTGTAAAACCTGTAAAATGATGGAACTGTTTTTCATTCTGAAATGAGCAAGATATTAATTGAAGACGAGTACAAGTCAATATTGTTTGTGTTGATGAAGTCAACACACACATGAAGTCAAGTGTAGTTTTATAATGTTCTTCTCAACCTCCATTTCCTTCTGCCACTATTGCAATTTCATTTCCGACGCATTCGTATGGACTACCTTGGATTTCTCCTGTAGCTGCTGTACTTTCTATAAAGTTTTCACTGTTTGTATTAACAGATATTTTTATTAAATTGCTAGTATCTCATTCGCTCTTCTTGCGTATTTCTCTTTTCTTCTAATTGAACATTTGGAAGGTGCTTGATCAAACTTTCACACAGGAAGATGCAAAGTTGGCACGGCGGTTTTGTGCAAAATCTTCCACTGTCCTGAAAATATTGATGTACTTGATTATTAGTTATCACAGTAAAAAATTATTGCAACTTAAGCTCACCCATACTAGTGAGGGTGTAAGAATCTTCTTTAAAATGTTTAGAGCAAACAGATGAATATTTTCCAATGCTTTTTCCAGTTTTAATCGCAATTTGCCAGCATTTATTCAGTTTTTTATCTTTCGGAAACTTGTGAAACTGTAATGTTTTGTGTTTATTATTAACGCTGTTACAGCCACGAACACAACAATAAACACCCATAACGTTTTTCCTGCGCTAATCACACAACCACTATTTCGAAAACAAATCAAATCGAATCAAATTGTTGTTGAGGTTATGTTTAATACATCAAGCCCGCAGTGGAGCTCTCTGCGTTAACATCATCTATTGTGCGGTTACTTTGCCTTTAGAACTTCAGTTATTAAGTTTTTGTAAAAAAAAATATTCCAAAATTTTTCTTAAATACTAAAACTAAATTAGAATAGTTTCGTGGGTTGAGGGGTCGCTATTTAATGATGTTCAATTTTTTGTTTTCTCTCATTTTTATATTATGTTATTTTTATACAAACTCTGATAAATGCAAACTTTCACGATTATCACTCATAATTAAGAATCTTAGCTTTTGGACAGGAAAACGTAAATTTTTATTAATTTTTTGAAAATTTGAACATTTCGATAATAATTACAGTTATCTTCTTCACTAAATGATAATAGTATTTGAAAATTATTTAAGATGTCAAATAAAAGTATTTATTTAAAGTGACAATCAAAATTTTATAAACATACCCTATCTATGAAATAGGAACATGAACGCAATATCAGAACATAAAGTTACGATTAGAAAAATACAGGTATAGTTTTCTTTCTTGAGAATACCAAAGATGTCCATATTTCGAAGAGCAAGAACTGACACAGGATTAACGTTCAAAAGAACTACAATTTTTTTTCTTAAAACCGAAGTATACGTTGATGTAGTGAACTTCCGAAAACCAGTAATACAAACGAGACAATCCTGAAATGCAGATGTTGATCGCTACACTGAAATCGCTGATCAACATGAAAAGTGGATCAAACAGGATGATTGTAGAGATGTTGAAAGTAATCTAGTATAAATCAGCAATAAATTGATTATACGCATATGACTCTTACGCTAGCACCCCCTCTAGGAAAATATTTATTTACCACATAAATTATTGAGTAATAAATTTCAAACTGCCAATCCTACAAGCACCTAAAATGAGAAGTAATTTAACTTTAAAAAATAATCAGAAATTAAATGATTACCCATACTTCATTCTTGTATTACACTAACACCCCCACTTGGAAATTATTTATTATATAAAGGGAAGAAGCAAAAAATATTTATTAGTTTGATTTTCATTTGTTTAAAATTAATAAAATAGACTGTCTAGTATAGCTGCAGCTGAAGATATGAATCGTGAATGCAATTTAAGTGAACATGAAGGTAACGCAAGCGATAACTCTTTAATGTTTTAATGAACTTGGGACTTTCTCTAAAGCAAGAGGACAAGATCGTGAAAGATCTACAAATGAAAAAGATTATCGAATGCTTAGACAACTTACCTTAAGAACGAGACGATCGACCAGTTCCGAGTTGTACAGACCTCTAGCAGAAGTCTGAAACGTAGAGATTTCTGAAAGAACAGTCAGGAGAATGCTTAATGAAGCAGAATTGGAGAGTAGAAGACCAGCAGGTGCAGCAATGCTCACCAGGGAACATAGAGTTGCTAGATTGCGTTTTGCTAGAGCTCATGCAAACTGGACTATTGACGACTGGAAACAAGTTTTGTTTTCCGATTAAACAAGAGTCAGTTTGAAGCCACGAGATGGGCGTAAGTGCGTTTGGAGACGACCACAAGAGAGGTTTGCTGACTGCAATATCTCTTTCAAGAGTTCCATCCGGTGGTGGAGTCAGTAATGTTTTGACACTCGCACGGAGTTGGTACGTATTAACAGGAGATCAATGAATTCAAATTTTTATATCGAAAAAATTGTAGAAGAGCATGTTATGCCGTTTACGCCATTTACCGGCCACAACTTCTTCTTTATGCAAGATAACGCTCGACCACACGTTGCTGTAGAAGTAATGGGAGTAGCAAGGGGCGAGAATAGCCTAACCTCCGCGCAGGGCGCCCCGGTGTAGTTTTTAACCCCGGTCCCTGGATGGTATGCAACCGTGGACACGTACCTTAATGGTCGGCTTCTTTCCAGACGGCATTTTCAATCCTTGATGAGGTATTTATAGTCACCACCCTGTAATTGGGGGTGTTTTGGCATAAAAAGATGAGGTTTTGGTAATTTATTATAAGTAATACTATTTTTGCGATTACATAAAACGCATCTCATGTATCAGTGGCACTTCATATACAGGATATCCATCATCACCCTTTTTCCGAACTTTGTTGATGTGATATCTAAATTGAATATCAAAGACACAAAAAAAAAACTCATTAAAACAAAGCCGTGCCAGGGTAAGGTGAAAATAAATTATAACCAAGTGACAGGTAACCTATTCGCCAAGTTGAGTGACTGCGTTAGAAAATACAGCATCCCTTTCTCAGCTTACACATTCATCTATACAAAACAATAAGAACGGGTTCGTTTAACATCTGGACCCGTCTCTGTAAACCCCATTTATAAAGAATTAACGGAGGTCTACCGTGCCACGTTTTGCCCACGCATTATTTCCTTTACATAAATATTAATAAACAGTCGACAATGCCAAGTCATACTAG
The DNA here is from genome assembly GCA_036346205.1 of Vesta saturnalis. Lineage (NCBI taxonomy): Eukaryota > Metazoa > Arthropoda > Insecta > Coleoptera > Lampyridae > Vesta > Vesta saturnalis. The sequence continues at coordinate 173,599 of JARFJB010001964.1, read as the reverse complement.
CAATGAGGAGGGGCACGGTATTATCTGAAGCAGACTCCTTTTATTTTAACAGATTTCAACTTAATGAACCTGCGTGAGTAATTAATAGACACTTCTTGCAAGGCAATGATTGATTTTTGATAGGTTACATAGACTTGTGGAATTGTTTGCTGCGAACTTAGTTTACGTTAAAATGCCTACTTACGTTTGGATGTAATCCTTTAATTAATGACTTATCCACCAATATTTAACGGGTTAAGGTACGCCGTATATATATATATATATATATATATATATATATATATATATATATATATATATATATATATATATATATATATATTGTTTACACGCCCGCTTATTAAAACCCGAACGTTTAGCGATACGTTTATTTACATAATTTTGTGAAAAACTTACATTAAAACAACACAGAGAAGAAAAAAACCAAATTCGTGGTTTTACTTTTACTAAAATGTACACTATAAAATATTTTGTAGACACAAAGGTTTACAGTGAGGATTTGTAATTAGACAATCAGATCGATCCGACCTGAATCTAAACTCTACTGCAACTCACCATCCTTACTCCCCAAATCAACCCCCGTTTTTAAAAGTTATAAAAAAAAAACAATAAATATTACGTGGAAATATTTTCATATTTATTACTAAAAGAAATGTTAATTTTTAAATTATCTAGGTCTCGAATTCCAAAGTACCAAACAAAGATGTCTTTTGATTTGCGGTATGTTCCGATGGAAATAATTATTAAACTAGTTACGTTTTTACACCAAGAATGTGCTTACAGAATTTTTTTTAAGTTTTATGTTGCTTATATGTTGGTTAATCACATATTAGAACTTTTGAGATACATGTAGATATTTCGAAAAAACATAAGGTTACACTCTAGCAGAAAACTTACGGGCGGATACATAAACAATTAGTACGTGGCTACCCAATGATCTTAATTTTTTTGAAAATAGGGTACATATTGATAAAAAATTGAAATGTTGATCTTTCGCAAGAAAGTAATATTCTATTAAAAATCGTAGATTTATGCTTTTTTAGAAAGTGAAATTTATTTGGGCGGTTTCGAATATTCCCCATGTCAGTTTATACTCAACATTTATTAAGGGAAATATTTGCACTACTTTCAGTCACGAAAACACCCGTACGTCTTGGAAGGTGCAACGTAATTTTGGTTGCAGATATTAAGGCTATAAACTTAAAATGATAATACGTATGTACAAACAAAGTAACTAGGATATCTAACATATAATCTAAATAAATACAAATGTCCAAAGTTATACAAATGGCATAATTAAATTAAAGCAGTGTTCAACATGAGATGAACTTCATACGCATAGTTCACAAATGTTTTGTATTATGTCTCATGTTTTTCACATTTGCACATCTATAGTGATTGTATCTGCCGTACAGTAAGTACATAGTACACTTTATTTCATTGTTTACTTCTCGGCAATATAAATAGTTTTTTAATATTTCATTAAGACTTTTTGAATATTCTCTGTACAGTTCGGGACACTTCTGCAAAATATAGTATGTATATTCCACAGTTCCAAGCGTCGGGTTGAAGAGGGTGATCCATAGGATTTATGACGAATGGTGAATTGTCATCTTCAGTATATTAAATACATACGATTATTATTTCTAAATAACATTTCGCTGTTTTACTGTAGTTTGTAAGAGAATTGAAAAATCGGACAATATGGTTATTTATTTTTTCTACATTCATTACATTCAATGTAATGATGACATAACTGGAAGTAATAATTTTTTACTATCTTTAGTATTCAATCTCTCTCTCCCCTTTACAATACTATCTACTTGGTGAATTCGTAAAGCAGGAAACTCCGTTCTATAAGTCATGATATTTAAAATATAATCATTAAAAAGTTTGATAACCACATGTTTGTTGTATTGGTATCTTAATTTAATGTTACGAAATTACAGATTTCTAATCTCGAAAAAGTTTTGTATAATTAATTCGTTCTTTTTGACATTTAAGGTAATTTTATGCTTTATTTTTCTGCTCAACCGCTGCGTTTTCCTATGCCTTAACATTAGATATTAATTTATGACGGACGTATGTGTGTTGCTTTTTTGTTCATTTTGATCAGACCATAAGGAAATACACAAATGTAGTCATTTAAAAAATATTTGATTTGTAGTAAATCGGTCCTATTATATGTGTATTTCGATCTAAAGCTAGTCAAAGATTGTTTTGAAATATTTGTAAAATGGATTGTATGAGTAAAAAGTAGACTTTGGATCATTGTTCTGTTTAATATCTACATTTTCGGCATCGTTCATTTTTCCAAACCAACGGTGTTGGCGTTTTAGTAATTGTATTTAATATATTAGGATTAATATTATTCATTTATTAGTATTGTATTTTGTTAATAAAAGCTCAAAAAGATTGCTTAGTAAATATTAAAAATATTCAATTGAAAATAAGGCAGCATTATTTCCTTTAACAGATGTTTTATGGAATTTTGTGGAAAAGATTTGACAATATCTCTGCTCATAAGTTTCAACATATGAGCGCAATATAGTTTCAATATTACTGTCCAATTGAATAACTTTATCCGTAAACGATGTATATAGTAATTCAATATAATTATGCAACGTTAAAAGATTCCAACGCTCCCATAACCCATATATAATGAAATCTGATGTATCTGTGAAGAGGATATTAATTTAAATATACGCACAACTTTCAGTCCACACCACACCTACATAATATCAACTTTTTCTGAATCTTTGTTTGGCTCCCGCACAACTGATCCCGTTGCATCAGAATGGACGTTTGTCAATTTCAAACTGTTTTTGTATTTTAAGAAGTGTTTCTTTATGTTTAATGACTATTTTAAATGGTATCGATACATGGTCAATATAGTTCTCATTATCCAACTGCATTCTTATCATATCAATTATGTCGTCATGCGATTTATCATTGAGAGTCACTTTCACTTTTTTAAAGATTTTTGTAATGGCTAATCTACAATCAGAGGATTGGATGTCCTTCCTCTACATTAAATTCATGGCTATTTTATGTTTTCACCGACTTCATAACAAACCGCGTTCAATTCCGCGAACTTGGGAAGTAAGTTGGTCTGTGTGAAAATGGTTCGGAGTTACTACATATTGATTAACATATCTGATTTAATCCTACAAATTAATTTAAACTTTTTACAGTTTCACAATATCCGTAAATAACACAGGCATGTTTTAAATAATTACCATTCTTAATATTAAAAATACACGTATTATTAATTGTTTTTTAACTTTCCGCGACATACACAGTTATAGTTGTAATAAACAATTTTTTATTTTTTCGTCATAACAATTTGTTTTCAGAATTATAAAAATTTCCTTCAAATAAATCACAATATGGAAACACGTGTAATGGTACCGAAAAAACATTTTGCGTTATATATTCTGGTTCAATGTCGTTAGCAATTTCATTTACCTCATTTTGCATGAGCATTGGTTGCTAGGCAATTAAACGAGACGAATTGACGCAAAAACCCGACCGCGGACCGGGAGGGATTTTTCCTAAAAATTTGTCGAGTTTAATTGCCTTTTAGCATCCAATGCGAATTTGCAAAATAAAAATCTTGCCAGGCAAGACATGGAGCACGAATGGTCTTTAGTTGGAGAATTAACTGAATGAATTATAGATAAACGTCATGTTTTATGTTAGGTAAATCAACACTTTATTTATGTGAACAAGCACAATTATAATTAAAGGTGCAGTTAATGCATTTTGGTTGAGAATTATGTTGATCGGAAGATGGAAATTGAACTTGAGGTGAATTTAAATTATAATTTTGTGTGACAGTTGAAGAATTCCGAATTTGGTTAATAATGTTTGAATGGTGGTTTAAATCTATTTGGAGATAGGGTTTTATTGAGGATGAACTAGCGTGCTCAGTGATTTTGATCAACTCTTGTTCATTTACACCTGATTTTGCCAAATGGGAAACAATGCTGGATCGATGCGAATGGTTCGTTAATTTTCTTTTTTTGACGTCCAGTCGAAATTTGGGAGCCGATAGCGAAGTCCATTTCGCAATTTCATTGTAACCCACAGGAGAATTTTTATACCATTTTCCAGATATTTTCCAGTGTGGATTAAGAGTTAACAATAGTCTGTTAGATTTTATGTGCGTATCTCGTTTTTCTTTTAATTTTTAAACAATGTTGGTGGACATCGGTTCAAGTTATTTTCATTAGGTGTAATCCATTTATCTTCCGCGCATTTTTCAGCACCATCTTGAGAAAAAACTCAATACTTTACATTTTTAGACAAATTATTAACGTACCTTTGCATGATTTGGTAAATATAGGATTGTAAACAATTCTGCCTGTTAGGGATCGATCGTTTCTAGTTTCTTCTTTAAAATACTCCATGGTACACGCACTTCCTTCTCCGCGCCACGCTAGTTCAAAAGAAGCAATGTGAAGAAACTTTTTCTGAAGTCCTTCTGGTGGGTCTTCGTCATAACTGTTTATAACCTGTTCAAGTTCTTCAAGAGAAAATGCTTGAGCGCTCAATTTCCGTTTCTCAGGGATAGTCTGGAGGTGTTTTCGTTTGGCGTTTCTTGCATTTCGTGAAGCTTTGAATACTATAGCTGTAAATGGGACAATTTTTTTTATTGTATGTATTGAAATATGTCTTGCACCATCTTAGCTGTCGTATTCCATAAGGTTTTGATACAAGTCTTCTTATATTCATCTCCATTCTGTTTTCGCATGTTAAAAGCATAATCTTTCAAGATACTTGCAATATCATTTGTAGTTAAAGATTCAGTTAATCCATATTTACGTTCTTTGCAAAATGTAGTAAACTGGTTCCAAACACTCTCTCTACACTGTTTTGTTATCTGCGGTATAGCATTTTCAATGTTTTTGTCTATTAAGACAGCGGAAATATTTCCGAAACGTGACATTTTTATAACACGAAAGACAATCTGTCAGAATGACAATTCATTATTTTTAAATAGTAATAAGGTTGCTAGAAACAATTACGCAGCGGCAAGAAAAGTACCATGCTTTTCTTTTCACTGTAAGAATTCCTTGATAACTTCTGATTGGTGCACGTGACTCGATTTTCGTAATGTAATTGGTCGGCCATACATAAAGTTAATTATCAAATTAAATTTGTACCCTTTGACAAAATTTCAACATTGGAGATATCAATATCTTCTTTCAAAATTGAAGCTTTTTGATTTAAAAAGTGGAAATGGTTTTGAAAGTGTTGGAGGTATTTCGGTTTAAATAATTTATTATCTTCAAACAACTTACCCACACATCGGATCCCAGTAAATGCCTTGCAATTTCAGTTATTACATGATTCGAAAATTTAATTTTTTTTAGAGCGTCTCTAGTTATGCATTTAGAGCAAAGAAATTTGCAAAGTTCGAAGTGAAATTCTTCAAGATTCTCGATGATACATATTCACCAAGAAATCCGAAAATAGTCGACAGAAACAGTACTTTGAAAGTACACAACCAAAAACTTTTTTGTCTTCTGCACTACACATAAACAATAAAATAAAAACCAAGTTAAGTTGAATGTGACGTTTGTCCACGATTTAAACGTTTACAGATTTCAGCGAGATTATAAGGAATTTTTGGGAGAGCATGTAGCGAAAGGACAGGTCTCCACCGAGGTGCAGGCTCCTATCCCGAGAAAAAAGGCGTGGAAATCGAAGGTCCAATCGTAAAAGCAGAAAGGTAAGAAAAGCAACGTGTTTCATTATCTCCCCAAGGAAGAGGGCGGGTTGCTCGAGCTTTCTACGCTTCTTCAGTCACAGCGATGGATTCCCAGCATACATATAAACATTAGGTATATATGCACGGTGGGATTAAGGATTGGCGCGGTCAGGTTAGGATCCAAAGGAATGGAGTTAGGGAGGGTTCTGAGAGGACATTCGTCTAAATAGCCGCACATGATGTGCGTATATACAGTGATCATGCCGCTATATGTGTATGAGGAAAACCCCCTTAAAAAAATCTCATACAAGGTAGACGTTAAAGAGGATAGAACCCTCCCGAACGCTAAGTAGATTCTGTTCGCACATGTCCAACTAGTCGATTTAGAAAGGTGGAAACTGGTGCATGCAGCATAATGGGAAGCGAAGCCGCTGCTTTAGATTGGCTGTATGCGATGCAATGACAACCCTATTTTACAGCGCCGAAGTTGTTTGACAAGCAAGAGTCGCTATGCGACTGTTTTAGAGCTCTTTTTGTTATTATTTATTTTTGCGCACGTCTACTATCAAATACAGTTGACCCACAGGTGGTTATCTAGGTAGAACATTTTTTATTTAAAAATAAAGCGACGGCTTATTAGTTATTATCTCATTTTAAAAGTATAACCTCATACGAGGTGAATTAGTGTTCTACTAAAGAATAATTCAGTTTTGAACATCGACTACGACCTTGCTTAACCCTACTGTTCAGTTCTGTATAAAACATTTATTTTGTTTTCCACACAAGAAAAATATTCCAAACCGGTGAGCCATATACAATATTTGCCTTTTAAAAAACAATTAATTTTTTATAAAAATGTACCATTCGTTGTGGATGTTATTTTTCATGAAATCTATAATAATAATGTTACTTTTAGAATACGGTATTCTATTGAAGTAATTTCATAATTAAAGAAGTATGTAGTACTTAAGAGAAAAGCATTTTCAACGAACTTTTGAGTACTTGTGCATATGATTATGATTGTGCATTAGCTTATTTTCTATTATCATTTTCTGGCAGACTACTTCCACCATGTTGAACACGGTGTAGTTTCAACACTTACTTGAAAATGAAAAACTGAGGTTAAGGATTTTTATAAAGTTGTATAACGTCTAAGGATTAAAAACACAAATGCTTACCTTGTGCTATGATCTTGAAAACCACCGTCTAATAACCTTAATTTTGCAAAAAGGACGGCAGAGACAAAAGGCACTTCTAAAAGTTCTTCTAAACAGACTTCAATTTGAAATTTGTATTTTTTCTTTTTTATCATGAACGCCATGCCGGCGCCTCGTCCGTTGGTCATACAGTCTCTTTATTTAAGACATCGCATCTAAGAAAACATTGGTGGAACCTTTAACCCCTTTTATGCAAGTTTAGTGACGATCGTCTGTTACATTCAATCTGTGACATCTGAAAAAAAAACAAAATATAAATCCAATCTAGATACAATTCTACAGAAAAATTATTATATAGTTAATTAATCGTGCCAAGTGAATTCAATACATAAACATATTACTATAATTTTGTGATTTAAAATTTTTTTTTCCTTTACACTTCTCGTGCTATACTTAGAAAATCCGTTTGAACTACGTTTACATACAATATTAGATATTATTGCTTGGTACCCACAAAGTACCCAATAACAGGTTATTTGCAAATTATAACAAAAATGGTGTGAACAATCTAATTGCATAAAATTGGGTCACAAAAAAATTAAAAGAAATTAAATAATACACTTTTTTAGGATAATTATGCCTCTTTGTAATACGTATATAATGAAAATGGTTTTTTAAATTGGCATCGTTTCGTTGGCATCTTGATTCCCCGTCTTAAGAACGTTACTTCAATATGTTGTTGGGTGCGGAATTCATTCTCGTATAGCGCCATCGACATTTTTAGAAATAATTTGCTAAAAAGGTTTTTAGGATATTTCCATTGGCATCCTGATTCAACAATCTGAAGGATGCTAACAGAATATTTTGTTGGGCGCGAAATCTTGATTGCCTATTGTTGCGGAGTGGTCGACAGAGAGATTGGAAAGAGAGTAGTCACTTGAATAAGAGACGTTCAGTGTTCAACTTCAATACTGAAGAAAAGAGAGAAGTTAGCCACAAATGTTGTTAATAACAACATATGCGGCTAACTTCTCTCTTTCGGAGAACATAACAACATTTGTGGGTTTTGGAGAACAGCTGACCTTATGCATTATGGTCTCTCGTCAATTTTTGTTAAATTTGTTTAACTTTTACTAATAAGTAGTCTTAAATTTTTCATAGTATATTAATTTTTCCCGTAAGTATTGTTTTCAATTGGTTTTGTACTAAAAATTTTTATCTTTTGGCATAATGGTTTGTTACAATTTTTAAAATTTACTCATAACCTCACTTGAAGTCGACCACATGGGTTTTAGTTATAAGGTTTTAAGTTCGTGACATATTCCGTTTTCAGGGAGCTGATTTTACTAAAATTCCTCTTCAAGGCCTCATTTGTTTGATTTTGTAAATTAATATAACTGTTGTTGTTTAAATTTTGTTAAGCTTTGAAACTTTCCTTTGATGGAACCTTAGGTAAATGGAAGTTTCTAACTTTTACTTCTTTATATGTATGTAAACACACACACACACACACACACACACACACACACACACACACACGCACGCACGCACGCACGCGCGCGCGCACACGCGCAACACGCACACACGCACGCACGCACGCGACACGCACCCACAAACAACACACACACAGCACACACACACACACACACAGCGCACGCAAGCGCACGCAAGCGCACGCAAGCGCACGCAAGCGCACGCAAGCGCACGCAAGCGCACGCAAGCGCACGCACGCGCACGCACACGCACGCACAGCACGCATCCACGCACGCACGCACCCACGCACGCACCCACGCACGCACGCACCCACCCACGCACGCACGCACCCACGCACGCACCCACGCACGCACCCACGCACGCACCCACGCACGCACCCACGCCGCACCCACGCACGCACCCACGCACCCACCCACGCATGCACGCACCCACGCACGCGCGCACGCACACACGCACACGCACACGCGCACACGCGCGCACGCGCACACGCGCACGCGCGCACACTGCGCACACGCGCGCCCACGCGCACAACACACACAACACACGCACAACACACGCACAACACACGCACAACACACGCACAACACACGCACAACACACGCACAACACACGCACAACACACGCACAACACACGCACAACACACGCACACACAGATATATATATATATATATATATATATATATATATATATATATATATATATATATATATATATTGATTAACCTTGAGCATGGAACTGCATTAAATACATTATTTGTGCATGTTAGTAGAAACATTTGTAAGTTCTCGTAATTATCTGTTAGTTATTCGTTAATAGTTTAAGGTGTGAAGATGACAATTTTTATCGCAACTAGTCACTAATTTGTTAACATTTACTAATATTTTCAAATTATATACATTGTGGGGAAGGTTTTGTGTTTCTAAGTATACCTTTGATTTAAATTTGAATTTAAATAAAAAAAATACAAGTGTTGATCCTTGTAAATGTATAATGATACAATTATAAACAAATCACAAATGTTAAATAATTTAGTATCATCTCATACGTCTTATAAGTTACAATAATTTTATTTATGGTAAATAATTTAATATATAATATATATAATATAATATATAATATATATAATATAAAATTTTTATTTGAAATTGGATTTGATAGTAATATGAAAAAATTATTTTGTATGATAAATGCTCTAAAATATGTACATATTGCCCGTCTCTGTCATTTAAATTGAGATAAGTCGTAACATAGTAGATGTACTGGAAAGTGCGTCTAGAACTATCAAATTAAAGCGCAAAGAAAGGTTTTTATTTACATTAAAAAGATTACTGTTTAATACAGTTAATTTAATTTGCATTAATTAAATTAATTTAGTGGTTTAATAGAAATATCTTTATTTTATTAATTAAGAAAAATTTTCGTATTTATTATAGTTTATTATTAATGTGAATGAAATTTTAAAAGTTTTCCCTCCGAATGCGTTCTCTCTTTGTGTGCGCAGGAGGCTGAAATTCTCATCCGCAGAGCTATTCTTACCAAGCATATATTTTTTGTTTAGGAGTTTATTTGACTGTTAGTTTCACTGTTTGTGTATTTGAATGTTTTGGGATATACGTGTTTGGGTGTTTAACTATTTACTGGTTTCTTTGTTGGCATTACTTGTTTTCTACATTTATGGATGTTTTAGTTATTTTTATATGTTTTCTTGCTAGTTTCGTGCATGATTGGGGTGTTTTTGAGATTGTAGGTATATGTGTTTTTGCTGAGTAACTTGTGTGCTAGTTTCCCTGTATACGTATTTGTATGTTTGGCGATTTACATGTTTAGTTGTTTGCTAGTTTCTTGTTTCTGTGTGTTTGTTTGCTCCTCTTTTTGCGTGGTATGTTGCTTAATTAGTACGTGTTTACGATATTTGGGAGTTTTGTAAAAAAAAAAGCATTCCTATAGCAACTTTGTTATACATTAGTGGTGTTTTTGTTTTATCACTAGCAATTTTGTATTTCCTTATTGGCGCCATTTTACCTCCTTATACTACATAATCATTTTTTTCTGATTCCAACAATACAACGATCCGATAAAGTTCATCGCAAATAAATAACTACCACATGTCAGTAAGTAAGACAGCATAGTTAAATTGTTTCTTAACATCGATTTGCAATATTATTAATATTATTAATAATATTATTATTAATAGATAAATTGTTGACAGTGGGCTTTGGGAAAATTTAACTGCCGTATTTCAATTAAATTGGTTTGACAGTTTAGTTCAATGTGTTAGAATTAATTCGCAATTATTAAATGATATTTTGGGAAAACGAAAATCGTTCAGTTTGCGGAAATAAGTAGTATATTTACCAGACAAATTGGCAAAACGTTAAAATTTATAGATAGACCTTTAATACGTGAATATCACAACCGTTTAACATGTAGATGTTCAATGTTGCCAACATAACTTAAACCATGATGGCGGCACCATATAAATTTGTAAATATTGTTAATGATTAATAACATTGTAGGCAGCGGACCACGAAAATTTTATTATTGCAACAAACAGTTTTTTTCGCAATTGTTACCGCGATAGAAAAGTGAATTAATGGGGTTTAACATATTTTATTATATATTAAGTCGTAATTTGATAATGTTTTCTGGATATTTTATTTTCTGCATTTTACGTAATTGACATTGGAGTAAGGGTTGAAAAAAAAAACACATGTTAGGATAGAAACAGATGTTCGCTCGAACTGCCTTTATTGAGGTAGTGTAACGAATCTTTGAAAGTCGCTATATGCACATTCTTGTGGTAAAAACTTCACAAATGTAATAATAAATTGTGTCGGTACAGACCGCGATCAAAAGATATCTTTGTGGGTACGTCGAAACTGGAGACCTAAATGTAGCGCTTGATACAGACGAATGCATATTCTTAAAATTAAGGTCTCGTTCAATAAATATGAAACTGTTCCAACATAATAATTTTTTTGTTTTTTTTTTATTACTTTTGAAAAATGGGGGTTGAGTGCGGGAGTAAATACAGTTAGTTTTGAAATCCGGGCGAAAGTAAGTTACAGTTAGAGTGTCGGCTGAGCCAGATCGATAGGGTTAATTAAATACCTTCATTGTAAACAGTTTGTCTTTAAAATAATTCTTGTGTGTATATTTTCTTTTGAATTAGTCCGCTAATTTGTCTTTTCTTTCGGGTTTAGTTTTAATGTATTTTCCAAATATTAATCCTTTTTGAAGTTAAACCGCATATGTTAACGATATGTGTCTGTGATCAATTAAAGAAATATATACTCAGGTGTAGGTAGGTATTTTTATATAAATTAAGGCTGGCAGCAAATAATTTTACAAGCGTATATCACGTATTAAAAATCGAACATTCGCACGCGGGCTCATTAAGCTGAAATCTGCTAAAATAAAAGACAGTACAGGGCTCCCTCACTCTTGTATTTGAGTGAATTAGCATTGTTGTTTGTTGTTTATTTTTATATTTGTGTAGAGGTGAGGCGTGGGCGAACGGGTACAGGATACCGCTCTAGTTTTTAATTGTAATGTGCAATTGCCGAGTGTGTACATTCTCCCGGGCCCAGATGACCATTAAACACTTGAGAAAGGGGCGCTGTATTTTTCCAACGTACTCAAACTTATATATCGGTCACTATGTTATGATCTATTTACAACTTACCTTTGTAAGGCTTTGTTTAATGAGTTTTTCTTTGTGCCAGCTTGTTAAGTAGAATTGTTTGCCTGTGAACTAATTTCTCTTTATAATGTAATTTATTGTAACTGTACCTATGTATTTTATGCTTTAGTAGTCACTAAACAATTGTGTACGTGTAAATTCCTTGTCTATTTTCTTTTGTCCTTGCCTTTACCTTATTATCGCAATATTACTATCGTATTTTATATGTACCGTAATTTGCCATATTGTTTTATGTGCTTAGTTACTTAAAGACCGGCGTGATTGGTTTTAAAGGGCCACATGTTTGGTATTATAATTTTTATCCTGATGATTTATGACACAATTGTGGGTGTGACTACGTTTTTTTTTTGTGTTTATGTGGAATTAAACTGCTTTTTATTTATTTTCTCTTAATGTTATAATTTTGTACGCAATTTAAGCTGATTTAGTGGTGTTTTGTTATATATTTAACCCTTTCATCGTATTTTTTTTGTGTGTTATTTGATTAATTAATGTACATGTGCAATTACTTACTTATAAATAAACTGGGTTTTATTGCTGATTCTTTCCCACAATAGTCCATTAACGGGTTGAACCACCATTGCGCAAAGCTCGTTAATTTTAATTTGAGTAGTTTCATTGTTTACCTGCCCCACACTTACCTCATCAAGCCTATCTCAGTCAAATAGCACAACGTACATACCACTAGACGGCCACTTCGTTTGATCAGATTTGAGGTTTGCGAGCAATTAAATATCAGACTTGTAAATAAATTCTAATCTTTTAATTATTGCCAGAAAAGTCCATGGCAAGGCAAGCAATTAATTTGAGTAATAGTAACATTATTGTCAGTAAAGTCAAGATAGATCACTTAGCGATTATTTTGTTCTTAGATTTGCATTATTGCGAATCAGTTCAAATTACTCTTTTCAAGATAGGGTAACTGGCGGGCGCTACAACGTGAGCGCAAACAATAGGTTCAGAAACTATTTCTGCGAGTATTCGCAGTTGCAAAATGATCGTTTCTAACCTAGTAATACAATAATAACGCTTGTTACACCATGTTTTAGTTTTTTTTGAAATGCCGATTTTACAAAAACAGGACAGAGTGATAATTATATCACAGTAATCAGAAAATGTTTCAATTAAGAAACTGTTTGTGGTGCACCTTTGCAACTATTTCAATGTCTGCACGATTTCAAAAAATTATTTTACCTATTACTTTCATATAGTAATGCTTGTATACACTCATATATTTTTGTAATTTCCATTTACTGCATAATTTCTAAAAACAATCGTTTTATTATTTAATGTGGGGGAGGGGGGGTTAGAGGGGTTAATACAATTAATTCTGTTAGTCGTAACGTCTTATATTCTATAACACACTTAAAATAGATGAGAGTAAAATGATCTTATAAGTTAAAACACAAATCTATAATAGAATAAACGTGCGGTCTGTATTGGTTGTGTAATTAGAAAATGAAAAAAGGAAGTGTTGGAATTAATTTTAATTTTTTCTAGGGTTTATTTGAATACTTTTTTTATTAAAAAAAAAGAAAAAAAAACTATACTTAATGATGGTATCAAAAATTTATAAATTTTTTTAAATCAATAATATACTTATCGTTGTACAAATTTTTAAATTTTGCAATTAAATAGTTAAATAGCAAGTCGTGCTTCTATATAATTACCTCGTGTAAGTGTCGCAATCTATAATCTAAATGCCTATATTCTTTATAATAGCATAGAAGGTGTTTCATTGGGAAATACGCACAAGTTAGGGGTACATAGGGAACACCAGGAGTGGTTATAAATAAGGTACATTTAATGTGTTTTAGATTATTTATAACCAAGTGTGATTTATCTATTTTGCTCAATTCTTTAATTCCTCACAACTTACGAATGACATTGAATCGTCTTTTTTTGATGTTCATTACATATATTTCTCGTCTAATATGTTGCCGTATAGCGTATAAATAAAAATTGGTATCTTAAGCCGGACATTAATAAATTAACAAATCTGATTTACTCAAAACAACACCTTCTATACCAGAATTTCAAAATTTCTTTGTTTATTTGAAAAGAGCAGAAAAATATCAATTTGAGTCATATCTAAATAGTTCATTATTTGGCCTCCAACCACCTAGATAACAGCCGTTTTACACTTAACAGAATTATTGCATAAATAATTGCTAAAATTACAACAGGAATTCTCTGTAAAGATTTTGTTCTTAAATTTGCATGTTGATGTATTACCTCAGAATAGAGAGTAATCAGAAGTGCCAGTCAACGTCGGCACCTTTGATGTCGGTGGTCACAAGTTGACCTGGGCGCATTGCATTAAACACGATCACAGAACAGTATTCGAATCCCATTTTTACAATAGTCAAAGATAAAATCCTTAATATTGGCAAAAACTATCAACACACGTAACTAATTTTATTAATATGTCCACACTAACAATCACAAAACAATTAACACCATAAAACAATAACCAAAATTAACACACTCAAAGACAATTAACAGAACACACATCTAACAATAGACGGTTTCTATTAAAGTTTGACATTTAAATGAGAGAGACAAAAGTTATACCCTAGTTGTGTCTCAAATTAGCAAGAAGGCCACACAAACGTAAAATATCACCATAAATTGGCAATCCATTTTTATTGTTCTAACCTAACCTTTTTTTATTCGCGCTCTGTTACCCTTGTTTTTTGTACCTTATTAGTTATTCCGTCGTTTTGTACTAATCCTTTTGTTTACATAATCATTATTTCCGTGCTTTTTTCACATTGCATTACCTACTTCTATCAGCTACGTTTATTTACCTTTTCTTTCTTCCTTTTATTAATCACTCTGCTTTTAATCCTTACAGGAAACAGTCTTTTTCAAGATTCAATTGTTTAGAACCATTGCAGTATAAGTAAGTATTAGGTTAAAAGTTAATTACATTTTGTTATTGATTCTTTCACTACAGGAAAACCGCATAATGCCCAAGTACTATTACAAGGATTGTGGCAACACCTCCAAATCTAAGAAGTCCAGAAATGTTCAATTTCATCCCTTTCCGAAACCGGTACGCAACATGGCTAAATGTCTTTTATGGCTAGAGTTATGTGGAAATCCATCCATCGAACATTACCAAAAATGTGTATATTTGCAGTAAGCAGTTTGGAATAGAAACAGAAGAATCTAATCCAGTACCACATCCGAATTATACTGCTAACTCCTTAGTGCATTCAAAAAGTTTAGATGTTCAGAGATATGTTGAAGTGGGACCGAGCAATAGGGAAGAAAGGGACCTTTACCTCGAAGCAACAGCATTGTTACGAAAGGAAAATAAAGACGGAAAAGATATCAGTGATCACACCTATAATAAGAAATTATCTCTTATCCATCATCATACAGCAACACAAACATTTGTTGAACTTGAGGATATGAAGAGTAAAAACATCTCTGTTTGAGAGTTTGAGAATTTTTTCTTGTTTGCATCTTTTGAACATAACAAACATTTTCAATATTCTACCTCAGTTTGAAGCATTTTTTAATTTTTTGGATGAAAGTGTCATGTCACAATTAATGTAAAAGCAAAATAGTCACACACCAACAAGAAATAAATTTAGTTACCTCACAAATAAGGACAAGTTATGTTTAATGTTGATACGTTTAAGACGTGGGTATACATTAAAAGAACTCTCTATATTTTACAACATTAGGTGCTCGTGTTACTGAGATGAGACATATGCCAGCTTGTTTTCGTTTATTAAATGACAAAGTTACCATAATACTTGGTACTACCGAAATCCAAATGTCAAAAAACTTCCAACAACAAGGAAACACACACTCAAATTATAAGCACTACAATACGGTAAAATTTTTGGGAGGAGTGTCGTCAAGGGGTGCAGTTGTGTATAACAGCGAAGGTTATAAGGGGTCCATTTCTGACATCGAATCGTTTAAAGCTTCAGATATTTCTGTATTTTTGGAAGGTGATGTGATAATGGCAGATCGTGGTTTTACCATTCAAGACGTGTGTAATGAAAATAAATAAACATTCATTACACCGCCTTTTTTGGCTGTAAGAACACGTTTAACAGCAGAGGAAGAGACATTGACTAAAAAATTGCAAAGTGTCGTATTACTGTAGAACGCTCAATTAGAAGGATAAAATGTTACCAAATTTTGGCGAAACCAATACAAATCTCGATGTTACCTACAATGTCAAATATTCTTAGTATCATTTGTTTTTTGGTAAACTTTGAAAAACCTGTTTTAATTTAAAATACATTTGTGTGTTATAACCCTATAATTGAATAAAAACAATTTCAAATTATAGTAATTACTATTTATTTTCGTCTGAATAAAGATTTATCTATTATTTATATTCTTTCACCCAACAACATATTAAATAAATGAAAATAGTGTTGTTAACATTTTTCATGTATAACTAATTCTGTGAAGTGTTGTACATATAAGTAATCAAATTAGTAGCTTCAATAATAAATCTACTAATGTCATATGTAGATTGATAGGTGATTATAATGAAAACACCATATTTGTATTATCAAGTTTAACTTAAACTAAAATATAAATATGTTACTGAAAGCATTCCAATTCAAATAATGGTAGATTTATCGGTATTTTCATTAAAAATAATTCTGTAACATACATGTTATAATACATTTTTTTTTTTAGTTTTTTAGTTAAATTGCCAATAATGGACTTTCCTACATCACATAATTTTACTTTAAAAACTAGCAAGCCTACGCTAGACCACACAACAAAATCACATTCTGACACATCAAAAATCAACATCGTAGTAGCAACCTGGTACATGTATGGATGGTTAGCTTTTAAAAACACTTTATTATTTTCTTTATAAGCAAAAAATGTACTTTTTTGTTTTGATGATAAAATACTATCGAAATCACATCGATTTTTTCCTACCAGCACTGTTAGATATTTGATTTCAATTACCCTTACGATTATGCCATTAGTTTTTACAACCACGTCAGCACTACGAGCTAAATGAAGGTAATTCTTATTGACATATAGACCAACTTGTAAAAACTGTTCATTTGGTTGAATATAATCAGCTATGTATTTGTCTCTTGCTTTCACTTCATTTACTTGACCATACCTAATTGCTGGTACAGGTAATTTTGGTGTTAGCTGCCACAGATTCCTTTTTAAGTAATTGCTTTTTGCTGAAGACGTCATCAGTGAGGCAGCAGTCTTCGCATTGGAAGATGTAATAAAATAACTTCGCCAAGTATACCAACCAATGGAATGTTGAATTTCTGCATCTTTAATAACGAATACATTACTCTTATGTTTTGCCATCAATTCATGCATGTTTTTTTTTAAAGATTAACACTTGTTCAATAAGAATGTTTATACTGTCCTGTTCCATTTTAAAGTCATTGTATTGTAATTTGAATAAAGTTGCAAACAATTGATTCTTGATTTTCTTTCTGCAGGTCACAAATAAAATTATTTAAATTTACATTTCTAATGTACTCTTCCGGTCTAGGATCAAATGATGCTCTCCGTATTGGTTCGAACCTCACTTTTCCATACTTTTTTACAGCTATAGGTCCTGCACTAATTCGGCTTTCCTTCCAGTTTTCTTTAATTCTCGACATTCTTTGCAATTCGAAGTTAGAGTGATCCTCAATATTTGCACCTGGCCGTAAAAGAGCACCTGGAACGTCCTCTGGCTGCAATGATATAGATCAGGACTTTCCAACCAAGGGGCACGCCCCCCTCGGGGGGCGTGGAGAAATGTCAGGGGGGACGCAATAAGTATGTTTACATTACCGAAAAAAAACCTATTTAACGAGTAGTTAAATTAACTGTTCCGAATTAAATCGCTGCTATACAAGTTTCAACAAGTAACAACACGACGAGTGACGCGACACCCGCCCCTCCTTCCCGCTTTCATTCTTCCATCTAACACTCACTCGTAAAACAATTGCGTACTCGCTTCTGTCAATAGTTCGTTCGAATAAAAATCCAAGTTGCGTTTCAAATCTGTTAAATGAGATTATTTAAGTGTGAATTTGTTTTATCTCCTAAATCTAAAATCTAATATAATAAAAGGTAAGTTTTTTAGTATTAAACTTTGCCCGCTATTTCTTATGTTTTCAACCTAAGTATTTATTTAAAATAAAAGGCTCGTAAAATTTAGTTTTAAGTTTGTACCTAACTAAATTATGCTGGCTTAGTTGTCAATTACGTACTTACTTATTTTTAAATCTGTAATTATTTATGTCCCAAAATAGTACCTAGAAGTAGGTAGGTAATTATTTTTATTTATAAGCTCGTTCGTGTATAAATAAACATTTAGTTTAAAAAATTATTTAGTTTTGTCTACAAATGAAGTTATTATGTAATTTAATCGAAATATTCAGATTATTATTTTAATCTCTTGATTTTATCGCTTTCGTCAATATCTTTGTGCAGATATTGTCGAAGGCGATAAAAAAATCCACTAGTCATTTTTCTCAATTTCAATTTGTATTGATGATTATTCATGATATAGTTATAGGTATTTTGTTATTTTTTCTCGCAAGTTCCGTAAAAATGTTTCAAGTATATTGAAACATTTTTACGGAACTTGCCTTCGGCTCGGACTGAAATTCTTGTATTGTCAACGCCATACAGCACCTGTAGGTATAGTAAGCTCGCTCACACAGCGGTGCGGATGCAGCCCGTTCTCGGGAATTTTTTCGTAATGTTCGAGTTGCTAGGCACTGTGTCAAACAGAGCGTGGCACAGACGCGGTCCGTTACGGACTTGAAAGCTATAACAAAAAAAATCCCGCAAGCGGCCCGCATCCGCATCGGTCTATGTGGCTTGAGCTTTAGGGCGTGCGTTGAGTTAAGCGGGTGCACGCGTCGGGCGTCGGACGCGCGCGAGTGTTGTATGCACGGCGCGCGCCGGACGGCCTGCGAAACGCCGTGTGAGGCTCGAGCTTGAACTAGTATTAAATTGTTTCAGACGCGAAATGGCAGCGAAAAAAAGAAAGTTTTCGGAAGATTATATTAAATTTGAATTTACCTTCATAGAAAAAGACGAGCTACAATTGCCACAGTGTGTAATATTTATGAAAGTTTTAAGGAATGATAGCATGAGACCCACTCGCCTTGAGAGGCATTTGAGCCAGCAACATCCGACTCTGGCTTCGAAGTCCAAACAGTTTTTTTCTTCTAAAGCAGAATCACTTAAGCGCATGAGATTGGATAAGTCAGGAAGTTATCAGAAAGGTGTATCACAACATGTCAAAGCATCATTTGAAATGGCTTTTTTGATAGCAAAACAAAAGAAACCTCACACTATCGGGGAGGATTTAATCAAACCATGTATCCTTAAAGCCACGCAAATAATGTTAGGAGAAGAATCAGAGCAAAAAATTAAATCATTATCTCTCTCTAATAACACAGTCAAGCGAAGAATTGACGATATTGCATCAGACATAAAATTACAAATTATAAATAAAGTCAAACTATTACCATTTTTTGCCATTAGTTGTGATGAGTCCACAGACATCGTTAATTGTGCACAATTAATCATTTATGTTAGGTATGTCAGCGGAGATCACATTGATGAAGAGATTTTCCATTCCCAATCATTATCAGCAGGCACTAAATCTGAAGACATATTCAATGCAATATCGGACTTCATCGAAAGAAATGACTTGGATTGGGAATAAACTGATTGGACTCTGCACAAACGCCGCCCCTGCAATGATAGGTGTACGATCAGGCTTGGCTCAAAAACTCAAGGAAAATAATCCCCTATTAGTTAGTACACATTGTGTCATTCATCGGCAAGCTTTGACCTCAAAAACTTTGCCACAGAATTTGTGCCAGATTTTGAACTCGGCTATAAAGATCATAAATTACATCAAGAGTAGTGCATTGAACAGTCGCTTATTTACATTACTTTGTAAGGATCTCGATTCTGATCACAAGGTCCTCCTATTTCATACAGAGGTGGGCTGGTTATCAAAAGGCAACATGTTAGCTCGCCTTTATGAATTAAGAGAAGTGGTTATCCTCTTTCTTGAATTCAAAGAAAATAATCATTTTATGCAACTATTCAAAGATGAAACATTTCAGTGGAAGCTGTCCTATTTAGCTGATATATTTGAAGCCCTGAACCAGCTAAACTTGAAACTTCAGGGCAGAAATGGCACTTTGATTAGTAACTATGATCATATTCAAGGTTTCATATCAAAGCTTCAACTTTCGAAAAAGAAGGTATCTGCTGAAAATGTATTTCCCTTTTCACGGCTATCCGAAGCAATCAATAATCAAAAACTAAATAAATATTTGAAATCTGAAATAGAAACTCATTTACAAGTGTTGGAAAACGAATTTCATCGATACTATCAAGATATCAATTCCGAGTCACCAATATGGCACATGACCAGAAACCCATTTGTTGTCGACGTCTTACAATTGCCTGAAGAAGTTCAGGAAGAATTTCTAGAAATGAAGGCTGACTCGACCATGAAAGATGACTTTCATCTCTTGACATTACAGAAATTTTGGATCAAACGATTCCTTATTAATCCGAAAGTTGCTTCTCTTGCTTTGAAAATACTGATTCCATTTTCATCCGCTTATTTATGTGAGACAGGTTTTTCAGCTCTAGTTTTAATAAAAACTAAACAGCGAAATCGCCTTGCCGTCGATAGCGATTTAACCAGAGCTCTAGCAAAGACTGAACCCAGAAT
The DNA here is from genome assembly GCA_036346205.1 of Vesta saturnalis. Taxonomy (NCBI): domain Eukaryota; kingdom Metazoa; phylum Arthropoda; class Insecta; order Coleoptera; family Lampyridae; genus Vesta; species Vesta saturnalis. The sequence goes on along the minus strand of JARFJB010001964.1, from coordinate 152,802 downwards.
CGACCAACTGGTACAGAGCATGCAAGCTCAAGTATCTCATTAGTTCTTTAAAAGTTTTTATTTATTTGTTTTAAAATTACTTGAAGTTTTTTTTATTTGTTCAAAAATTACTTTAAAACTTAAATAAATAAATAAATTGATAAAAAAGTGTGTTTCTTATTTTTGTTTATACTTAGGGGGCATGAAAATATTATTTTTGGTCCGGGGAGGCTCGGCGAAATAAAGGTTGGGAAAGCCTGATATAGATGGTTGGTCCACTAAGAAAGTAACACACCTAGTAAGTAATGAGAAACAAATCAGTTATCTAAATACTTACTTATACACCAAGGGTTGTATACAATTGAGTCTTGAAAAAGACTGTTTCCTGTAAGGATTAAAGGTAGGGTGATTAATAAAAAGGAAGAAAGAAAAGGTAAATGAACGTAGCTGATAGAAGTAGGCAATTCAATGTGAAAAAAAAAACACGAAAATAATGATTATGTAAACAAAAGGATTAATACAAAACGACGGAATAACTATTAAGGTACACAAAACAAGGGTACACAAAACAGGGTAAAAAAAGGTTAGGTTAGAACAATAAAAGCGGATTGCCAATATATGGTGATATTTTACGTTTGTGTGGCCATCCTGCTAAATTGAGACACAACTAGGGTAGAACTTTTGCCTGTCTCATTTAAATGTCAAACTTTAATGGAAACCGTCTATTGATCGCAGATATACGTCATATTGAATTGTTAATAAATAACGCGGTAAATTCAAATATACTAATGTAAAGGTCCCCGTAACGTAATGCGTACGCAGTTGCGCGAATATTAACCGAGACCATAAATATTCTAGACTGACACTTCTGATTATTCTCTATTCTGGGATATTACATTGCGCGTTAATTATAACATAATTTTCACTGATGCGCTTGCGCATAATATGTTAAAAAGTCAGCTGATTGCGGCTGTTGCATTACGTAACCTAACATTTAATACAGTTACCTCAAAATCGTTTTTACGAATATTAATAGCCAAAAATGAATAGAATGAAACTTATTCGTATGACAGTAATAGTCATTAATATATTATTATGTTATTTAAAAAAAGAATAAGAAAAGACGACGTTCACAGTCGTGTAAGGGTTGGTTGCAAAGAAGGTTGGAAGGTAGAGGTACCCTCAGCTTATAGAACAATGAGCTAAGGTATGAAGATCAAAATGCATACAAAAATTTCCTTCGTTTAAATGGTTCCCAGTTTATGAACTTATTAACTTTAGTTGAGGACGATATAAAAAAACAAGAAACTTTTATTCGGGAACCCATTAGTGTTAAACATAGGTAAGCTAATTTCTATACATAGACATAATAATTAATTTGTGCTTTATCTTAGATTAGATATTACTTTACGTTTCTTAGCAACATGTGAATCTTATAGATCACATGTATAACATGAGAGTACATGAAAGTACCATTTCGAAAATCGTTCCGGAAGTATGTTCTGCTATATACAAAGCTTTAAAAAGGAATTACTTAAAGGTTAGTATAATATTGTATTAATATGTAAAGAAATCTTTAGGTTTACTCTGTAGATACCAACAACACGTGAAGAATGGGTCAAAATAGTTGACGAATATGAAAGAAAATAAACTTCCTGAATTGTATTGGTGCACTTGATGGACGACAAATAGTTTTTAATGCACCAACATCATCCGAATCATATTATTACAATTATAAAAATACTAATAGTATTGTTTTAATGGGTGGATTTAGTTATGCAAATGTTGGAACTAATGGAAGAATAAGCGCCGGTGGAGTGATTGAAGCATGTAATTTATTTAAAAGGGTTAAAAATAATAGTTTGCAACTGCCCGAATCTCGCTATTTACCAGGATTAAAACGCCCACTTCCTTATGTTTTTATTGCCGATTAGCATTTCCTTTAATGGAAAATTTAATGAAATTATTTCCTCAACGAGCTCTAAATGAAGAAAGCCGTATTTATAATTAACGTCTTTCTAGAGCTAGAATAATGGTCGAGAGTGGATTTGGCATTTTAGCTAACAGATGAAGAGTTCTTTTAACACCAACCAATTCATTTGAGTCCAGAAAAGGTGGAGTTAAATACATTGGCTTGCCTTGTCTTGCATAATTTTTTGGCAAATCAAGATTCCACTTACATCTGTGAAAACACAGAAACCAATTTAAAAGATTACAACTTACAACCAGTCAACAGTCAGGGTGCCAACACATCTACATATAGTGCTAGATCAGCTAGAGACGATTTTAAAACTTATTTTAATTCAATTAGTGGTGCAGTACCATGGCAAGATGATGCAGTTAAAAAAGGAAACTGGGTATTAGAACGAAAATTTATATAACATGAAAGTACAAATAAATTTCAAATATTTAATTCTTTGCATTTCCTTAATGCCTTATTAACGGTAGATACAATGGCTTCCTCAGCTTCATCATTATTAATTCATTCTAATTTTCCAACAATGTAGTCTCCAAAACTTTCGATGGAAGTTTTTGTATGTTGTGGTGGTGAAGATACCGTTAATTTTTTGTTGATAACATTGAGCGTTCCTGACACATTGAAAAAACTGTGAATCATCTGCTTTCCTTTTTTTCGAGTTTTTAAAAGTAGGAGTACTGGTACCAGGTACAGACATCGAAGAATGAAGGCGTTTCTCATTGTTAGAAAGAAATGGGACTCCTCCTACGGAAACTGGCCCATCTGGTGAAACTATACCAGAATACACTTCTTCATATTCTGACTCGTGTTCATTAATCTTTAAAGCTAATATTATTAAAAAGCACACGTATTTGATATGACTTTACCGAAGGATCCATTACGGAATCAATTTTTTGCATTTCTGTTTCGGTATTTTCAGTTTCATCAAGTGCGTCTTGGGACTCTCTTGGCACATCGTCACCTATTACAAATGATATTATTTGAAAATACCATAATGATGGTTCATATACCTACAACAGTAATAACTTTGAATAACACAGCAAATTGTATTTAAAAATTGTTCCTCATCTTCACCAGCTCCACTTTTATACGAGTTTATCCATTTTTTGTACTCCTTTAATGCGTTTTGCTTCAGTGACTGAAACTTGTTTTGATTTCGATACCGGTAATATTTGGCTTATATTTCTTTAAACTGTTTTCTATTGGTCTAAAGCAGTTTTTCTTAAATTTCTATTTTTATAGTTCACTGATTTAACTTTATAAAGGTTCGCGGCCATTGTCTGTATTCCTCGATTAAACAAATTACTTCTTCACGAGACCAAGACATAATTACTTGCTGATGATACAAAAATTAATATCAATTTTGTCTTTAGCTTATAATACTTACAAGAGTTTATTTAAACGGTAAAACCAGAGAAAGAGAATATTAACAAACGTATTAGAATATTGAGGTTAGTTAACCTCAAGATGCGATACAAAATTCAACTACGCGCATATTATTTCATTGTTTACACAGTAAATATAGAATATGTTAAATATTTTTACTACCAAAATTATAAAGATAATTAATTAAAATTAAATTAAAATTAATGTTTTACACTTCATATTTTTACTGCGAAAAAAGTTGCCAATGATTTTTGTTACTATTTTCGCAATAATTCTGTTAAGTGTAAAACGGCTCTTCCTACATTGTGACAAAAGTACCAAATGTACTTTGGCTGCCTGACTTCCGCATGCTCGTTGCACGTTTATAGAGTGCACGGTATCCGTAACATAACAAAACCGAAAAGGTCTATGATCTACCTTTGTTATTTATATAAACACAATCCTCAATATTCGTTCCTATATTGTGGTATAACGTTTAATAAAGAAAAATGGCTTTGACGTGTACTATATGCAATTTTTTTCTAAACCTTGCAATTTACGAATGCATGTGAAAAAATTCACCCAAGTAAGTTAAGCCTTAAACCAGTCTTTTTGGCATTTCACAATTATAACCGATACTAATCTGCCTGTAATCTAGCACTTTTTGTTAATGTATGTGTGTTTCAGAGAACATACTGAGTGCGGCAGTCAATCCTGCATTTTTGAAATGGCTGTGGACGACTACAAAATGGGCGGAGCGAGTTGTCAAGGTTACCGCTGTGTTCCCCATCTCAAAGCGTTTCAGTCGCCATCGAGCAGTGGTCAAAACAACACCAGGCGTTTGCCGTGAAAGCGTTTTACCAAACCGGTAGCTACGCAGCAGCTCAGCGCCGTTTTCGTACTCTTTTTGAAATTAATCGCAATAGGCCAGTGCCTAGTGTAAACTCAATAAAGTTGTGGGTGACAAATTTTGTAAATATCGGTGAAACGACGAGCAGAAGACGTGGCAGTGCGAGATCCGTGCGAACTTCCGAGAATGTTGAACGCGTGAGGATTGCTGCGGGAACAAGCCTGCGGAGATCGGCGCTTCGGCAGAGTGTCGCCCTTGGAATTTCTGACAGGTCTGTCCGAAGTATCTTGAGATTTGATTTGCCCCCTTACAAAATTCAAGTGGTTCAGGCATTGAACGATAACGATTTTGCTGCCCGACGGCAATTCTGCGAAACGTTTTTGGACATGGTTGAAGAAAATGAGGAGCTTGTTCACAACCTCTGGATGAGTGACGAGGCACATTTTCACCTCTCGGGATATGTGAACAAACAAAATTTGAGATACCGGAATGATCAAAACCCTCAACAACTTCATCAGCGACCTCTACGCTCAACCAAGGTAACAGTTTGGTGTGCCATGTCCCCATCGGGAATCATAGGCCCATTTTTCTTTGAAAATGAAAGGGGGCAGTCTGTTACCGCGAACGCAGAACGGTATTCGGAAATGTTAAGGTTATTCTTCATTCCTCAACTTTGTCAACATGCAGTGAATGATCAAACCTTATTCCAACAAGATGGAGCCACAAGCCACACAGCCCGTGTGAGCATGAATATTCTTAATGAACATTTTCCGAATCATGAGATATCCCGAAACGGAGCGATTTCTTGGCCTCCCCGTTCGCCCGACCTCACTCCATGTGATTTTTTCTTGTGGGGATACCTGAAAACTAAAGTGTACGAAGAACGACCTCGTACAAGTGAAGAACTCAAGGAAAGAATCCGACTGGAAATCCAGAGAATTTCTAAGAGAATGCTCCATGACGTGATGGACAATTTCAGAAATCGCCTGCAAGAATGCAGTAATCGGGAAGGATGCCATCTTACCGATGTTATTTTTAAACGTTCATGTTTTGTCAGTGCTTTTTAATGCACAATAACGTTATATCAATAAAATTTTGATAAATGCATCCGTTTATTTTTCTTACCCATTTCAAAAATGCAGGATTGACTGCCGGGCCCTGTAGATGAAATTGCTCCTATAAAAAGTAGGCATTCACAAAATATTCGAATTTAACGTACGTTAGAAGAATTCATTCTGGTAAATTAAAACCTTTATCTTTTAATAATACATTTGACTAAATCTAATATAGGTATTTTAATAATCTGAGTAAACGTTTTGTTGATTTTTTTTAGACAAAACCAAAAGCTTACACATACGAATGTGAAAAATGTCACAAACGTTCACCACTATTACACATATGTAAAATACTTATCTTTTTGGGTTTTTTATGGTGTATTTAAGTTTACAAATCTAAACGTTTCGATAACACTAACAGTTATTTTCGTCAGTGGTAGTAATACAGTAGAGCATCAATTGCCTGGACTAATTGATGCACGGCAGTGTTGGGATAATTGATAATCCGGATAACCGATTCCGACTCGATTTTAGCCCTAAAGTATAGATGCATGTAATCGAAACTGTACATGTAGTAGTAATACAGTAGTATATACTTACAGTAGTGCGTACTCTAATACGAATCGTATAACTCAACTCCTTTATTAATACATATACCGTGAATAAATGATTTTCTAAAGATGAAAAAACAAATAGTATTTAACACATTTTATTTTTGCAAATTACAGTACTGTAGTATGTAATTAAAAAAAAACTACAGTACTGTAGGTTTAAGGATTCTTAGAAGAAATCAGATATTTTTTGCTTGAGACCACTGACACGTTTTTTTGCAGCTAAACCTCTTAGTCGCTTTAAGGACAAAAGCTGAATGGTGTCACACTCAGCTTGACGCTCGAGCCACTTCATAGCTTTTTCCAGTCAGATAAACGCTTCATCGTGGGTTGAAACATCATCTTCTTCATCCTCCCCTTCCTCTTTTATTTCCTGATTGTCGTCCTTTATCTGCTGTAAAATTTTTTCATCAGAAAGAATCTGATATTCAGGGTCCTCCAATCGTCTATATTGGCGTTGTCACACTAGTGAAAGCCTGGTGCTTCCTTGATCATTCTCCTTAACTCATCGGGACCATCACTTTCTTGTGGATTATCTGGATTGGGATCATCACTTTCTTGCGGATCTTGTGGTTTAGGCCCAAGCATCCGCCGCCATGTAGACTGCGTCTTTTAAATTCAATTTCTTGTAAGTACTTAGTACAGATTCTTCACTATTCTCCATATCTAGAAGCAACATTTGAAGCAACTGCTTTCAATAGAAACGTTTAAACGTTTCTATCACCCTGGTCCATTGGTTGTGGGACTGACGTCACGTTTGGCGGTAGAAACAAAACATTAAACATGCCATCAAGTGGGCTCAAAACTACGTCTGATGGATGAGATGGTGCATTATCTATAAGTAAGAGCACTTTGCCGGTTGAACCTGTTTTTTATTGTTGATTTTTAACTTCTGGGATGAAAACATTCTCATACCAGTCGCCAAAAATATTTGTGTCCTTCCAGGAATTTGATTTCTGTATACAACAGGGAGCTTTCTTATACCCTTAAAACATCTAGGCTGCTTTGCTTTCCCAATAACAAGCAGTGGGAGCCTGTGATCGCCAGTAGAGTTAGCGCAAACCATAGCTGTAATGCGGGCTTTGCTGGCTTTGTATCCAGGCGCTGCAGTTTCCCTTTTTGATACAAGGGACTTGGTTGGCAGCTTTTTCCAGTTAAAACCTGTTTCATCCGCATTATAAATGTTCTTTGGTTCAAAACCACCAGTTTTGCAAAATTCTTTAAACGTTCTAACTTGAATAAACCATGTATACATTACCGAGACCAGCACCTGATTGTCTATTGGTACTCCCATGTTCACTATGTAGTTTGGAAGCATAGTCTTTTATTGTTTGACTCTGCTTTTTAATGTACTGCCGCGCTAAATTAGCACCACTTACACCACGTTCTAGCTCTTCCAATATTTTCAGTTTGTCTGCACTTGATAAAGCTACACGTTTACGATTAGTCGACATCACATAGCTTAATGTTACAGTAAATACATTAATCTCAAAACACCATCACAAATATCACAAGTTAACCCGCGATCGTTCGATTGTCGAGTGTACAAAACGGACGTCTGGATGACCGATATTCGAATAATTGAAGCTCTACTGCACTATCTTTTAAAATTGTTTAAGGTATTGAAATTGTGAAATTTAAAAAAATTGAAAACGCAAACATGAGCCTGTTATTAATATAACAGTTTGATAAACGTATAAAGCCAATTATGGAATACAATTTTAGTAAAGAATAACTAGATCATTTATAAATTAAATATTGTTAAACTGCCTTGAAGATGATAAATCAGAACACCCTCTGAATAAAGTTATGTATAGTTGTGAAAAAGTTTAGTTTGAAATTGATAAAAGCATTCATAAATATACACTTGACATCAATTAAAATAATCCAGTCAAATCTAACAAAGAAATAGCTTTGTTAATAAAGGTAAGTGTTATTTAACAGTGAAAACACAATGTGGTACGTTTTATATAATTTTTAATTTCAATTTCAACTACACATGTTAAATTATAGCGCTGTGGTAATTTAACATATAATAAAATTAAAATCAAGACATACCATTATGCCTTTTTTTAATTATAAGATGCTAAATCCTACTTAAACGTATTTTCTTCTTGTCTGTTGAAATTATTAGGATGTTTGTATATCTCAATAGCTTCACGTTGCAAATGAACATAATAATGAGTCCGTCTTGACAATACTCCCATATTATCAAATTGAATGTTATGATTTAAATTATTTACGGCATGGTCAACTACCGCAGATTTCTCTGGTTGACCTAATCTACAAAATCTCATATGTTCTTTACATCTTGCATCAAAGCTACGCTTTGAGGTTCCAATGTATACTTTTCTACGTGAACAAGATAATTTATACGCTCCGGAAAATGATAACGGGTTTGAAACATCTTTAGGTAACCTTAAATGTTCTTTAATTTTTCTTGTAGGTTTAAACTGAAAATCAAAGAGAAGCAGGTAATTAGCGGTTGGTTGAAAAGTACTGAAAGCGACAAATAGGGTTGTTGTTTGTGTGTTGGATTTCTATACTTTTATATTAATTCCATATGTTAGATAATTATGGTTTTGGGTTTAGTTTGCTCTCGGTTTTCGGTTTGGATAATAAATTATTATACACTAGAAATATAAAAAATTATAAACATATTTAATTTAATTACTCGTTTTTATAATTATTTTTAGATAATGAAGCATTAATAATTGAGGAAAATGCAAACAACTCTGAAGAAGGTTTAATCCAGGATTAACTTGAAGATAAAAAACATAAAACTAAGGAGTGAATTAAATAGTATTAAGTTCAATGAACAACTGGAGACGTTTAAATAGTTAATGAATACTGCACGAACGATCTTAGCGGCAATTGAGAACCAAAGTTGTACCATTGAGTAAAAAATATGATTTGTTACTCAATGGTTGTACTTCTTTTAAGAGAATGCAAAGTTCCAACTTGCAACATTCCACAACAGAGACGTCTGTACAAACAAAAAAATCCATTACCAAAAGATGTACACCACTTGGCAAACCAGACTCCGAAGAAGCAAATAATATTGCGTTAAATCTTGTATACCCACCAGAATTAGAATTAAATGAATATTTAACATATGTATTTTCGTTTTCATGTTTAAAAATGTATATTTTAAAAATCACATTTTTTTGTGAAAGCCCAGATAAACAAAACCGTGGATAACAAGAGGTTACTGGTATGTGGTAAACTAATTACATTTTTTCCCTTGGTATATATCACAGAAAAAAAAACATTGCTATATTTTTTCTTTTACCTTTTACCTAAAATAATTTTTACCTTAACAACAAAAAATAAAACCACTTTATTTTTTCTTGCAGAATAATCTGCAATGAAACATAATGCACTTATTCAGTATTAGTACGTAATGACTAACTTGGATAGGATCTACTCTCTTGGCGAAATCAAAGTACATTTGGTAGAGAGCTACTTATGGCTGATATCGAGATTATTCGGTGTCTCATGGCAACTGTAGAAAAAATAATTTATGTTTTATGCTAGTACAAAAAGTGATTTGATCTTGACCAAACATCAGTATCGCGTGATCACTGAATTATACAACTGGAACGATGTATCAAACGCAAGCAGTTAGAGTAGTGCCACTGCAAATCGAGTATTGTTTTATTTGTTTAGCATGTTTGTACTTATGAGTGTATTTTGATATTGGTAGATATATAAAATAAAAATCATTTATCTTCAAGATGTTAATAAACTTGTCATTATGACTGTCAATTTCGATAGTTTAAGTTGTTTTTTATTTGTGTATTTCAAATCACATACGTCTTGCACCATTATTCATTTCAACCTAATAATGAGATAAATAATAGGGCTAGGACAATGTGATTTTGATAGAACATTTCAGATCGAAACAATATGTCAGAATGACGCACACTTGTCATCAGTTATCACTCCGAATGAGACTTATTTGAGGCTTGAAGATAAAATAGTATATAGCGATCGACTTGTGAGTTGATCAATATTTTGCTCAAAACTTGATCTCAATACTGATCAACGTCTTACATAATAATCTACTATTATCATTGAGGATGTTTTTTTTTATTCTTACCCTTTTGTTTCCTGTTCGGTGAAAATCTCTACTATAATGAGATTGCGATATAATGTATCAAATGATAATAACATCGACATACAACTCTCAAAGATAGATATAGAAATATTTCTATCAATTTTAATTTAAAACATTTCAATTTCACCTGTTTAAGAAATTTGAACCTTAAAACTAGGTATTAATATTTTCGAATAAGGGATTTGTGATTTATTGTGAATATCTCCAATAAATGACAACAAAAATGTATAGTATAGATCAACTACTTCGTCCTAAGTACGAAGTATATTCAGAAGTCAGCAAAACCATTTAAACCAAACAACAAAATTATTTTTGAGTTGCGAGCTCACAATGGTCCCATTACTAGCAATGTATGCAACAAGGACGCAAGTCCACGATTTGCAGCGTGCCCGTTCTAAGTCTTTCCAGTTGTGTAAGTCAGTGCGTGTGACTGACGTTCATAGGATGTCATTATTTTAATAAATACAATTTCAAAATGTTTGATATTCAATATAACTTCGCTTTTTAGTTTCGTTTTAAGCAAGGGTAAGGTTATTTAAATGTAAGAGCGATTATCTTCTAAGAACAGAATTGTAATCCACTTTGGACGTCGGCGTCGCCGGTGGCGTCATCTATACGTTATTTCACCAACTACTGTCACATATAAACCAAACTTATAGAGATAAAATCCAATAAATATTAAAAACTACACGCTAATTTCACTAAAACGTAGTATAATAATCATTTTGTATAAACTAGAAATGTCTGATACTAATGAGGTGTTTCTAAACAAAGCAAATAAATGTGGCTGGAGAAAAAAAAATACGTTTTATTCGTTTTCCTCGTTCCGAAACATGACATTTTTTTGTACTAATGAAACAAATAATTAATAAAAATCTTCCGAGGTATAACAAACAAAATTATTAACCTTCTTTGAAGTATTCTCAATCTTAATGCCCTGTATCTGTATCGAAATTATGGTAACGTTCGTTAATTATGTTAAATTTTAAACAACTAATAAAAAGTGAAAACGATTACAGTCCGAAGAAAGTTCAAAGTTATTTTGAGAAACGCTGTAATAATTCTAGAAAGTATTACGTGTTATGGAAACCAGAAATGTATAAAACTTCAAAATACAACAGTACAATAATTGAAAACTAAATAACTATTTATATCAATTGTTCAAAGCGGGCACCATTTTGTTCAATACTTTTCTGTGGTCTTTTAGTAAAATTTACAATCGATCTGATCACAGCTGGATATCATGGATGATATTTTTACGATGGTGTTTTTTGCATAGAGGAGAAAATGCATATTCATTTTAATTAATTTGCATCTACGTACATATTTTAAGTCATATATAACCATAAATAAATAGCATTAGGAGAAAATTGTAAGCTTGCGTTGGCTCAAGGTGGTTGTTCCACTACGAATTTAACTTAAATTGGCAATCCCACAGCCAAGTGGTCACGCCTGATAGCCAGGCAAGTTCATCCACGGGTGGGTTTCTTAACCGAGGTTCCCAAGCCTCAACTAGGTTTCTTTATGGTTCTCAAGCCAAAATAAAGGGTAACTAACAGTAGATTCCTAAGCATCATTTTATTGGGTGTCTTAATGGATCCCAAGTCATAATAAATGGTTTCCATTAAGACACCCAATAAAATGAGACTTGGAAACCTCAGACAAGTTACCCATTTATTATGGTTTGGGATCCATTAAGACACCCAATAAAATGAGGCTTGGGAACCTCAGGCAAGTTACCCATTTATTATGGCGTGGGATCCATTAAGACACCCAATAAAATGAGGCTTGAGAACCTCCGGATATTTACCCTTTATTTTGGCTTGGGAACCATAAAGAAACCTAGTTGACTTGGGAACCTCTGTTAAGAGACCCACCCGTGGCTGGACTTGCCTGGATATCGGACGCAGCCCCTCGGCGATGGGGTCGCCAATTTAAGTTAAATTGGTAGTGGGACAATCACCATGGACCAACGTAAGTTTACAACTTTCTCCTAATTCTATTTATTTATGCTTAGGTACTTCACTGAGGTTTGTCAAACTCTGGATTTAAATTAAGCACAAAAAGTTGTCTAGGCTTGTGAAATATAAAGATGGTGTGAATTACCTTAATAATAACATTTAAAGTTAGCTATTTGTTTTGCGCGACACGCACGCGTTTTTAGGGGCCCCTATATATTATTATCTCAGTTTTTGGTTTCAGAGTCTGAAACTTTGCTCAAGTTAGTTTTATAAGTGGTAGTATCTGCATGCAAAATTTTATTAAAGTTGGAGATGGTCCAGTAGGGGTCACTGGTCTCATTAAGATTGTGAACGAACAGAGTAATAGAAAGGTTAATAATTTTATTGATTACAAGTCATATAAATACAAACATAAAACTCCCAAATTTATTCAATTAGGAAATAATAGTTATTTGTATCATTAGTACAATTAGTACAATAAATGTCAATTTGTGGGACAAGGAAGAAAATTGCTGAACGATACGAAGCGGAGTCTAGCAATCTTCAGAGTACCGAAAATGCATTTTTTGTATGAATAAAACAAAAATTTTTTCTCCAGTTACTTTTATTTTTATATTCGACTATTTATTTGCAGTTCACTATGTTTTTGGGAACCCCTTATTTATGTCACTATCAGTATCAGACATTAATAATACTCATTTTATACAAAAATGAGTATTATTCTACTTTTAATTATTATTCATTGGATTTTATCTCCATAAATTTAATTCAAATGTGACAGATGTTAGTGAAAGAATGTGATGATAGATGGTGTCACCGGCGACAGCAAATACCTAGATATCTCTATTCATAAAAGATATCCACTCAAAACATATAAATAAACTTACATTTGCTTAAAACGAAGGTAAACAAAAATATTATATTAAATAGCAATACTTATTTATGACTGAAAACGTCGTTTGTGATGAACATGCGAAAATTGTATGCATTGAAGTAATGATATCGCATGAATGTCATTCACACGAAGTTGATGTTTAGTGAGGGTCAAATTACTTTTTGTACAGTTACCATAGAGACTCCGAAGAATTCCGAATTCAGCCACTATTGGTACGAAATGCCGTCACAATGTAGCGTCTTATTTAGGTGGTTGGAGAAAAAAATATCTTCTTTACATTTTAAATTATCGACATATTTAAATTTGACTAAAGTTAATTGATAGTAAAATTATATGGGGAAATACCGAACACATTTAAGGTAACTTAATTTTGCTACTCTTTCCAAATATGTAAAAGAAATTTTCAAAATTTTGGACCAAAAATATATTATGTAGTCAATAGGAAAAAAAAAACAGTGTGGTTAGTAAGTTATGAAGAATTGGATTTAGAATTAGACGATAGATTTTACGAAAAAAGTTTTTACTGCTAATAATAAATTTTTTCTCCAACCACCTAAATAAGGTGCTATATTGTGACAGTATTTCGTACCAAAAGTGGCTAATTTCGGGATTCTTCGTGTATCCATGGGAACTGCATAAAACGTATTTGACCTTCACCATTTTTGTATGACGTTCATGAGATGTTATTACTTCAATAATTACAATTTCAAATTTTAGCATGTTCGTCACAAACAACGTTTTATTCATAAATAAATATTGATATTCAATATAATTTTACTTTTTATTTTCATTTTAAGCAAGTATAAGGTTATTTAAATGTTTTGAGTGAATATCTTCATGCACAGAAGTGGACATTTGCTGTCGCCGGTGACACCATCAATCATCACGTTATTTCACTCACATCTGTCACATTTAAATTAAAATTTATAGCTGTAAAATCCAATGAATATTAATTAAACACTACACGGTAAGTTTTTTAATTCACTAAAATGTAGAATAATACCACTTTTGTATAAAATAGAAATGTCCGATACTGATGGCGACATAAATAAGGGGTTCTCAAACAAATAGTGAACTGCAAATAAATTACTGAATATAAAGGTAAAAGTGGCTGGTTTATTCGTACAAAAAATGCATTTTCGGGACTCGAAAGATGGGTGGACTCCGCTTAGCGTCATCCAGCAACTTTCTTCCTCGTCCTGAAAATTGCCATTTTTTGTACTAATGAAACAAACAACTACATCGTAAACAATAAGACACATGGTAACATTATATTAGCAATGTGAGATTAATGTGACAATGCCAACCAAATAAACGATATCCTTTGAATCATATGGTTTGGCAAACATGTTATTTATTAGTAGCGCATTTGTTGCCAACTAATTATTCATATTATTCTATACATATTTAAAAAAAATACAAGTTAATGCGCGATCTGTTTATAATTTGTAAAGTAACATTGAACTATGAGTTATGACTATGAGTCACGTTAAGCGTGAGCTTGTTGATACCTTCAATTGAGGTTCATTTAAATTTTATTGTCAATTCTTTACCATCATAATTCTTATTTAAGATTATGTAATTGTGAGAACAAGTGGATTTGAAAAGTTTAGCATTGAAAATTAATGCAATGAATTTAATGACAGTGGTTTAAATAAAATTTAAAGGGCCGATACAACATCTGAGTTTGGTTTGAGGGTACAAATTTTAGAACTAATTTAAATTTAATACAAATTTCTTGTAATTTGGTTGCTATGTAATAAATTTCATGTACTTAGTCAAGCTAAAGTACCTTAGTATTTTTATACAGGGTGGCCAATAAGTGAGTGGATAGAAGATAACAGTTTTATTGAATATTTTCTAATTCTGTACATTGGTATTGTTTTTATTGTTATTGTTGTTGCAGAATTTGATCATTCTTTATAGAATAATAATAATAGATATGAAATTAAAAACTAGAAAATATCATATAATTTGAGATATATGGAGAGTTATCAAATCCTACAACTAGAATAATAATAAAGTGGAGAATTAGAAAACGTTCATAAAAGATTCATGAGGCGATATTATTTAAGTTACAATTTTTTTTAACTTAATTACAGAAAGACTATAAAATTAAGCCCAGAAAACAGTGTATCATTGGAAAGCTTTTGAAAAGGGGTATCAAATCATTCCATAATGCACAGGGTGTTCCATTCAAAATATTTGAGAAAAATAACAATTCGGATAATGATATCACCCAGTATAGCATTAAGTAACACGATTAAAGTATTGGGGTAAAGTTATACCTGAGGACTGTGGAATTAAACCCCTGTAAAGACAAATCATAAAACACCAATATGCAGATGGAGCTGATGCTTTGAACTTGACGCTTTTTGGACATTCTACTTCCATTATTTCGAAAACCACTGAAAATAGGTATAGGGAATGTTACACAAGGTCACATTAAAATTAACCATACAATCGAAAAATGTAAAACTATACAGGGAATGTCATTTAAAATTTTTTAAATGACATTCTGTATAGTTGTACATTTTTCGATGCCTTTGTAAGGCACCCTGTATAAGTACAAGTATTAATTTTAAATGTACATCTGATATTTCCTCACAACCTTTGTATTTAATTTTTTTTTATCTAGTCAAATAAAGCTATTATCTTCCATCCACGCACTAATTGGGCACCTTGTATAGGATAGGATTGTATTTTACCAAGGAAGAATATATAATTTTAATGCGAAATGAGTCCATATAATAGTATACAGTGTGTCTCCGGATAGGTGAAACGACTTTTGTGAACGATAAAAAATTTTCGGTTCGAATTCTCGTTTTTTGGGGTTCAGCCCTGCTTGATTAGGTACTTATTTCTAACATAATTTCAATTTTGAAAAATCAAGTATGTATTGGAAATTTTCAAATTTAACCTATTTTTCTGTAAAGTGCCTTTCATGTGGCATATACGACAAAAAGTTATTTGAAAAAGTTGTTCAGAATCAACATTTAGGCCTCTGTACCAATTTACGAATTCACCAGCCACTTTTTGCTTCATGTTCATTTCCCAAATGAAAGTATTTAGTTTGAAACAGTCGGCCATGGAAGAACAAAACTGTATCCACAGCAATATGTCAAACTTGAAATTCTAACATTATTTTATTGAACTTAAACTGTTTTTCAGGTACAAAGTTAAGTAAAAAGTTTATGTGTTATGAAACCGGCGAATGATCGATAAATATGGTTATTGGTTTGTTTAGAAAAAAATATCCAAACACTGCAATTAACAGAATTACTGCTTGGCGTTTAATCAAGAGCTTTCTTACAACAGGGAGCATTCATTACAAGAAGAAAGATAAAAAAGCTTGTGAAGAAAATGATGCAGGTTGCTTTGAATTCAATAGATGCAAAGTAAAACCCATTTGCAGAGAATTTATAAAGCAAATAGAATTCATCCTTACAAAGTTCAATTTTCTCACACTTTGGATGCAAGGTGATGTAGCAAGGCAATTGCTGTTCTGTTTATCTTTGGGGAGCAAATTTTTCTAAAACAGAAATTTTCATAAGCTAATAATTTTTTCCGACGAATGTATTTTTACTACAAATGGTGTTCAGCCTTCCCAAAACTGTCGATATTGGAGCAAATTTAATCCTCATTACGTAATTAATGCAAGAAGGCAGTATTTTAAAAAAGTGAATGTTTGGTGTGCCATTTCATACGAGCTAGGAATCATCGGCCCTTTCTTTATCGAAGGAAGATTGAATCAGCACACTTACTTACAAACCCTGCAGAGATTCATTGACGCACTTCCGTTAAATATTCGACAGTCGTATTTCTTCCAACATGACGGCTGCCCTGCCCATTCTACACAAATGATTACTGATTAGCTAAATAATCAGTTTAGTGGAAGATGGTTTGGAAGAATGAGCGTGACATATTGCACTGTTATATCCCCATAACGTGTTCTCTAGGGATTGGTAGAAGTGCTTGGAATTTGGAGAATTCCGAAACCATATTGAAAAATATTTAGGAGGGGGCTTAGTAGAGCATGACATTTAATCTAATGTTTCAATTTACTTTCATCTCATTATAACTTATTAATGTTACACCAGTGATTTATAGTAATTAAAAATCTAAATGTGAAATCTCTTTTTCATTCATAATAAAAGACTTGTTGAAAATAAAATTCTCTGATTTGTGAAATTACCATTAAGAAGATGAATAATCAAAGTTGGCCGAGGAATTCGTAATTTGGTACAGAGGCCTAAATGTTGATTCTCAACAACTTTTTCAAATCACTTTTTGCCATATTTCCCACATGAAAAGCACTTTACTCCACAGAAAAATAGGTTTTTTTGAAAATTTCCAATGCACACTTGATTTTTCAAAATTTAAATTATGTTAGAAATAAGTCTAATCAAGCCGGGTTGAACCCCTAAAAACGAGAATTCGAATCGAAATTTTTTTATCGTTCACAAGAGTCGTTTCACCTATCCGGGGACACACTGTATATAACGAGGGTATTATTACGGCAAGTGAAAGCAAATTAGATCACGCGTGAGCGCAGCGGTCGAATGTTGTTATTCACACAAATAAGAAGCTTTAACACCCGTATTCTATACTACACTGTTTCAATGAGTATTTACACTGTCAAATAACAGAATTTTTCACTACAGTTTGTAACTAATTCATTTATTTATTTTTTATTTAATAGACATTTACACTTCATACAAATAATATACAAAGTAAATAACTTGATATTTAAAAAAAAAAAATCTTTACATAAAAACATTTGCACCTACATTATCTATCTTTATAGAATGTAAAAATGTATATCAGTCGAAACTTTGTGGTTCCAAGAAACAACAAAACTTGCATTTATCTATAGAAGAGCTAAATGATTCTAACAATAATGGACTCCCACAACTTGCCAAGCATGGGGTTGTATTGAGGCACAGATAGTTATAGGAAAGCTCGGAGAATTCAGAATATTATAACTCGGAAAGGATTTCTAAAAATTACAAGGTTGATACCAAAGAGAGGCCAACAAAAATTTTCTTCTACTTTTCAATCCATCCCCATACATGCCTATCGATAAGGCAATGGTAATATAAAGGTGTCGCAGTAGCTTGAAAAGTACATACCTATGAAAGCCATCAAACGAGGTTTCAAAGTCCGCACTATAGTATGAGCTGTTACAGGATACTATGTTGGTTTTCTGTGTTCAAATGATTTGAAGCAAACGTCAACAACACTTTTTCTCTATCCGAACGAGTTGTAACGAAGCTATCACAGGCATATGAAAGACTATTTTATTGCCTTTTCTATGTTATTTTCTTCCCTTCGCTTACGTTAGCCCAGAAGTTGAAAAGAAATGGTCTCGACGACCATTAGATAGACCCGGAAACAGTTTCCCTATTCGAAACTAAAACTAGACAAGAGTATGGATGATGGTGAAATGGATGGGGTCATTAATGGCAGTGTAGGGAATAAGGAAAAAACGGTATGTGTTATTAGTACAATAACAACCTTAAGTTTTGAGAGTGCAAAAGAATGAAAAAAGGAAAATGGTTGTGTCCCATTCCCATTGCAGATTACAACAAATATATGGGTTGGGGGGTTGATCTTTTCGAACAATTACAGTCTACACATAATCTGTTTTGGAAGAACAGGAGATTATAGCTACACATTTTTTATTATCATTTGAATTATATGAATGAATTATAAACAGGTATATACTTTATAAAAATACAGTAGCAGAAGTGCAAGTTAAAGGAAAACCTCAATCTCATTTGAAATTCAGAATTAGCTACATAACTAATTGATAATTACCGTGGGAGAAAAAACAAAGAGCGTGGAAAAACACAATTACCAACAAAGATTAGTAACCGTCTAGTATAGTATGGATTGAACGCAAGGTTGAAATGTTTCATACCATTTGGTTCCGTAATTATGCGATTTGTATGGAGTGAGACAGTTTGTGGGATTTACTCGGATGGGAAGGTCAACGATTCACAAGGTGGTACAAAGGGTAGAAAATGGTGTTAGTACCTAACATGCCCGAGTTTCTGTCAAACCTCGTAAAAGGTTCATAACGTTGCTCTTGTCAAAAGTCATGATTGGGTTTCCCAAAAGTGACAAAGCGTTCTTCTAATGGTCGCAGAAAAACGGTTGCTTTCGAAACTGTTCGTAAAACGTTACGCAGTGGGTACAAAACGAGAAAGTCCAGGAAGATATCGCCATAACGGAAACAACATGGTGCTATCAAATTCTGCATTATAGATGGTATAGTAAATAGTGAACACTACTGCACTGGTTTAAATAAGTATCTGATCGGCTGGCACTTACAGCCAGATAACGCAAGATACTATATTTTCCAGCATTCCAAAAATTTGTTGTTGTAAAACGTTGTACATTAATAAATAAATAAATATATATATATATATATATATATATATATATATATATATATATATATATATATATATTAGAACAATAAGTGTTGTATTGAAATTATATCTGACAAGGGTAAAATATATGGAGAATAATATAGTGATTTTCAATATAATTCATATTTAATGTGAACATATGCAAAATTAGTAAAAACAATATGACAATAATTTTAGACATGTAAAGCATGTGTTAAATAGTTTGCACCTGAAGAATTTTTATTGGACTATTTCTGAGACCTTCTCTAATTTTAAGCTTATATGGGCAATACTACAAAATAGGAAATTGAAATTCAAATCTAAAATAGTTTAACATATATCGATCAGAGACGGTTAATCATAATGGCTAACTACCCTTATGTAGGAAGTATGTAGCAATGAAGATATTTTAACAAAGGTATCATTGTAGTATATGCGGAAAGTTATTATTTTTCATGTAGTTACTAGTTACTTTTTAGTATAACAAATACCTGTTTTATCTTACACATACTTGGTGTGACAACTATTCATAGACTATACGACAAACTACACCAAAAAATTTAGACCATTTGACAGTTAACAAAAATTTCAAAACTAACAAATTAGTAAAAAGTATTAATGAAGTCGTACAGAACGATTATAAAATCAAAACGGATAAAAATAAAATAAAATGAATATAATTTTTATTGACTCATCAATTACCAGAGATAACGATATAACTGTTTTATGTATAACACAACCATATTGCTCTATATGTAGAAACTTTCAAACTTGGAATTTAGAAATTTAAACTTTATTAAATTCGGCTTTCACAGCAGTTAATTTAATGTTAAATTTAATAACTACTTACTAAAGTAGTATACCCAATCAGAACAAAGCATGGTACACGGAGCAATACATTGATACCGATATGTTTTCAACATTAAAACAACTGAGTATTATCTACGGTTTGAGAGGAAGTGGACCGAAAGTCAAGAAATTTTTTTCTGAATTATACGATTCAAACGAACTTAAAAATTGCCTTTTTAAACATGTATAATAAGTATCATTGCAACAGACATTTCTCGCAAATTATGACTGAAAATTAAAAGAACTTGATGAAATAGCGAGCAAAATAAACATTTATAATTAGTTTCGGATAAAAACTGTACGCCAGTTTGTCATCAATTAGTATACATTTTTTTAAAACATCTTTTTAATTTTTCTGAAGATTTGGAATAAGAAGAGGTAAATATTTAAATCTGAACATTAAAATATATCTCTTGTACAGCAACATTCTGGAAATATACATTATATATTTTTTTTTCAGTAAAAAAAGTCGTAAGCCGTAGTAGAGGACTCTTGTTGGTATCGTAAACGACACCTTGTGTATGGTCGAATACTCATAGTACTTGTTATCTTTAGGTGTTCAAGGCAATCCAGTTTCCCGAAGACCCAAAGAAATTGATGTATAAATATTGATATTATGCAACAATCGACCCAAATTCTGAGAATCATGCACCACAGAATTTATGCCTTGGTCATCAAAGCATTAAATTTTACCGCGACGAAATTGGCGGATTATTTGGTACCATTTTGCTACTCTAAAATAAAATTTGTTGTCCGTATTTTTCATAAAATGTTTGGGTTAAAACGTTATGAAAATCGTGAAAACCTTATAACAAAACGTAGTGGCAGGATGATTGATATATTATAGTTTTGTTCTAATTTGGTGTCACTTTGCTATCTTGAAATAAACACAATTTGTTGCTTATATTTTTGGGCTAAAATGTTATGAAAATCACGAAAACCTAATAACTAAGCATGGCATCATGATGATTGCTATACAATAATTTGGTGCTAATTTGGCGCTATTTTGTAACTTTAAAATGGCATTTGATGGTAACATTTTTTATAAAATGTTTGGGCCAAAACGTTATGGTAATCACGAAAACCTTATAAAAAAGCATGACATTAGGATGAATAATATACCATAGTTTGATACAAATTTGCTGATAATTTTTAACTCCTAAATGGTATTTGATGCTTACATTTTTTATAAAATTTTTTAACTAAAACGTTATGAAAATCACAAAACCTTATAACAAATCTTGCTATTGGGATGACTGATATATCATAATTGGTGCTAATTTGGTGATTTTTTGTAACTACAAAATAAAAGTTGTTGCTCGCGTTTTCTTATAAAATTATTAGGCTAATACGTTTCGTGATTTCCATTTTAGCCCAAAAATTAGGAAAAATGCGAGCAACAAGCTTAATTTAAGGATAACTAAATACCACCAAACTAGCACCAAATTACATTAATCAACCTGATACCATGGTTTCTTGCAAGGTTTTCATCATTTTCATAACATTTTAGTCCAAAAATGATATGAAAAATACTAGCAACAAATTTTATTTCAGGGTAACAAAGTAGCACCAAATTAGCTCAAAATAATTTAAATTTAAAACAATTTTTGTAATAAGGTTTTCATGATTTACATAACGTTTTAGCCCAAAAATTTTCTGAAAAATACAAGCACGAAATTTGTTCAGGTAACAGAGCAGCACCAAATCATCCTAATGCCACGTTTTGTTATAAAGTTTTCGTGATTTCCATTACGTTTTAGCCCAAGAATGAACTTTATCTTGGGATAGCAAAATCGCACAAAATTATAATATATCAATCATCCTGATAGCATTAAAAATAATTATTAATTTTATTAAATGCATAAGTAAAAGGTTTACCTCGAGTAGGATTTGAACCTACGACCTGTACTTTGCTACATCATTTTATAAAACTACTCTTTATTATTAACTAAGTTCGTAATTAATTTTACAAAAACTAGAATTCATAACTTTCATTAACTTAGATTGTGAAACATTTTACAGAGGACTATTAAATTATTTTGTTCATTAACGAATAAAGAATTTTAATGTACTCCCTAAAGTTTACAATAATTGATCAAAATGAGCTCCTTCAACTTTTTTAAAATTGTATTTTGAATCTAATAGGTAGGTTTCCGATATTCATTTCTTGCATTCCCGTTGAGTTCATAATTTCTGAAAAAAGTGTGTACTGGATTGACCATCATTCCTCTACTGTCGAGTCTTGGTATGCCATGTTGCATTTTTATGACAATTGAAAAGTTGCTACATGTCTTTAAAGTATGACAGATGAGTTTTTAGAAGTAAATTATTGTAAATAAACGTCAGATACTTACAGTTTATACGAAAAAGCTCAGTCCAATTAGAAATTTGAAAGTGGTGTTATTCAGTAACTTTGAGTATGATGATATTCATTTCGTTTATGGTGTATGTAATGGAAATGCAAATGCAGTACGGGAATACCAACGAAGATTTCCAAACAGAAGATTACCTTGAAAACAAGTCCTTAAAACATATTTAATGTTCTGGAATGTCGGACTCAAAAAGAATCCGAGAAATGACGGTAGGAATTTTAAATAAGTTTGACAACAATAGAACATTAAGCCTACGCAGAGCAGCTCACCATTTACTAGGCAATGCCGTTTTTGTTTCAAAAAATAAGGTTCATCGCGTTTTGAGGAAAGATCACAGGAAGCCATTTCAAATGTAGCCAGTTCAAAACTTGCAACCAGGTGATGCCGATAAACGCGTTAGTTTTTGTAATTGGTTTTTACGCAAAGTAGGGGAAGATGAGAACTTTTCAAAAAAAAATTTATAGACTGACGAAGCTACATTTACACGAAGCGGCTCAGTAAATTACCACAATTTACGAATTTGGAGCCATGAGAATCCACGTGTTGTAGGCACCAGAGCATTTCTAAACGAATTTTCTGTTAATGTTTGGTTAATGTGTTAATGTGTGGTGTGGTGGGGTTATTTGAAAATAGTTTTTATTTTTTTACGCGAAAAGGGTGCGTCGTTCGGAAAAAAGTCAAGGCATCAAATTTGCTCTAAATTAAATGAAGATTTTAAAAATAATTTATATTTTCAGAAAAAGCAGTGGCGTATCTTTTTTTCCTTCAATAATATTCAGTTCAAATACCGTACGGACGCCACTGGTAGACATTTAAAAAAATATTTTATACCAAAAAATGTTCTTTGATGCTCGAAAGATGTGTATTAAATTTTATACAGATATCTAGAG
Source organism: Vesta saturnalis (assembly GCA_036346205.1). NCBI lineage: Eukaryota > Metazoa > Arthropoda > Insecta > Coleoptera > Lampyridae > Vesta > Vesta saturnalis. The sequence continues at coordinate 129,461 of JARFJB010001964.1, read as the reverse complement.
TGATATGAAAGATACGATAAAAAATGATTTTTTTTTCTTAAAACTAACACTCTGTATTTCGAAAACGAAGCATTTCTCGATATATGTTTATATAGGAAATTAGGGCTTATTTTGGACGCAGAATACGCTGTTAAAGTTTGGACACTGCAATTCGGAACACCCTGTATATCTACAGGTAACAAGATCGAGTAGATTGATAACAAAAAATGCAAAATATAAGAACAAAAAACATATACAATGTTATTTCAGTATTGGAAATTATTCCTACACAACCAATTCGGTATCGATGACGATTAACGACCCCATAAAATAATTTTATTTAGAATATTTATTTGTTGAAGATTTAATATTCATATAAAATATAATGAAAGTAATAACGGTGAAATTAATATTTCAATTACGAATTACAGGTCTCAAATAAAAGCGTTTCTAACAGTATCTACAGAATAATCGAAAACGGTAATTTTTAGTTATAACAGGTTAATCTATAAGTTAATAGATTAGACATTTTCATCACGCAATTTTTCTATTAACTCGTATAGCAAAAAAATAAACAAATAGGACACTGATAAAGAATTCTTGCCAAATATGACTCGTTTACTGTTTTTGATGAACACATTTGTGGTAATATCAACTTCCTATGAAAAATTTAAAACCATTTGAAAAAAATTTTTTTTTCAAACGTCAATAAATGGCAACGAATGTTCCTGTCTTAAAGATGTTAAAGTTGAACGTTATAGAACACGCCACGGACGCCTTTCGAGCTAGCCCCCCCCCCCCGTAAAAATAAAAAATAAATGCATGAAAATTACGAGCTATTTATGCGCTTTTATATTCCGCAAATTAAAAATTTTCAGCTCGTCATACTAGGAAGGAATTTAAAAATTTCCGTGGGTGGCGTTTCCCCAGCTGATTATTGAGCTGCAACATTTTTACGGTAAAACCCCTCTTGTCTCTCCAACACACAAGAGAGAGCTTTACTTAAAAAGAAAGACATTGCATATTTTGTATTAACTGTTTTATAATTAAATATTTTATATTAGTAGTGCTTGTTACAGGTTATAGGTTTGCAAGATAGTAAATTTTTTTCATCTTAAGTATAGTTCTCTATGTGAAGAGAATGAAGGGTGATTATTTTTATGACTTTTAACTTAATAACCAAACACTTGTATTTTCTAAGCTCGTAAATCGATAAACAATATTTAGTCGCAAAATAAATTCTTTTACTTTAAAGAGGGTGTGACCCAAAATATTTGTTTCAATAACTGGCTTCAGAAAAATTATCTAAGAATTATAGCGAAAACCGCACACCTGTAGGAGCCCGAGAAATTCGACTCCAAAGTTAACAGGAGCGAGTCCGTGATGTTATTTCGACCGTTGCCACCTTAGTACACGTACAACACACCGCGACCGCAGTTGCATACATCTCGTTCGGTAAATTAGTCAGTGCATGTGGTCATTGTTACAACGAAAATACTAGTTGTAAAAATCGCATTCTCTGCTTTGTAAGTACATAAAATGCCGAACTGTTGTGTATTTGGTTGTAACAATAATTAAAAAATTCTTCGGCGTCTCTGCACAATTTTCCTAACAACATAAGGAACCTAAGCGTTATAAAGCCTGGAAAGATAGAATTAATTGCACAAACTTGAACCCAAATCAAAATCAGGTTATTTGAAGAGGACGCCTTTGAAAATATACTTAAAAAACAATTATTACCGAATGAAAAAGTTTTGAGAAAGTTAGAAAAGACATCTGTTCCATCTCTGTTACTTTCTGGGAAGAAATCGAGCAGTACGAAAGAAAGAACTTCAACTTATATTCGCAAGAAACTTGTAACCGAGGTTCAAAATGATATTGCACAATAAGAAGAACAGCAAAATGTTCTACAAGAATTGGAAACCAGCCTAATGGATCTAGAGACGAGCACAATAATTGAGTTATCGATGACAGAAGACATTGGCGTTCAGTGTGAACTTGGATCAGAAGTTTTTTTTTTAATAGAGTAGTTTATTTAAAAAAGAAACACATGACGATGATGATGAGTCCACTCTTCAGATGCACAACACAGATTCAGAATCAGTTTGTACAAGTGACCGTGCTAGTGATTCAGATGAAAATTGTAACGCGAGTGAAGAAGATACCGAATTTAATAATAGTGTACATTTTGAGTTTGTGTTTGTCCAGCTTAGTTGTTTAACCCTTTTCAATTATTGTAACACGTGTGGATCATCAATTCTTCGGAAAAAGCAATATATCAAAGGTGCGGTTTTACACCTAACATTAATTTGCAGCGAAGGGCATACTACGGAATGGTCTTCTTACAACTCTCGGACTCAATGTAGTATTCATTTCTGGCATAAATTTTCTTTCGATTGACAGTTTCGCCAAAACTTTAAAACTGTTATTTATTTCAAGTAAAACTTATTATAAAGCACTGAGAATGAATATTTCACATGACGTATGGTTAAAGCACAAGAATAAATGTATGAAGAATGCAAATCCGAAGAGGAATTATGGATATCGGGAGATGGGCAGTATGTTTCACCTGGACAGCAAAGTATGTTACTTACTCTATAATGAACGTAAAGACACAAAAGATAATCGATCTTGTACTCTTGCAAAGAGGAATGGCAGAAGGTGATCTAAAACGAGCTGCATGCGAAAAGGCGTTAAATGAAATAACAGAACAATTACCCGTGCAACTATTTTTATCGGACTGACACCGTGGAATAGGTTGTTTATTAAAAACTAAATATTCAAGCAGTCATCATGAATATGACGTTTGGCATCTTTCAAAAAGCCATTCGAAAAATCTGAGTAAAGCAGAAAAGAAATCTAAGCTCTTGTTCGAGTGGAATCGGGCAATTACTAATCACTTATGGTGGTCATCAGAAACGTGCGGAAATAACTCTGAAACTGTAGTAGAAATATTTACTCCACTCTTGAAACACATCTGCAACATCCATGAGTGGAAACGGGGAAAAAAGAACCTGCGAACACCGAATTATGACGGACAATGAAAAACAAGATGTGAAGTGGATTTGTTTAGGTTCACCAGATTATCAAGTACTTCACAAAGAAATTCAGAACAAAACGTTCCTAAATGATTTAAAACATATCAACCATTATTGACACACGAGTAGTCTCGAGAGCTACCACAACGTTAGATTAAAATATGTCCATAAAAGGATCCACTTTTCTTATAGAGGAAGGTATATATATATATATATATATATATATATTGAGATGTTTAGAAAGAGGTAATAGAAGTATCGGACAGCTTACATGACATTTGGATCATAAAAAGGGGTAATTTCTAGCTCGATACAAGTGCGAGACACAATTTTATATAAATATGGTTCACGATGTGTTTAAAATAAATTTATTTGGTATAAATTGATCTGAATATCTTTTGCTAAGTTTGGTTTCATCATAAAAAGCAATTTGTTGCTACCAAAATTGTCAAAGATGTTAAATATCACCATTTTCGTAGAGTCATTTTAGTAGTGCAATTTTACAATAAAATTCAATTTTTCAAAGTTAATTTGGCAAGTAGACATTTCACAGGTGTTTAAACATGGACTATGTAGTTAGGATTATGTTAGGGATAAGGTATGTTTAGTTTTTAAGAGCAGGAAATACAAAAATTTAGTTAAAAGGGTTATAATATGGATAGTATAGACAATTTTCGCACACATTTTGTTAGTGAATTAGTGACAAAACTTATAATAAATGATTCACAACAAGAAAGACATTTAGAACATTTTGGCATACAAACATTTATAGTGCCGTACAATTTATAGTGTAAAAATCCCAAAACAATGTTAGACGATGAGATATTTTCAATGCAAGACTAAATAACATTATGCATTGCAAATAAGTAGTGTGAACAATAAAGACAAGTTGTACAAACCTTAAACATAACATTTTATGTGCTAAAAACATTTTTTAATATGAATTTATTTCATATTTAAAATTTAAGTATGGTTACGTTGTAAATTTTAGATTTTTCACATAATTTTATACTTTTTCCATATTATTAGATTTAGTTTTTGCTCTTAAAGCAAATAATAGATGTTCTTTCACAATATAAATAAGTTTTTATAAGGATACAGCGTTTTATCCGCAAAAATTTGCTAAATCTAAGTTGATTTCTAGACAAATTTACAAAACTTAAAATTTTCATTAAAGTAAATGTTTCGAATTTAAAAGATATGTTTTCTTATGTAAATTGTCCTCAGAATTCCATTTTCGCAAGTAATTTTAGTGTAGCTTGTAAGGTGTATAGTTAGTAGCTTATTTTGATTAGATTAAGTTGTTTCGTTTATTAGTGGTAGGATTTATTGCTTATTCGGTGTCCTTTTATTCGAAATTTCACATAGTTTTCATTTCTGTTTTTAAATTTCATTTCCGACCATGTATAAGAAAGTTACGGCCAAAATTCCATTTTGTACAATTCTTAATTTGATTAGCCAATCACATTCATTGTAAATTTTGCAATATGGCTGTAAAAAATTGAAATTTCTGTAGCAACCAGAAACCTATAAAAGCAAGAGCTCAGGAAGTCATTCTCTCCAGTTTTTGTTCAAAAAGTGAAAAGATTAAAACAGTGTTGCTAATTTAGTGTTTACTTAACCTAATTTATTTTCGTCGAGAAAGTTTACGGTACGAATAATTTCGAGAGCACTTGTTTTTATAACTTCGGTCAAAATTTAAATAGTTCGGTCACCGATACCTGTCGTTGTTAATAAATTATTTCGGTACGATTAATTGATGTCACGATTTTGTGTAAAATTTGTTTTCATGTTTTCCGATTTAAAATAATTCTGATATACCAAATTAAATTCCATTTTTATTTGGTGAAAAGTTGTTTTATTTATCCGGACAATTCCTCTTAAATAAATATTATATTTTCGGTAACTAAAATAAAATTGTGTTAATAAAAATCTTGAATACTAATAATACATTTTAAACGAAATCAGTCATAAGGATTTAAAACCATTTTTAATAAAAGTTACCATAGTAAATAAGTGTTTGGAGGTTGCCGTTTTTTTTTTGGAAAAGGAAAACATCTTGAAAATTGGAAGTTGGTGTCTTCGAGAACCGAGATAGCAGTTGGATATTAGCAACAACAACAGCCGAGTGAACATTGCCTGCCTCCAGCTGAAGTTTGAAGACATCATTCAATCGACAGGAAGGATTGTATCTGTGAGTTTTAAAATTTTTTATAACCCTGTTATTGGTATTTCCCTGCAATTAATATTTGTTATATGTTATTAATTAAGAATTTCAATTATTTACCTGTGTAAACACCTGTGAAGCAAATCATTTCCTTTTCTTTTTCTAAATTTTCACATTTTGATCCAAACATTAAAATTTCTTAATTATTTTACAATTTTTGACAGTTTCAATTATTTTACACTTAAAGTCAGTAACGCATGCGTTAGAAAGCAAAACTTATTCAGACCAAATTTTATACGTCAAATTCAATTTAGTATAGGATATTTCTTATACAAAAATATATTATCTTCAACTAAATCCTTGAACCCTATCCCCAATTGAGATCCCTAATCATAATTTAATAATTTAATAAATAATATTAAACCAAACCTAATAATTAAAATACATTACAATTTATTGGCGCCCAACGTGGGGCACGATTTAGTTTGAAGTTTTTGGATATAAAAGCACAAAAAAATTTTATAGATATTTAGTTTTTCATTTTTTCGTTCATTGTTCATTGTTATTTGTTATTAGTTATTGTTTATTGTTTATTGTGTTTATTAGTGTTAGGATTTTTATAAAAAAGGGGCAAATTTAGTTAATACAACTAGTTAATGCAAGATCGTAGGGTAACTAGATCAGGTAAAGTTTACGGACCTAAAGATATTGAGGTAAAAGAGAAAAAACAGGATCTAGTTACAGAGATGGAACAAGTAGAAAAGAATGTTGAAGGACAGCAAGAAGGGGGAAGTCCAGTGAGAGAAAGCAAGAGCTTAGACGTGGACATGATAATCGCCATGCTGATGAGAGCCGAAGAAAGTAGAAAGGAAGATAAGAAAGAAGCAGAAGAAAATAGAATAAAAGCTGAGGAAAATATTGATAGAAAATTCAACAAGCTTGAAGAAAATAGGAAAGAAGCGGAAGAAAATAGAATAAAAGCAGAGGAAGAAAGGAAGGAGGATATGAGACGGCTACAAGAAAGTATCGATAGACAACTGAATAAGTGGGAGAACGATAAGGAGAAGTTAGTGCATAAAATGGAGAAAACGAAGGAAGAATTAAGTAACAGCATGCACCGAGAAAATGATAAGTTATGGGGAACGATTATCGACAATAAGGAAGAGGCAGATGACAAGCTAGGAAAGTTGGACAAGAATATTAGAACTGAAACCCGTCTAAGAGAAGAGGCTTCTAACGAAATAAATGATAGAGTAGGAAGGATACATGACATCCACGAACAAATATGTTTCCAGGTGGATAAGAATAAGGATGAGAACAAGAAACAGATAGGGGAAATTTGCAATAAATTAAGAAGGTACGATCATGACCTAGAAGAGTTGAAAGAACGTGAAACACCTCGAAATTTTCAAATCGGCTGGGAAAATTGCATGTGGAATCAAGAGATGCCATACAAATTTGAAGGCAAGAAGCAAGAATCGCCAATGCTATTTTTGAAAAATATAGAAGAATATTTTAATGACATCAAGGACAATAAACAAAGAATGCGTTTGGTGAGAAAGATGCTTAAAGGGAATGCCGAACTATGGTACAATTTAGTACAAGAGCAATGTACCGATTATAAGCACTTCAAGGAATTATTTACCAAACAATATTGGAGTGATGTCCAACAAAATGTAATAAGGAAGAATTTTCAAGGGCGAAGTATGACAAAAACTATGGCACTTCGAGGGAGATTTATGTAATGAAGAAATACCAAATAGCAAGATACTTCACACCACCGATGAATGAACAAGAAATAGTTCAATATTTAGCAAGGCAACTGGAGAATAATGTGGCAGAAAACATTATTCTGCAAAATATAGATAATATAACATCACTACTGCAATTTTTAAGAAGATACGATGCATACGAACAGCATCAGAACAGTTACGAAAAGAGAGAATTTAACCCTAGGAATTATGGAAATGACAGAAGGGAATATAATTACAGGCACGAAAGAGAGGACAATAGGAGAGATAATTATAATAAGAATTATGGAAATGACAGGAGAGATTATCAAAATCAATATCATCGTGCTGATAATCGTAGAGAGTATTTCCAAAATGGCAACAATAGAGAAAGCAATTATAGATCGGGAAGAGAGAGGAACAACTTCCAACAAAGACGAGGAGGATATAATAATGGCTACGATAGGAACAGATTTAATTCCAACAATCAAGCCAAGGATAATGAACGGGAACATCAGAATAATAGAGAGAATGAAGGAAAGGATCATCGTAGAAATGATTGCAAAAGAAAATAGAAGGCCATACCAAGAGATCGTGGATGATCAGAATAGGAGGGTGAATAACATCCAGGTACGAGAAGAGAAGGAGGAACCGAGTTGTGGAAGGATTAGTTGGGTCAATGCTATCGTACATGCATCCCAAGACGAAGAAAAGAACACACAAAAGGACTTTGACAAGATCACCGTTCAAAATTTTTAAATACGAGCTTCCTTGTCAACAATGTAAAGACAAACTACCAACATCCTACGGAATTTTTAGAAATTGAACAAAATTCAGAACCAGAAACTACAAACATTTTATTACCTTTCGTTAACATTAGAATTAAGAATTTAAATTTATTAGGATTAGTTGATACCGGATCAGAAATTTCATTAATACAGGAAAAGATCATCGTAGAGAATAACGATTTATTTAAAGATGAGATCATTAGAATAAACAAAATAGAAGTTATGGCAGCAACGGATAAGAAGCTTAGCACTATAAATAGGATGCTACATACTGAAGCTAAGGTAGGGGAACAGATTTTTCAAACACAATGGTTTATAACTAACAATTTAAAAATGGAGTTAATAATCGGAATGGATTTGATTAAGCAATTAAAATTGATTATCGATGCGCAACATATGAAGATAAGAATTGGTAAAGATGAATTAAACTGGGTACAGCCCTACAATAAAAGATTAAATTTATATAAACCGCATATCCAGTATTTGAAGGTGGAAAGAATTATAAAGGATGAGCAATTCGATATCAATCACATTGGTTACAAGCAAGAAGTTATAAACATTATACAAGAAAATTTGGTGTTGATAAATGAAGAACCTAGCGTAGCAAGTAAATATGTGCATAAAATTGAAGTGACAGACGATTCTCCGTTCCATAACAAAATATATCCTATTCCCTACGCCAGAAGAGAACAGGTTAAAAGAGAAATTAATGAAATGCTAGAAAATGGTATCATAGAAAGATCAAAGACTAGTTATCTAAATCCGTTGGTTGTTGTAAAGAAAAAAGATGACAGCATTAGACTGTGCCTTGATGCAAGGAAGCTCAATTCCAGATCTAAACCTCAATATGAAACGCCACAAAATATGGACGTGCTCCTTAGTAAAATTTGGGAGAAAAAGATCTTTACTAAATTAGACCTTAAAAATTCATTTTGGCTAATACCTTTGGAAAAGTCGTGTAGGAAGTACACAGGGTTTAGTATCGAAGGAGAAATATACCAATTTAAAGTGGTACCTTTCGGACTTAGTTCTTCGTCTGCTGCATTAGTAAGAGCTATGCAAGAAATTTTAAATAGATTCGAACATTTCTGTATGCACTACATAGACGATATTCTAATATTTAGTAAGAACGAAGAAGAACACTGTCTACACATCAAAACAATCATGGAAGCTTTAGCCACAAATGGTTTAAAATTAAATTTAGAAAAATGTTACTTTTTTATGAGAGAAGTCATGTACTTGGGTTATGAAATAGGGCAGACGGGAGTAAAACTAAATGATAGTAGATTGGCCGAAATAAAAGAATATCCTCGTCCTAAAATTTAAGAACGTTGAGAGGCTTTTTAGGGTAGTTAATTACTATCGTAAGTTCATTTCGGATATGCTGAATTATCTATTCCTTTGGTAGACTTGTTAAGAAAAACGTACGTTGGAGTTGGGATAGAAGAAAAGAAGAAGCATTTATTAGTATTAAGGAAAGTTTGTTTACAAATATGATTTTAAGACACCCTAATTTTAAGTTACCATTTATACTCAGGACGGATGCATCTTTCTATGCAATAGCAGCAGAATTATGTCAAAAACAAGGAGACGAAGAAGTACCCATTTGTTTTCTTTCGAGAATTTTAAAAGTGCATGAGATCAAATACACTACAGCAGAAAAGGAATTACTGGCCATTGTTTACGCAGTAAACAAATTAAAATTTTATTTATTAGGCAACAAATTCAAAATTGAAACTGACAACTCTGCAATAACATTTATGAAAACAACTAATTTTAAGAATCATAGGATGTACCATTGGTCGTTACTTCTGCAGGAGTATGATTTCGACATATCTCATAGACCAGGCAAGGATAATGTGGTAGCAGATGCGTTAAGCAGGAAGGATAATATAGACATTAAGGAAAATAGAGTTTTATGTGCATTTGAACAAATTAAACCTACATTTTGGCACAAGAATTAAGAAATTTACAAAATTCAACGCAATTTTTAGAACTTAAAAAGAAGATTTTGGAATCTAAAGAAGAAATATATAAGGATTACTGTATTTTGAATGATAGAATTATTAAAGTTTTTAATACAAGAAAGTTAGTTGTAGTAAATGAAGATATAGCAAAATTTATCATAATGGATTTACACAAAACGTACGGACATCTAGGAATTAGGAAAACTTGGTTAATTTTTAGAGAAAATTTCTATGCAAAGAAGGATTTAACATATGTCAAGAATATTATAAATAAATGTGAGCTTTGCATATTAGCTAAAGAGAAGAACCACACTAATTTCAACCTTGTCAAAAGTATAAAAGTGAGTAAACCCTTAGAAATAATAGCAATTGACTATATTGGAAATTTAGTACCTGGTCAGAACGGATATAAAAATATATTAGTAATCGTCGATATTTTTTCAAAATTTATAAAATTATACCCTAGCAGGGAATGCACAGCAAAACAAGCCACGATTTCTATCGAGAAATTCATGGAAGAAACAGGAAAGCCAAAAGCTATATTAGCCGACAATGCCACTTATTTCAGAACTGCCAAATTTGTAAAGAAGTTCGAAGAGATGGGAATAAAAATATATTTCTGTTCGATCAGACATCCTCAAGGCAACCCAGCCGAGAGATATATCAAAGAAGTGATTAAATTTTAAGAATATTCACGTATGAGAAACATAATGCTTGGGTGAAGTATCTTAAGGTCATAGAGAAGTGCATCAATGAAGTACCGAATGTTAGAACACAGGTAGCTCCGATAACATTAATAAAAAAGATTATACCAGAAAGACCCTGGAGGCAACAAGAAGAAGAAATTGAAGTTGAAAATTTGCTCCAAGAAGTCAAAGAAAGATTGTGGAAGATTTTAGATAATTATGAAAAGAAACATTCTGCCAAAATTAAAAAGAAGGTTACATTTAAGGAAGGAGATTTAGTAATCATACGCCGTTTAACAGTTGCAGATAGAGCACGAAAATGTGTGCAAAACTCTTACTACCATATGAAGGTCCGTATAGGGTAAAAAATGTTTTGGGGTACTACATATGAATTAGTCAATATAAAGGATGGTAGTAGTAGAGGTAAATTTCATATATCCATGATTTATCCATATTTTAAAATTTAATTTTAATAGGTAGGTCAATTAAAGAACTTAATATTTTCTTGTACAAAAATATCTTCATTCTTAAATTGGGGAATTTGAGATGTTTAGAAAGAGGTAATAGAAGTATCGGACAGCTTACATGACATTTGGATCATAAAAAGGGGTAATTTCTAGCTCGATACAAGTGCGAGACACAATTTTATATAAATATGGTTCACGATGTGTTTAAAATAAATTTATTTGGTATAAATTGATCTGAATATCTTTTGCTAAGTTTGGTTTCATCATAAAAGCAATTTGTTGCTACCAAAATTGTCAAAGATGTTAAATATCACCGTTTTCGTAGAGTCATTTTAGTAGTGCAATTTTTACAATAAAATTCAATTTTTCAAAGGTAATTTGGCAAGTAGACATTTCACAGGTGTTTAAACATGGACTATGTAGTTAGGATTATGTTAGGGATAAGGTATGTTTAGTTTTTAAGAGCAGGAAATACAAAAATTTAGTTAAAAGGGTTATAATATGGATAGTATAGACAATTTTCGCACACATTTTTGTTAGTGAATTAGTGACAAAACTTATAATAAATGATTCACAACAAGAAAGACATTTAGAACATTTTGGCATACAAACATTTATAGTGCCGTACAATTTATAGTGTAAAAATCCCAAAACAATGTTAGACGATGAGATATTTTCAATGCAAGACTAAATAACATTATGCATTGCAAATAAGTAGTGTGAACAATAAAGACAAGTTGTACAAACCTTAAACATAACATTTTATGTGCTAAAAACATTTTTTAATATGAATTTATTTCATATTTAAAATTTAAGTATGGTTACGTTGTAAATTTTAGATTTTTCACATAATTTTATACTTTTTCCATATTATTAGATTTAGTTTTTGCTCTTAAAGCAAATAATAGATGTTCTTTCACAATATAAATAAGTTTTTATAAGGATACAGCGTTTTATCCGCAAAATTTTGCTAAATCTAAGTTGATTTCTAGACAAATTTACAAAAACTTAAAATTTTCATTAAAGTAAATGTTTCGAATTTAAAAAGATATGTTTTCTTATGTAAATTGTCCTCAGAATTCCATTTTCGCAAGTAATTTTAGTGTAGCTTGTAAGGGTGTATAGTTAGTAGCTTATTTTGATTAGATTAAGTTGTTTCGTTTATTAGTGGTAGGATTTATTGCTTATTCGGTGTCCTTTTATTCGAAATTTCACATAGTTTTCATTTCTGTTTTAAATTTCATTTCCGACCATGTATAAGAAAGTTACGGCTAAAATTCCATTTTGTACAATTCTTAATTTGATTAGCCAATCACATTCATTGTAAATTTTGCAATATGGCTGTAAAAAAATTGAAATTTCTGTAGCAACCAGAAACCTATAAAAGCAAGAGCTCAGGAAGTCATTCTCTCTCCAGTTTTTGTTCAAAAAGTGAAAAGATTAAAACAGTGTTGCTAATTTAGTGTTTACTTAACCTAATTTATTTTCGTCGAGAAAGTTTACGGTACGAATAATTTCGAGAGCACTTGTTTTTATAACTTCGGTCAAAATTTAAATAGTTCGGTCACCGATACCTGTCGTTGTTAATAAATTATTTCGGTACGATTAATTGATGTCACGATTTTGTGTAAAATTTGTTTTCATGTTTTCCGATTTAAAATAATTCTGATATACCAAATTAAATTCCATTTTTATTTGGTGAAAAGTTGTTTTATTTATCCGGACAATTCCTCTTTAATAAATATTATATTTTCGGTAACTAAAATAAAATTGTGTTAATAAAAATCTTGAATACTAATAATACATTTTAAACGAAATCAGTCATAAGGATTTAAAACCATTTTTAATAAAAGTTACCATAGTAAATAAGTGTTTGGAGGTTGCCGTTTTTTTTTGGAAAAGGAAAACATCTTGAAAATTGGAAGTTGGAGTCTTCGAGAACCGAGATAGCAGTTGGATATTAGCAACAACAACATCCGAGTGAACATTGCCTGCCTCCAGCTGAAGTTTGAAGACATCATTCAATCGACAGGAAGGATTGTATCTGTGAGTTTTAAAATTTTTTTATAACCCTGTTATTGGTATTTCCCTGCAATTAATATTTGTTATATGTTATTAATTAAGAATTTCAATTATTTACCTGTGTAAACACCTGTGAAGCAAATCATTTCCTTTTCTTTTTCTAAATTTTCACATTTTGATCCAAACATTAAAATTTCTTAATTATTTTACAATTTTTGACAGTTTCAATTATTTTACACTTAAAGTCAGTAACGCATGCGTTAGAAAGCAAAACTTATTCAGACCAAATTTTATACGTCAAATTCAATTTAGTATAGGATATTTCTTATACAAAAATATATTATCTTCAACTAAATCCTTGAACCCTATCCCCAATTGAGATCCCTAATCATAATTTAATAATTTAATAAATAATATTAAACCAAACCTAATAATTAAAATACATTACAATATATATATATATATATATATATATATATATATATATATATATTCTGTGGCAAACTGTATGAGGAATAATAATAATTATAAGTTTTAATTTTTATGATATACAGGGTGTGCAAAAAGTTTAGCTCAAAATCATTTGATTACCCCCTAATTATACGCCAATGGATTATCTGAATTTGCCGAAATACAGTGTACAAATTCGTCTTTTTCCAATTCACTTCATCATGGAAGGGAGGGGGGGGGTTACCGAAAAGTGTCAGTTAGCTTTTCTTAATAACTCGTCATGATCTATATTGTACCAAATTTATGGTACTTTATTCTGAAACACCCTGTATGTCCTTTTGTTTGCGAAAATGTCCGATTTTGAGCCGAATAAGCGTTATTTGAGGGAACTTTTGATTTACTTCTTCAATTTGAAAAAATCTGCAGCTGAGATGCATCTGTTGCTTGTAGAAGCATCTGGTGAGGCTGCCTTATGTGAGAGAAGGTGTCATGATTGGTATTAAAAGTTTAAGAACGGGGATTTTGGAATCGAAGACAGAGAACGTACCAGGCGGCCGAAAGAGTACGACGACGCGGAATTGGAAGTATTATTGGATCAACATTCGTGCCAAACGCAAGATGAACTTGCACTTATATTAAGAGTGACTCACCAAGCAATTTCACATCGCTTGAAATCGTTGGGAATGATTCACAGACAAGGAAATTGGGTTCCATATGAACTGACACCGAGAAACGTTGAACGCCGATTTTTAACATGTGAAATGCAGTTTGCCAGGCATAAACGTAAGGATTTTCTGCACCGTATAGTTACTAGTGATGAAAAGTGGATCCTCTATGATAATCCAAAAAGGAAGAAATCACAGGGAACACATATCTATCTACAACGAAGTCAAATATTTATGGAATTTATGATATATTTGGAGGAATTAGCTTGGTGTCTTGTATTATGAGTTGCTCTATCGAAAACAATATATGAGTCGAGCGCTCAAGGAAAATTGCGCCGAATGCCACTCTAGACACGACAAAATTATACTCCTGCATGATAATGCTCGTTCGCATGTTCCGCCGCCGGTCAAAACCCATTTAGAAACACTAAATTTGGAAGGTTTACTCCATCACCCGTATCTACCAGATATTACTCCTTCTGATTTCCGCCAGTTTCAATCGATGGCGCTTTGGTCTGCCTGAGCAATACTTCAGCATATGAAGATACAAAAAATTGGACCAATTAGTGGATAGCCTGAAAAGATAAAGTATTCTTCCGACGAGGTGTCCGTACGCTACCAGAAAGATTGCAAAAATAGTGGCAAGTGATGGACAATACTTCGAACAGTAGGTGCCGTTCTTTCACAATAAGTGCCCAATGTTTGCTAAAAACGGCGGAAAATTATATATAAACCTCATAATATGTTGTATTATAATAAGTTATTTTGAAAGTTAGGGTTAATATTTGATACTTGTGTTGAGCGCAGTGCGCATTACATAATAAACTGAAATGTTCAACGAAGTTGATTAAAAGGAATTTATGTTTCTATGTAGGGGGTGTAGGATGGGACACGAACTAAAGATAATATGGAGCCTGGTTTCTATGTATTTTAAGCGAACGGTATAGCGGTCCACCAATTTGGTTGTGGAAAAATGGATGACAAAAAGTTAAAAATAAACACTAAGAGTGTCCGCTCGTAGCGTTTGCTTTACACATAGAGTGTCATTCACGACACCAACTCTACTACGGCTTACAACTTTTCGATGATGATCACGATAGCAAAATAATTGATTGTTTTGTGAGTCTCAACGATTGCGAAGTTCGTTATAATTACGTCATGGGTACGCCTGTTAGTCTATTCTAATTTGTTCAGAATGAGTCTGTTAATTTTAGTTAATTATAAAACAATATACCAAGGGACCGATTTTCTGTTGGTGCTTTTTTTTCGAAAGATTAATGATATGGTAACACGTCAAAACCTAAATCCCGAGTCGGAGACTAGGGGTTTTGTTGAGGAATTTTATGCAATAGCAACATTCTTGAGACAAAATCTTGTCTCCAAAAAAAGCAGCCCCGAGGTGTATTCGTTAAGACTATGTCTCAAAAAAAGTTTGCTGGAAGTGCTAGAATATTAATTTTTCCATAATGACGATGTAATGTTAAAAATATATGCTAATGTGAGATTTAATTGATATATTAGTCACATTTCAAAATATAAATCTCAGCAGAATTTTTTATTTGGAGCAAACTATCAACAAACACCCATTTAGTAAATTCTTAGTTTTTTAGTAAAGATATGTTGATTTATTTTAATGGTTCTAATAGACAATTACAAAACTTTTTTCATTCCTTAAACACATTAAATACAGATATTTCATTTACAGCAGAAGTTGAAAATAATACCCAAATTAACTTCTAAGACCTAACAATAACAAATCAGAATAATAAACTAGAATTTTCAGTTTATCATAAACCTTCACATACTGACACAGTTATTCATAGCAATTTTTGTCATCCTTATAATTACAAAATGACTGCTTTTAATAGACTTCTAACTTCCGAATTAAACAAATTGCCGTAAATAATGGTTACACAGAATCTGATGTCGATAGAATTTTAAAAAAGAAAGAATACAAGCTTGCATTAAAATCAGTTTACCCTGCTCAACCCAAAATTAGAAAATATTTTAACACGTTAAATTATATAGGTAAACCTACCGAAATAATATCTAATCAACTTAACAAACTAAATTTGAATATAACGTACAAATGTAACAATACTTTAGGAAAATACATAAAAAACAAATAAATCCAAAAATCAGAAGGAAAATACTTCAGGAGTATACAGACTAAATTGCGGGAGTTGTGAAAAATACTACATAGGACAAACAGGTAGAAGTTTTAGTAGACGTATTTCCGAACATATCAGTTCATATAAAAACAATACTGAAACTTATAACTTAGAAAATAACATTTTAGATAAAAAATTTTAAATTTTGCATGTTGAAAATAAAATAAAATGAATAAAAAAGATTAGACGTTTTAGAACCATTAGAAATTTTTAAAAACAAAAATACAGGTTTTTTATTAAACGATCAAATTGATTTACACTATTCGCCATTGTTTGACCTTCCCTCTTCACCACAGATAATTAGTTGTCAACCTTCCACCACGATTAGTACAGGTTAAGTATTATGTGACGTTGTAAGTTAGTTTAAGATTGAATCCGAAGAAGAATCTGTGTGTCGAAACAATTGTAATCCAATAAATGAGTTTGTGGAAATTAGAAACTATTTGTTTCATTTAAGTATATTCATTTTTATATATTTTAAGGCTAAAAACATAGAGTATTAAACTACGTGGAAAAGTTAGCACTACTAAAATCACCAGATAAATTTACATCTACCCTAAAACTTAGTAGTAATTAGCATTAGCTTTAGGCATCCATTCTGAGGGGAATTGTAAGACTTGAAAAAGTAGTTTCTCTTGTGATTTAATGATAATAATAGTATATTATTTCATTGGGGGTAAAAGTGGCACTTTTGTGACGAATAAGCCAGAAAATGGGTGTTTGCGAGTACGGGTAAATTTTGCAAATTTATTAGTACTCGCTACTGAATGGAATAGGAAAGTTTTATTAAATGGTGTAGCGACAATTCTGTGGCAACTGATAGTGAATATGCTTTGTTAGCATATTTTGAAGAAAAATCAAGAAGTTTAAAATCGTCAACTTTGTAGTCTTGTTGTTGAATGCTAAAATCTACATATCAATCACAACGTTAACATTGCATACAAAATTAGTAGCTTTTTTAAAATGAACGAAGACCAGTTATATTGAGAAGAAGTTGAAAAATTTCTTCACGAAACTCGAGATGAGGAGTACCTAATGATTAAAATAAACATAATTCCTTATTTTCTAACGTAACCTAATCTTAATCTAATATATATCGAAGTATCGAGATATTTCAAATTTAATTTACACATACATTAAACCAATTTATTAATTAAATGCAAAACTGCAACGTTTCATTTTACGAAATAGAAACTGAAGAAAGAATACTAAAAAACCAACAGCTGAAGCCACTTCACCTGCAATAAGTTCAGGATCTTTTAGAAACAGGCTATGGACCTAGAGTTAAATTTTGCCAATGGCTGTTGATACCAATTAGAAGAAATAATGACTTTGTTAGTAATTTTCTTTTTACTGATGAGGCAACCTTTACCAGAAATGGCATATTTAATGCATAATTAGCATATGTGGTCAGGTGAAAACCCACAAGGCACGAAAACCACTAGTTTTCAGCACACATTTAAAATAAATGTTTGGGCTGGCGCAATCCACAATCAGCTCATAGGACCTTGAAGAACATTTAACTGGAGCGCGATATACTACTTCTTTAAGACAACATTCAAGATGTGACTTATCGTCAAAGAATTAACATGTGGTTCATGCGTGACGGGGCATCACCTCATTTTTCATTAACAGCAAGGGACTGGTTGAATATCAATTTTACTGGCAGCTGGATAGGTTGAGGAATATACGCTCCTATTAATTGGCCACCACGATCGACCGAGTGAATTCCATGGATTATGGAATTTGGGGTACTTTAAAACAGAAAGGTTTATTTTGAACGTATTAATACTGTACAAGAGCTAAGAGAGAGGATGGAAAAATGCTTTTAGGGATTTAGCCAATGATAGGTTTACTCTACAAAAAACTACTCATTAGATTAAGAAACGAACCCAAAAATGTATTCAAGTTGGAGGACGTCACTTTGAACAATTACTTAAATAATGTGTGTGACATAAACTAAATTCTCCATATCTTGGTGTTTGTAGCTATTCATTATCACGTTCAATTTGTTGCTTAATTTTATTATTGTACCTATTTACTTACAGTAGATAGATTAGATTTTAGAGTACTGTACACATTGCATATAATTAATAAATTGCTTTCATGTATCTGTAAATTAAATTTGAAATATCTCGAAAATGTAGTGCTATGCAGTGATGAACTACGAGTACCTTTTCTATGGCAAACTACATGAGGAATATTTACGAGTTTTGATTTTTATGATATACAGGGTGTGCAAAAAGATTAGATGAAAATTATTTGATAACCCCCTAATTATACGCGAATAGATAATTTGTCGAAATACAGTGTACTAATTCGTTGTATCGAACAAGTAACATGTACCTATTTTTAAGTTAATGTCTCTACTGTAAGTGAAAATATGTAAAAAATATGTATCTTTGAAATTCACTTCATTACCCTGTAAAATGGAAGTGGGGAGGTTTACCGAAAAATGTTATTTAACTTTTCTTAATAATTCGTCAAGATCTATATTGTACCACATTTACGGTACTTTATTCTGAAACACCGTTATTATAATGATAAAAAATCAAGACAATTTTAAGATTATGTTGTTGACAGATATCCAATCTTACGATAATGACGTTTTATATCTGACAATTTTTACCATAACTTACTGATGCCGCCAACTTTTGTCAAACGGCGGAAACTTATATGTATATCTATTAAATATTATTTTCTTCTGAAAGGTGTCTTCGATTACAACTATAAAACATAATTAACTTCTGATATGCGAAAATTCAAGCTTAATTAAAGCGACACTCGCTATGCACTCTAAGGCAAATTTAAAATGTTAACATTAAATATTAAATCTAGTAGTATAGTAAATTAATTATTAGGTCATAAAATATAAAAGAGAATTTTTGAGTAGGGTCGCATTATTACTTATTTTATTTAAAACGATCATGTTAAACCCAATTCAATTTAATATAATAAACCCGCGTGAAATAATACAGAAACACAAATATGTGTAGGACGAGAATGGGTAAACAAAACTACCATTACAGTTTATAAACTTATAATTTACTTTGCAAAGTTATAATTTCTATGAAAAGGAAAAAATCAAAACATACTCTTGTTATATTGCCTATTCATCTAGTGCATTAACTACAATTATGTGAATTTATTGTATAAAGAAAAATGTAAATAAATAATAGATATTTATGTATTAAGGGCATAATCAGAAGATTATGGCTCGAGGGAATGTTAAAAGTCTGACGCGAAGCGGAGGGCTTTTATATTCCTGAGAGCCATAATCTACAATTATGCCCGTGGTACATAATGTTTTATTTTATTTTGCACCATGAAACTGGAACAAAATTTTAAAAAGATTCAGTATTTTCGGCAAGTTTTAAATGCAAATGCAGTGAAATAAAGTCGACAGTAGGCTAATTTGTTGTTACTAAGATACTGTGATATTGCTATTATATATCATGTCATGTGTTTGCTGTCAATCATGCTGCTTAGCATCAATGACATTTCCGTGCTATAAAGACCACATTACGCCCGCATTTGGAGGCGTATAAAGAAATTATGGTGGCAAAATAAAATAATAGATATTTATATTAAGGGATAATCAGAAGATTATGGCTCGAGGGAATGTTATTCTGAGAGCCATAATCTAAATTATGCCGTGGTACATTAATGTTTTATTTTATTTTGCACCATGAAATTGGAACAAAATTTTAAAAAGATTCAGTATTTTCGGCAAGTTTTTAAATGCAAATGCAGTGAAATAAAGTCGACAGTAGGCTAATTTGTTGTTACTAAGATACTGTGATATTGCTAAATTGTTGCTAAGGTACTGTTTGTTTGTAAATAATTTGCATTCTAAAATGGAAGGTGAAAACGCAAAAACTTATTCACAAGAAATTTTAAATGAATTTGAGGCCGCGTAGGCAAAAATAATTCCAAGTAAATCGAAAGGTTGTATAGTAAGGTTGTTGTTTCAATAATTCTTTCAACTTACGTGACATATCATGTCATGTGTTTGCTGTCAATCATGCTCCTTAGCAACAATGACATTTCCGTGCTATAAAGACCACATTACGCCCGCATTTGGGGGCGTATAAAGAACATTATGGTGGCAAAATAAAATAAAATATATAACAATAGAACTATTTCCGTATAGTCCATCTAAAGATAATTTGAGGATGCTGAATAATTTCTACGCATCCAGAAGAAAGAGTTTTAGTAAAAATATTACGTTTAAATGTAAAGAAAGAGTCGAGTAGAAAAAAAAAATCATTGATTGTATATTGGTATGACTAGAGAACAAAAATACAGTGTTTAATACTAGAATCAGAGTAAGGTCTGAAATGGACCACGGCTAATATCTGTTGGCCGGGAAACGATATATTTTAATTGAAAATACAAAGGGAGGTGGATACGTATAACCAAAGAAACAAAGAAATCTTTGTAGAAATATACAACTATATATAATCTTATAAAACCATTCTCATTTAAAAATAAAATAATACATGGAAGATAGGAACATCGGGAGTTGACGTGGGAATGTGCAGCAGAAGAACAAAGCAGTTATACAACGTGATCAATCTCAAGTGCACTGTAGTGGTATGACAAAAATCCCTACTTGTTAATATTACTGTGTTTTGCAGTTGGCTGCTTTGGATTTTTAGTGTGGTTTTAGTCGTTTTAGTTTATGTCAGTCTATGTCATACTATACCTTCGTTTTTCACTTTTGTATTTTCTTGAGTTATTTACAAACTGTCTAGGTATATCAAGAAAAATTATATATTCTGAATTTCAAATTGTGATATCGAATTTAATCGCCATGCCGTTTTCAAACATGTACTGTAAATTTTATTTAATTATAATGAAATTATAACATTTAAATACTTAAGATTCACTATTTTGTAATGATGTAATCCAATCATTAAATAATATTTTATTTATTTTGTTGTATTTTATAGGGATGCAGTCTAATCAAATACAAAATAGTCATTATTTAAATTAAGATAATATTTTATAATATGTATAAGCTAATGACCTTCATACAGATTTGAAACTGATCGTAGTTTTTACTCGAACCATTTTCTAGAGTAGCTAGAGTAATACAGCTTCTTACCAACCTATCAGTGGTACCAACTTAAATATTTTGGCCACGTGGTATACACTTGAGATTGATCACTCTGTATATACTAAAGAATATTGACATTTTTGTAATCTATTAAAAACCGTGTATTTGCAAAGCAATTTTTATGATTTAACTGCAAATCTATTCAGGATTCATATTTATTGGAATGAACACATTGTTTTGATAGTTCTTTTATTGTTTTAATTAAATTCTTATTCCCTGATATGTTTTCTTCAAACAAGGTATACCTTGTAGATGTTGTTTCGAGCAGCCGTTTCTGTGATAATCGAATTTAAACGTTTCATTGCGTACTAAAATTCATCATAGCAACGACTAAACATTATTAAGTATTGTCATTCGTTACACAAGAGTATTGTCAAACAAATCTTGTCTGACCAATCTTTATTCTATTCTTCAATTTTTCGTTATGGCAGAAATGATTGATATATTAGTTTATAGCTATTGCCAAAGAAATGGCCGGGAATCAGCCAGAGTATACTAAGAAAGATTTCAACCGATAGTGTTGCTCCTGCTACGGTTGATTATGGACGGAATCGTAGTATTAGGAAGTCAGAGTTGAAGAAGATCCGAGTCTGAGCACTAGACACATTGGTTTGGATCTTGGCGTTTCTAAGGATACGGTTAACAGAACTTTAAGAGAACAGTAAATATTTTAAGACAGAGATGATGGATATGATGCACTTCAAGAATTAATCTTTGTGTACATACAAACGAGGGTCACTTTCAACATTTACTTAGAGTTTAATTGAACAATTTATAATTTAATAAAAGTTTGCTGTTTTGATCGTTTGCTATTGGATTTGTATAGTATTCCATTTGTTCTTGGCCAGTTCATTCTTATGTTGTTATGTTAAGTTCTGTTGTTGTTGGCCGGTTGGTCCTTAAACACGCCCCAAACTTCTTAGACCCGTCCTAAGCCTGGATAAAGTGTGAAGGAGAGCTATGATGAATTTTAGTATGCAATGAAATATTTAAATTCGATTATCACAGAAACGGCTGTTCGAAGGGACATCTACAAGGTATACTTTTTTTGAAGAAAACATCACGGAATAAGATTCTCTGACTAGAAATGTGATATACCGAGGCAAAAAGAAGTTATAGAGCTTTAAATGTAGACCAGAGGCTGCTGGTAGCGGCTTCTAGAAGATACATCAAAACTATGATCAAATCTGGATTTCTCATCACAGAAAACCTCTAGGTACCAAATTTCATGCAAATCCTGTTATAATTAAAATAGATACTTAATAAGTTTGACGCCCTGTATTTCGGAAACTATCAACTTTTGGACTAAGGTAAATTGGGCTAGATCCTCATATTTTAGTCTCAGGAATTTGTCGTAGTATTTTGTACACACCTTTTAGAAACACCCTGTGTATATACAGGGTGGGTTCATGCAAATCCTATTATTATTAAAATAGATACTTAATAAGTTTGACGCCCTGTATTTCGGAAACTATCAACTTTTGGACTAAGGTAAATTGGGCTAGATCCTCATATTTTAGTCTCAGGAATTTGTCGTAGTATTTTGTACAGACCTTTTAGAAACACCCTGTGTATATACAGGGTGGGCTAATAGTGCGTGGACGAAATATAGTGGGTTTATTTGAAGTTTATCACTGGGGTATGGTAAGTAGCCCTCAAGGCTACAAACTCAAAATACTTTCACTTCAATCGTACTGATTATACAGGGTGATTTACATCAAAGTTGCATGTTTTAATGGAAATACCTATATATTATTGCATATTTGGATTCTTCGGTCAAATTGAGTGTGACTTTATGTATTACACATGATATCTAGAACGAACCGTTTGGCCGCAAATCGTAATTTTTTGTAAAAGTTGATGTCTGAAAAAAATTGAATATCGAAGTGACCATAAAACTTAGAGGGTTGTGACTTTGTGGTATTACTAACCATGAAATGTACCAATGTAGGCCGGACGTGTAATTTCAAATATTTTTTGTGTTTGGAAAATAAACAATCCGAATTAAAAACATTTATTATGAAGTGATCTAACATCTACCAAATATGTACAAATTAGCAGATAAAGCAAAAAAAAGAACGACATTATAATGATAAAGTAAATGTTCAAAATGGCGACCGGATTGTTCTATACACAATTGAATCCTTTCAAGAAATGAATGCTTAACCCTATTTAACATTTCTGGAGAGATATTTTCAAAGACGTTTCTAGTTCTAATTTTTATATCATCCACCGTTGTTGGTTGTTCGGTGTATACTTTTTCCTTTGCGTACCCCCATATCAAGAAATCAATTAGGGTTATGTTTGGAGACCTCGTTGGCCAACGCGTTGGTCCGTCCCTTTTTATCCACATTTCGTTGAATGTATTATTAAGCCAATCACTCACAACACGGCACGGTGAGGATATGGTCCATCTTTTTGAAAAAACATGTTCCTAATTTGAGCGAGTAGGACAAGGTCAAATAAATTATTGTTGAGGAAATTTAACTACGTGTTCGATTTAGAACACCGTAAAAAAAATGGACCAACGATAGATGTACCCAATACGTCTGCCCAGGCATTAACTGACCAATTATGTGGACTACGAACTTTGAAATGATCAGCGTAGTAATGAAAATTGTGCCTGTTAACCAATCCATTGCGGTGAAATGTACACTCGTCCGTAAACATAATGCTATCCAAAAAATTTCCATTTTCATTCAGCTTTCGGACTATCCAATTGCAAAAATTAATTCTATTTTGGAAGTCCTGTTCTTGGAGCTCTTAGTGTTGTTGAATGTGATAAGGATGTAAGTTGTTATTTCTAATTATTCTTCTAATAGATGTTCTACTTATTTCAAAATCGTTTTCGAGTTGTCGTGTACTTACATGCGGATTTTATTTTACTTCAGTTAAAATATTGAATTCATTTTCTTCGTTCAACACTGTTTTCAGTCTTTCCTGCTTCTATGGATAACAAACACTCCCTGTCTCAATAAATCTTTCCAAAAGATTTTTAAAAGATTCTTCCCTTGGAAGACGATCCCGGTCAGGATATCTTGCTTTGTACATACAAATCGCAATCCACGGATTTTTAGAGCATTCTCCAAGAATAAAACCCATATCAACCATTTCATTTTTAGAAAAATTGCTCACTGCACTCAATTATTCAATTAAATGTTAATTACTAAACAAAAATGCCAATCAGAAATAACAGCGCGCGCTTTTACTCAACGATAATAAATACCTAATGTCAAAGTAAAGTAAAAGTGACAAAATTGGTTTATCTTTCACAGCCTGCAAATTAATAAAAAAATGTGAATTAAACGAAATCTACCGAAGATAGATACCGACAAATTTATATCGTTAGAAAGGTAGGATAAATTCCGCATTTGATGCAAACATGGAAAAATGGAGGTTCCATTTAAAAAAAATCTAGTTACCATTGATTAAAATACTTCTTATTTTATTTTAGCTCGTAATTTGGTTTTTGTGTGTTTAAGTGTTTTTCTACTCAATAACTAATGTTTTATAAAGTGAAACGTTTTTTGTTTATTTTCCACGGGTTACTAGATAATACAAAATAAAAATCGGAAAATACAGCAAATTAATCAGAAATTATGAAATTAAAAGAAATCTACCGAAGATAGATACCGACAAATTTATATCGTTAGAAAGCTTAAACAAATCCGCATTTGATGCAAAAATGAAAGAATGGCCGTTCCATTTGAAATATCAAATTACCATTGATTGAAATTTTCTAAATTGACAAAGTAATTTCACTAAACTCAACAAGAATTCGCATTTGACCGTCCGGGCTACGCTAGTGCATTTCAAGTCTAGTAACATTGCAGAGTCATGGCCTTCTAAGTTTTGTGATCATAGCGATATTTAACTTTTTTTCAGACATCTACTTTTTGAAAAAATGACGAATGGCGGCTAAACGATTCGTTTTAGGTGCCATGTGTGATACATAAAGTCGCACTAGAATTGATCAAGGAATCCAAATATGCGTTAATATACAGCGGGTTCCATTAAAAAATGCAACTTTGATTTAAATCGCCCTGTATAAATTTTGCGATTCCAAGTGAAAATATTTTAGGTTTGTAGGCTTAAGCATACCCCACCACATCCCATCAACAAACTTTAGTAACTAATACCTAATAATATATATATATATATATATATATATATATATATATATATATATATATATATATATATATATATATATATATATATATATATATATATATATATAACACACACACACACACACACACACACACACACGAGGGTAGATCGAATGTTTCTAAAATGAATCACAAAATGTAAAATTTTCAAACGGATTGGATGTAAACACATGCCGTTACTATCGATACAAGTAAACAATTTGTACATTTTCTTAATCATGAATAAAAACTAGTTCCGCGCAGTGATAGGCTTAAGGCTTAAATGCTAAACAAATAAAAACGGAGTTAGACAGTTGCAAACTGGGTTGCTGAATTTAAATGCGTTAGAACAAGTATAGATAATGTACCACTTTCTGTCAGACCAAAAACAGCTACCGATGAAGAAACAATTAAAAAGTACATGAAATCGTGATGAAGCATCGCCGAATGAAGTTGAGAGAGAGCGGAGAAAGTAAGCATTTTACATCAACATTTGGACATGAGAAAGCTTAGTTAGTGCTAGATGGGTGCCGTTGTCTGCTAACAATGGACCAAAAGCGAGTTCGAATGACCATTTCTCAGTAATAGCTAGATATATTCAAGCAATGGACAAAACGTGGAGAACCAACTCCAAGGATACCGTATTTTGGGATTCCCGAGAAATAATTTTTATTAATTACTTGCAACACGGCAGGACAATAACGGGTGAGTATTATGTGTCGTTATTAGACATACTGAAAAAAGAAATCAAAGTTAAAAGGCCTCATTTGGCAAAGAAAAACGTCTTGTACCACCAGCATAACGTCCCATCCCACAAGTCGGCAATTGCGATGGCGAAACTGTACGAACTACGATTACAGTTAACTGAACATGCACCCTATTCACCAGACTTGGCTCCAGCGGATTTCTTCTTGTTCCCAAATCTCAAGAAATGGTTGGCGGGAAAGAAATTTTCATCGAATACTAAAATCATCGAATCTGTAAATAGATGTTTTGAAGCTTTGGATAGTTCTTATTTTTGTGAAGGGTTGACGGGTCTTTTTTCCGTCTTGTCCTAGAAATTTTTCGATCTATTCTCCTATATACAATATGTGTATGTATGTGTAATTGGTGATTTAATATAATTGGATTATTAATGGATTAAGCACTTAGTTATTTAATGCAATGTATAAGCAATGTAATGATAAACATTTTCGACGTATTAAACATAACCTAATTTCATATACTTTTAGGTAGTGAACAAAGAAAGTTATTCAATCAGATGTATTGAAACAAGAAATTAATAATAGAAAATTTATTTCTGTAATTCCAATTATGTGAGTACGCATACTATTAATCGGACGAAAAATAAATTTTCTACACGTTTGTTTGTATTATTACAGTTGAATCGTTCAGTAAAGCACTAATGATATGTTAAAGCATTTACAGATGTATTATTTCCATCTTGGTTTCTATTTTTATTTAAGTGGGCATCCGAAAATATTGCATTGTAAAAAAATATACTCTTGAACAAATAAACAATGTTTTTGTCTATTATTTTATTCGATTAACGATACTGAAAACCATATTGTACATAAAATATAAATACACAATCTTTGATTGATCAAACTCTAACCAAAATGAGTAAGATTTTTATTGAACAAAGACATAATTAAAATTCTTCAATAGAGAAAATACTTTTAAAATTAATGAAAAAAGTTAAAAACATTTTATGTGCAACATTAAATTATTGTGTCTATAATTAGCCTCATTATAGTTAATGATTTTTTTATTTTATTATACGTTCATAAATATGAAAGTATAGCGTGTTTACACAAACACTCAAATTTTCAGAATTTGTGTTCTATACAATTGCAGAAATAAAAGTTCTAATTAGTTTTCCACATCTACTTTCCGTGTGCATGTTTTGTAGCTTCCTACGGTTGAAACTTTGCAAATATTAAACCAATTAGTAACATTGTGGGGATATCGATCAAAAACGTTAAAAAAGAATGTCGTATACAGAGTGTTTCAAAATGTTTACTATTGTTATTCAGAAAATTATACATTTTTGAGAATGAAGACTTTGTTAATACATAAACACTTTACATTAACGTTTTTTTTATAACAAGATATTTTCATGTAAACAGGGTCGTCAAATGATTTTTTTTAACACTTTAGAGCCAAGTATTTGCTATCTATGTTAAATAGTAATGAAATATTGTTTAACCGTTATCATAGAATCATAGAAAAATTTTAATATTTACAATACACGAAATAAATCCTTGATTCACGTTTTTTACAGTACATTTCACTAATATACAGGGTCCGTATAAACTGGAACATTTCCTACACGTCTCGTTATTCTTTGGACAATTCTAAAGACGAAAATGTATTTACAAAAATGACGGATCTTCTATCGTTTCTTCATACGAGCCATTACAAGAAAAATTAAATAGCAACCCTGACATTCATTTAACACATGGCAATTTATCAACAAAATATTTGAAGTCATATGGACATACGAGGGGTCGTTTTTATATTCCCGGACTAGGCAATTTACAAAACAATTGCAGCATTATTAGTTCTAATATCTGTCACTTTCTCTCAAAATGGACAAATATCGAGCTGTTATAAAGTTTCTTACAAAACAAAGAAAATTTCCAAAAGTTATTCGTGAAGAAATGTTGATTGTATACGGGGATAATTTCCCTTCCAAGGCGACTATATGTGAATGGTCAAAATTGTTTAAACATGGCCGAGAATCACTAGATGGTGATCCCGTCCAGGTCGGCCTGTTGACATGATCACTTCGGATGTTATTGAAAAAACCGAGTGTTTGGTATTGGAAGATGCAAGATTAAAGAAGCGACAATTATCGTTTTTATTAGGAGTTTCAGAAACCACAGTTTTCAGAATTTTACACGATTACCTTGGCATGACAAAGGTCAGTGCGAGATGGATTCCACCAATGCTTACGCCTTTTCAAATGCTTACTCGAATGGAGAAGTGTGAAGAATTTTTGGTGCTTGTGAGGACGAATCAGATTTAATTATCAATCGACTTATCACCGGAGATGAAACTTGGGTCCATCATTTTGATCCTGAGTCGAAACAAGAGTCGATGCAGTGGAATATTAGGGGTTCCAGTCCTCCCAAAAGGTTTAAAGTTGCCCTTTCTGCAGGAAAAATAATGGCAACTGATTTTTGGGATTGCCAAGGAATTTTAATGATTGATTATCTGAAGAAGGGTGGTACAATCACAGGAGAGTATTATGCAAGCGATGTTATTAATGTGAAAAGACGCGGAAAACTAACGTGAGGTGTCCTGCTGCTTCATGATAATGCACCAGTCCATAAGTCAAGACTTTCAAAAGCTGGCGTTGCTAAATGTGGCTTTGTAGAATATGATCATCCACCTTATAGTCCAGATTTAGCCCCCAGTGACTATTTTTTGTTTCCAGATCTCAAAAGAACACTAAGGGGAAGAAAATTTAGGAACGATGATGAACTTATAGCGGTTGTTGAAAGCCATTTTGCGAGCAAACCGAAAGAATATTTTTATGATGGCTTAAAGATGTTATTGAAACGATGTAATACTTGTATTGAAAAGCAAGGGGTCTATATTGAAAGATAAATTTCTGTTTTTGTAATCTACACTTATCATGCTTAGTCCCAGAAAATAAAAAAGACCCCTCGTAGACATCATATGGATTACGCATCGAAAATAATGAATGTGATTTCGTTTTGTATTTGTTCCAAGAAATTGTTCAAATTGATATCCGTGCATGTAGACAAATCTCTAATCGGCGCGGGATGGTAAGAATAACTCGCCCCAACATTTCTGACGTGATTAGCTGGATGGTTCTGGATGCATATACAGCAAAAAATATCAACTGTGAAACTTACTACAGAACTGTAACATTGAAATTGGAACATATCACATGAAATTTACGAGGCTATAACTGTATGTTGCCAAATCGATTCTTTCTAAAATTAGCAAATTTAAAAAACTATAAAATTTATTCTTTTCAAACCCGAGCATTTAAGTTATTCCGAATACATTTAGCTATGGTAGTTAGTTGCACTTTTGCCGGGTACCTCTCTTATTTTTCAAGAGAGAGGGTTGCGGTTTTCGCGACAGTGTGCCACTTTTTGTGAAATTAAAGATGGCTACAGCAAAAGTTTCATAGCCCTTCTGGTTTCTGAGATACAGGGTGGAATTGAAAACTATCACTTTTGAGGCACCGCTTGTATATCAGTGATCTTTACACTTATCTAAGAAGTTAAAATGTATTCAGTTTTTTAGGTATGAAGCAAACATACATTTTTTAAATGGAACACCCTACATATCATTTCTTATATTTATTAGACATAATGTACGCTTTCCAAAAATATATAATTGCATACAATTATTTTCAAAAACAAGCTCAGGATTTAAGATTTTCTAAAATTTTGTTGTGTTTTGTTGTGTTGTTATGTTGCGATGCGTGTGTGGCGTGTGAGTGGGTGTGTGTGGGTGTGCGTGTGTGTGCCTGTGTTTGTTTGGTTATGTTGCGATGCGTGTGTGTGTGTGTGGGTGTGTGGGTGTGTGTGGGTGTGGTGTGTGGTGTGTGTGTGCGCGCGCGTGCTTGCGTGTGTGTGTGTGTGTGTGTGTGTGTGGGTGTGTGTGGGTGTGTGTAGGTGTGTGTAGGTGTGTGTGTGCGTGTGTTTGTTTGTTTGTGTTTGTGTTTGTGTTTGTGTTTGTGTTTGTGTTTGTGTTTGTGTTTGTGTTTGTGTTTGTGTTTGTTTGTGTTTGCGTTTGTAGTTGTTTTTTGAAGGTAGGTTTTTGCAAGCTGTAAGCTAAATCAAAAGCAGTATTTTTGAATTGTGGGAATGTTTTTTTTTGCGAGCTCTAAGTTAAATCAATTTGGTATGAAGTGTATTATCACAATTGTAAATGGAAGACAACTTTTTGGAATTGAGAGTTGGCTTTGCAAGCTGTAACTTAAATCAATTTAGTATGAAGTGTATTGTCAAAATTGTAAATGAAAGTCAACTTGTCTGTTTGTCTTTTATGTAATTTCAAGGCCTGTTTACATTTCAGGTAATTAGTGTGTTTTTCCGAAAATCCCCTAGAGGTATTGGAATACTGAAAGGTTGTTATTGTGTTACTGGGAAATCCAAAAAATAATTACTTTATATTCATGATTGCTAAAAACGGTTAAGTACTTTATATTGTTTATTTATAAACAAAACGCAGAAAGTGAATGTGCCGTGACTGTCAGCAACAAAAACCAGATATCCCCATGTCGTTCTTTTTATACGATCATCAAAAATACTGGTAAGTGTCTACCAAAATTTCTACGACGTAGTTAAACCAAATCGGTATTTTTGAATTGAAAGCTGGTTTTTGCAAGCTGTGAGTTAAATCGAACCGCTATTTTTAAAGTGAAAGTTGGATTGTCAAGCTGTAAGTTACATCAAACTGCTATTTTTGAATGGAAAATTGGTTTTTGCAAGCTGTAAGTTATGATTTGAATGATTGATTTGATTGTGATTCATGTGTTTGATATTGATTTGATTGAGAATGCTTTGATTGAGGTTGATCTGATTGATTGATTTGGTTGATTGATTTGATTGAGCATGATTTGATGATGATAGACTATTTTCCCACGCTGGTGTCTTCACGTTTAGGGAGAGTTCCAACCCTGAATGTCGATTAATCTTATCTACAAAGTAAGCACAAGGTACGGAGAAGCGTTACGTGAAGGTTATGAAGAATTGCTAGCTCAGCATCATGACTGATTTGATGGAGATTGCTTTGACTGAGATTGATTTGATCGAGATTGACTGATTTGATTGAGGTTGATCTGCTTGAGATTGATTTGATTGATTTGTTCGACCCACTATTTTTAATTATGACTCATAATTAAATTGGATTCGATGTTGCCAGACAAAACAAAGCTGGCATCCAAAACAAAAATTGCGTTGTTGTCAGACAAAACAAAAATTACCGCCGTTAAATTGATTTGATTGATTAGTTTGATACAATTAACAAACAAAATGGCGGCTCAATTTAATTATGACTCATAATTAAAAACAAAAGGCGGGTGATGCAATTTAATTGTGACTCATAATTAAAAACAAAATGGTCGACAAATCTGGCCCACAAAATGGCCGCCGGTCACGTGAAAACCTCCACTATCGACCCACTCCTTCGACTCACCGCGACCCCCGCCTTAGCCACCACGCCTTCCCCCACCCGCCCCACCACTGATGACGTCATGTCCTCAAGAGACCTCATTTTACTATCGTTATCGACAATGCTTATTACCATAGCAGGAAGGTCCAACAATGGCGTGATGATATGAACAAACCGTTGATTGTTTTAGTGAGAAAGAGATGCCCACTGAAAATAACATGTTGATCCAAGATGAATAAACTTGATGTTATGGCATAAGAATTAGGTCATCACGTTCTTCACCTTTGCCAATTGAACTGAACATACCAATCATGTAGACTGTTGAAAATATATGAACAGCAAATACGTTTCAATATGATATTGGCGAGATATTCGAGGATTTAGAAATCGACTCAACCGATTAAGCCAAACTGACTGGCATACATCATTTATGATAAATAAATTATGTACCAATAATAAAATTGTTCTAAAATTGTTAATTTGTGTACACGCAAGTTTGTTCCGTAGGCAAAGTAGCTATGAAAATTCACTTAAACGGCGCTCGCTTTAAAAATTTGAGGTGGAAATATCTGTCAATCAAAGGTTAAATGATGTGACACGGGCAGATACATACCAGCGCTCGCTTTAAAAACAGCATAAAAGAGCAAATTTATTTTATTTAATTAACCAAGAAATGAGATAGATTGTAATTTTTTGTTTGTTGCACAACTATACCTTTTTAACTTCAAATTGACACTAAATAATTTCAAATTGACATTAAACAGACATACAACGCAAAACATATAACTAACACATTAACTATAAACACTAAAAATCCAGTGCATCAGGTATGAACCTTTGGATGTGAGCAACCTAACATAGCTGGCTACATTGGCAACACGAATATTTGCCCAATTATATTTTCTAGTTGCTGTAGCCGATACTCACTTTGAGCAATATTCCTCCTGTTCTCTTCAGTAAGGATATGTGTCAGTTCATTCGACAAATCGCCCTTAACTGCAGCTTTCAATGAACACCGCGCAAATTCAATTGCATTGAACCTAAGTCTGTGTGGGCTAAGTCGTAACAGACTGTGACGGGCAAATTCATCTTCTTGAAATACCTCTTCTACTGAAGCGTGACCGGGTGCACTATCAATGGTTAGCGTCACAGATGTCTGATAAAGATGAAATGCACTCCGCAAACTGTGCCATACGAATTCGTTTGCCTCCAGCATCCTGAATGCACCACTTCTAATATCATGGTGGATAATGCCCAAGATTCTTACACGCCAATATACTATATATATATATATATATATATATATATATATATATATATATATTGGCACCTTTGCTACCTGCAGCGATATGCCTGCATCGAGTTCCTTTCTTGGGTCTTCCTTGTGAGCGCGAAATGTATAAATTGAAATTGGTTTCATCCATGAAATTAAGAGCTTCCGCAAAAGTTGCCGGGCAAAATCTTCTCTAATGTTTTTATTATCTGCACTATTTGCTCGTTAAGATAGGTTGAGTACCCGTTTTAACGTATATAATAAACCATCTAAATGTCTTCGTAAACATTCTGTGAAACATTAACTAGCTGTTCTATTTGAAATATTTCTTTAAGTTTCTTTAACGTTATTACGCGAGGTTTCTCAGATATGTCTTGTTTAATGCAGCGATAAGTAGTTTTCTTATTTACACCTAACGTGTTAGCAAGAGCAAGCCAGTCTTCACTGTTGTTAGGTAATACACAAATTTGCCTTTGAATTAAATAAGCATCAGATCAAATTTACAATTATTATTCTTAAATGGCAAGATAATTATTAAAGGTACTTTACAAAGCTACATACATGTCACATTGTTCATTGAATTTCATTTTGACTTTTGATATTGTTAAATGTCAATTTGAAATTGTTTAGTGCCAATTTGAAGTGGAAAAGGTATAGAGTACATAAACTATAAAATAGCGAAACAAGAACTCGATGGTAGTCTAGGGGCTGAGTTATAGCGTGCATGGACAGACCGGCATACGGAAAATCGAGGGCATAAGCGCTTGCCATATTTCTTGGGGGTCGCGGTAAAAATTGACGTTATAATGTGAATAACTGAAACGAAAAGGCCACGTATTTCATTCCCTCCCCAAGGGGGGAGGGCAGGCTGCTCGAGCTTTCCAAGTTCCTTCAGTCACAATTATGGATTCCTAGCATATATACATACATTACGTATATATGCATGGTGGGATAGGATGGGTGTGGTCAGGATAGGATCGGAAGGAACGTAGTTAGGGTTCAGAGGGGTAGAATACTACCCCAGCTTTCGCCTAAATAGCGCTACATGTGTATGAGGAAAACCCCCTGAAAAAAACTCATACAAGATAGACGGTAATGGGAATCGAACCCATTACCTCCCGAATGTTAGGTAGGCCGTGTCACCACTACGCTACCAGCTCGGCGGCTAGCCCCTGACAGGTCACTATGCCCAGAGCGCGCGCAGGCTGTTATTGTGGTTTCTGTCTAAAAAATGGAAGTAAAACGGAAAATTGGAAATAAAAATGAAAATTATGACCTAGGTTAGATTTTAATTTAAAGGTACGAAAGTCTCAGAGGCACAATTTTTTTAATACAATTATTGTAGTGGGTTTATTTATGAATTCACGGATAACACGTGTTTTCAAACCAGTGAAGCCGTATGAAATGGTTTTAATTAATTTTTGGTAAAAATTATTTTATTCTCTCTAAAGTATACTAGATGGGAATAAATTTATTTCGTATTCCAACAAAAAGTATTATTAAGCCCAGATTTTAAGCTACCTTATTGTAGGTGTTCAAAATATAATTCCTAATTAATTTTGTATTTTTACAAATTATATATTTAGGGAGGTCACTACAATGTAGTTATATTGTTTTAATTTGTTTTTCAAATAATAAAAATTAGGAAAAATTATAATAAACTGTTTATTGTTTACTGTGTCTACATTTATAAAGGGTACTAAGAATGTATTTTTAGTGGACAATGCATTCTGTTTTACATGCTAATCACTTTCTTACTGTCCGATAATTAAAATAAGCCATGGTCATTTCTCATTTAAGTATATTTAGTTTTGAAGGGCATATATGTGAGTTTAACATCATCTATTTGCTATTTCTGTCCAACTAAACCAATCATCATTGATTTAATAAACCTCTAAAATTAACCTGTCTTACATCATTCGCGAATTCCGTATTCTAAGCGTTAACTAAGGTACTTTATTTTTTTATCAATACATAACTACGTAATTACTTGAACATATCACTTTATATTAAGGTGTGTAGAGTATTTATTACTACATTACACGCTATCTTGACTATTTTAGTTCTAATTATGGAGATTAAAACACTTTTGGTTCATATAAATTAACGGTATGGTATGTGAAATTTTAGTACATCAATTTTTGAGGAAATTTTTTTATATATTTTTTATAATGCTTGGCATTTAGTACTATAATACAGTATTGGTGATGTGTCATAGATTATCCCCTGTTCTGTTCGTTAATATATTTGTACACAGGAAATAAGTCGACTAAATCATACATTTTGATAAATACTGTGGTATTACGGCATGTATGCGCTAAGTTGCGTCAAGCACATATACACAACAAGAACATAGTGAATACATGAAAAGAAACAAACTAAAATCAAGAATTTAATATAGATATTAATACTATTCCTCTACAAGTTCTATAAAGAGTAAGGGTGCAGTACATTTGGTATTAGTAATGAGAGAGTTATAATTTCAATAATGTTATTAAACCTTAAAATATTTGCCGGCATAAGCATTAGGTACTCGTTACTAATATGAAGTGTCATACAGATCCCTTGATAATGATATGTTATCTCGAAACTGATCGAGTAGTAATTAACCCATTAGCACCGAGAAAAAAAAGTTAGAATTTATTATTTTTGTGTAAAACAATGGAGATAAGTTATTACTAGTGTCCTCGCCAGGAATGTTTACCGCTACGTCTTTAATTTATGAATTTTGCCATCCAATTTGTTTATACTGACTTCTCACATAAAACAGTGACTTAAATAAGGATGGTGAACATTCGTAGTGCACTTGACGAAATCGACATACGGTATTGAATAAGCAAATGTAGTAGAAAGAGTAAACCTATAAACGCGAAATCAATTTGTCTTACATGCATAAGAATTTAATTCTCATTTGACTAATAACACATAACCTCAATTTATTTGTTTATCCTTTGACTGTTTCCTCACTTCCTACATTTACTTCTTTTAATCATCATTTATAACACGCTTTACAGAAAATGGGGGTCCCCTGATGGTATCTGCTGTCCAAGAAGTAAGTGTAGCATTAAGTGTTTACATATTAATTCATTACAATCACGAAATTACAGCGTATGGCAAGCACCTTGGGTATATCTAAAAAGACGGTAAGAAATATCAAGTCTCGAGCTGTTTCAACAAAACGACTACGCAAGAAAATAAAATTTGACGATCTACCTATGGGCATAAGAAATACGTTATATAAGTATGTATGCACAAAGTGAGTAATATTACGTCACAATCTTTTACACATGTTTAACATACTAATTTATTTACAGAAAAACATGCCACAGTTGCAAGTTTAAAAGCAGAAATTCGTAGCAGTCACATAGTAATAACTGGCAGAAGTCTTCATCGTGCAATCCAGTCGCTAGGATTTAAATTAAAAAAAACAGTCTAACCGTAGAGCTTTATTGGAAAAAAGTTACATCGCAGAAACGCGAATTAAATTTCTTAAACAATACATTAAAGAGATCAATTCACCTAATCGTCGACAAGTAGTATTTATGGATGAAACGTGGATCTACTCCAAAGGAAATCCAGGAAAATCATGGCAGGATGAAGACATTAGGAGTCTACAAAAACCTCAAGGCTACGATTGCAAGAGATTTAATGTTATTCACGCCGGATCCGCCAGAGGATTTGTACAAGGTGCTGCACTGTTACTTGCACCAAGATCGTTAAAGGAAGATTATCATGGTGAAACGAATGGGGACATGTTTAAAATATGGCTTATTGAACATTTGCTAACAAATTTAGAAGAGCCTTCGCTAATTATAATTGATAATGCACCGTACCATTCAATGTTAGTTGAAAAGCTACCAACTTCATCCTGGACAGAAGGCAGTATGGTTACCTAGTAAACACAGAATCACATCAGTCACAATCCCACTCTCTTCAAAACCGAGCCGTATGGTCAAATTAACTCACTTCAAATACAAAAAATGTACGAAGTAGATCAAATATGAAAATACAGACACGAAGTATTAAGATTACCACCGTATCACTGTCAGGTTAAGCGATAGAATTAGTATGGGCACACGCAAAGGGATATTATTACAAGCATATTAGACGAGATGGCCATAAAGATGATAACGTAATTCCTATGTGGAACGAAGCTTTACAGTAATGTGATGAAACCGTATGGGATAATTGTGTGCGACATATTGAAGAAACAATAAAGCAATGGTATAAACGGGAACAAATAAATGTTGGACATCACAGTTGTCGAACTGGTTATTAACATCGGAAACTATTCTGAAAGCTCAGATGTAGATAGTGACTCCGATTAGAAAGTTTTACACTTTAAAAAGCATGTTTCTACAACGTACAATTAGTAATTACAAGTGTATTAGTTCATATTTAATACAATTTCTATTAGTAATGTATTTCAATAACGCAACTACAATATATTTTGTGGTAAAATGCTTCTCAATATGTTAATTCACACATTCCCATACAATTTATGTTCCACATTAAATGTCATCCTCCTACGAATAATAGTTCCATTTTATTTAGATACGTAACTTTACATTCATTTTGTGTATTAATGTTACCATATTATTGTGGGCCATCATTTCTAATGAATTACTATCCACAATAAGAAATGATTATGGAACGTAGTAGCCTTGAGAAGTGTAAATAGTGCAGCTCGACAGTTGTTACATGCAAATTGTTTAACCTATAAACTGAATCTGTAACCAATTGTATGATTTATTATAAGTTTTGTTATGAACGAATAAGTTCAAAGGTAAATATGTAATTAAAAATTATTATTAATTTTATTTAGAATTTACATCAGTTCTACATACATAAAGACAAAATTTACATCGATTGGGGCTTGTATCTCGATGGCGGAGATGGTTAGCTCTAGCAAAGTACAGGGTTATTACAAATGATGTTCATGATTTCAAGCATACATAAATCGAGTTTTATTCGTTTTACAAATATAAAAAATAGTTACATTTGAAGGAAAACTCAAAAAGTTTCGTAACAGGTATTCAGAATTACAAATATTCAATATGGGAGCCCCTTGTGACACGACAGATGTCAAGCCTGTAATCAAGCTCTCGCCATACGTTGTCGAGAGTTTCTTGATTGATTGTTTCGATGGCATTGGCAATCCGTCGCTGGACATCAAGTATGCTCTGTGGTAATGGTGGTGTATACACTTTATCCTTGATGTATCCCCACAAGAAAAAATCACAGGGGGTGATGTCCGGAGATCTTGGAGGCCAGTTCAAGAGTGCGTCATCATTTGGACCAACGCGCCCGATCCATCTCTCAGGTAGCAGATTGTTAAGTTCAGCCCTAACACCCAAGTGGTAATGTGGAGGTGCGCACATTCAATTGCAGAATGAAATCTGGGGAATCTTGCTCTAATTGTGGTATAAGCCATTCCGTCATCATGTCCAAGAAAACCATTCCATTTATTGTTTGTTCAATAAAGAAGGAAGGCCCGTACACTTTATTGTAAGCAATAGCACAAAACACATTAACTTTAGGAGAATCACGCACGTGCTCAATGTAAGCGTGTGGGTTCTCTGAGCCCCATATTACATTATATCTGTTTACTTTACCACATAAGTGGAACGTTGGTTCATCACTAAACACCACACGCTGTAGAAAGTTTTCATCCTCAATCAAGACTTGCATGCTCTCACAAAAAGAGAGTCTTTTAACTTTGTCATTTTGTTTTAATGCTTCAAGCAGTTGAAGTTTGTAAGGTTTGAATTTAATACGTTTACGTAAAATTTTCCAAACTGTTGGCTGTGGTATACCGAGCTCTCTGCTGCATTTAACAGTAGATTTCTGTGGACTGCGGGCAAAACTTTCCCTTACCTGCTCCACAACTTCATTGCTCACTGACGGCCTTCCAGTTGATTTCTT
The DNA here is from genome assembly GCA_036346205.1 of Vesta saturnalis. Classification (NCBI taxonomy): domain Eukaryota; kingdom Metazoa; phylum Arthropoda; class Insecta; order Coleoptera; family Lampyridae; genus Vesta; species Vesta saturnalis. The sequence goes on along the minus strand of JARFJB010001964.1, from coordinate 90,698 downwards.
TTTACAAATGCAGCCATTTCTCTTAAACTTCAAGTACCACACTTGCGAATAGAATGATTGCTAGGAGGATCTTCATTAAATCTGGTTCTAAAGTGACGTTGAACACTAATAACTGATTGGTTAACGTGATAATCTAGCACACAAAATGCTTTCTTGTTTTCAAATTCAGCCATTGCACAAAACTGTCAACAATGGACTTAAGAAACAACTGATACATACCGAAATCAATGTAAACAAAACTTTGAGTTTTTCATTCCAGCGGTACCAACCAAAATGGTTTTAATACATAATATTCCAGTGACATATGCAATCGAAATCAGGAACATCATTTGTAATAACCCTGTACAGGTCGTAAGTTCAAATCCTACTCGAGGTAAACTTTTTATTTGTGTATTTAATAAAATTAATAATAATTTTTAATTACAATTGTATGATTGTTTATCAGCAACTTACAACACGACGATTCTCATGTTTTATAATTCCGCTGCAATTATTGTTGAAAATTGCATTGTTTGTAGGTTATAACCTACATAACCTTCAGGCTGTAAAAATAACGTACCAACCACATGTTAGAGTTCAAGAATATTGTTTTTCAACCGATATCATTACGATAATCAACGTTCTCTAATTTTCACAAAATAAATTACAATAAATAAATAATTGTATTTTGTTTTAAATGCTGCCATCTCAAGGTATATTTTCTAATCAAAATTTATTATAACAAAAATAATTATGACTCATGTTTTTCATATTACACCATATGATTGGATATGATGACGTAGCGGTAAACATTCCTGGCGAGAACAGTACACATTGTTTCACATTTTTATAAATTTACAAAAAATATCTGGTATGGAACAACACACAGTGGCGTACCTAGAACTTTTGCCATCCGGGGCGGTCTTCAATTTTCCGCCCTTTTTAAGTCAAATGGTGGTTTTCATAAATAAATAAACATAAATAAATAATTGTAATTGAGAAAAACTATAGGTGGGGAACTTTTTTACCATTGGATGCCATACTTAAATTAGGCAGTAATAAAGGAGGCTGCATAAGTTGATATACCTATAAATGAAGCTTTTATAAAAATACAAGGTACTTTTTTAAATGCCACAAGAAGCTTACGGAGGCCGCAGGTTCCCCTCCTATGAGACAAAACATATATCTAATTTACAAAAAAAAAATTACCATTAGATATTTTTTATTTTATATTTATAAATAAATAATTTCATTTCTTTTGGATAAACAAACAAACTGTACACATATGTGTATATAAACATATACACATATATTTACTCTTCTAACTTTCATAGTAGAAAAATCGTGTATATACTCTCAAAATTTATATTATTTGTAATTTCTTGTTCTATGGACAATTTCGCAAGATTTTGTAATCTTAAATTACGCATTGTGAAACGAAGATAATTTTTTATCAACTTCCTTCGCAACTAACGACACCGATAGCAATTGTTCAAAAAATTCTTAGCAAAATTACAATGTTGGGTACAGAATTTTCCAATCTATACTGTTGAATAAATTTTAGTAGATCAAGAGGGCCTTCCCCTTCCCCGTTTTTCCAACATTTTGCCTTTTCTTGTAGTGCCATAAAAACCTAGATCCTTTTTCTTTCAATATGGAACTGTTTTTTTTATCAATGTCAATAAAGCCATTTATTTGACATTCAAATTCTTCATTTAGTAGGTTAAATGGTATTATACACGAACATTTTCTTGCAAGGGCATGCAACTGATCAAAGCATTCTTGTATTTCCTTTATAATTCTATCCATAGATAAAAACATTTCTCTTCGTACTTCTTGTTCTAAGGATAGCCCCACGCTTGCTAATTATAATCGATAATGCAGAATTCAATGTCGTGAAAGCTACTAACTTATTGACAAAAAGGCTAATGGTTATGTTAACACAGAATCACATCAGTCACAATATTTCAAAGCTGTATGGTCTAATTAAGTCACTTCAAATAGAAAGGTAAAGTAGATGAAATAATAAAATTACACGAAGTATTAAGATTAAATACACTGTCACTTAATATAGAATTATATGCACACGCAAAGGGATATTAACAAGCATATTAGAAGATGGCATGAAGATGATAAGTAATTCATATGTGGAACGAAGCTTTACAAATGTAATGAAACCGTATGGGATAATTGTGACATATTGAAGAAACAATGGTATAAGAACAAATAAATGTTGGACATCACAGTTGTCGAACTGGTTATTAACATCGAAACTATTCTGAAAGCTGATGTAGATAGTACTGATTAGAAAGTTTTACACTTTAAAAATCATGTTTCTACAAGTATATTAGTAAATACAAGTGTGTTAGTTCATATTTAATACAATTTCTATTAGTAATGTATTTCAAAATGTAATACAATATTTTTGTAAAATGCTTCCAATATGTTAATTCACACATTTCATAGAATTTATGTTCACATTAAATGTCATCTTCCTACGAATAATAGTTCCATTTATTTAGATACGTAATGATATCCATTTTGTGTATTAATATTACCATCTTATTGTCATCATTTCAATGAATTAGTATCAACAATAAGAAATGATTATGAAACGTATGCTTGTGAAGTGAAATATGCATCGAAGTTGTTCCATGCCAATTGTTTAACCTATAAACTGAATCTGTAATCAATTGTATGATTTATTATAAGATTTTGAACGAATAAGTTCAAAGGTAAATATGTAATTAAACATTATTATTAATTTTATTAAATACATTATATTTAGAATTTACATCAGCTCTAGATACATAAAGAGCAAAATTTACATCGATTGAGCTTGTATCTGATGGCGCAAATGGTTAGCTATTCTAGCAAATACAGGTGAATGTTCAAATCCTACTGAGATAAACTTTTATTTAGTAAAATTACTAATATAATTTTAATTACAATTATATGATTTTTATCAGCAACTTACAAAACGATACTCATGTTTTATAATTCTCAATATGTTGAAATTCATTGTTTGTAGGTTATAACCTACATAACTTTCCTGTAAAAATAACGTCAAACATGTTAGAGTTCAAGAATATTGTTTCAAGATATCATTGATAATCAACGTTTCTAATTTTACAAAATAAATTACAATAAATAAATAATTGTATTTTGTAATAGTTTTAAATGCTGCCATAAGTTATATTTTCTAATCAGAATTTATTACAACAAAAATAATTATGACTCATGTTTTCATATTACACCATTTGATTGGATATGATACAGGAACAGTAACTATCGTTTCGACAAAATTTTTATAAATTTACAAAAATACTATGGAACACACAAGTGGCGACCTAGAACTTTTCATGGTTATTGTTTTAAGTCAAATGATTTATTTTAATAAATAAACATAATAAATAATTGTAATTGAGAAAACATAGTGGAACTTTTACCATTGGATGCCATACTTAAATTGCATAATAAAGAGTTGCATGTTGATATACCTATAAATGCAACTTTATAAAAATACAAGATACTTTTTAAATGCACAAGAAGCTTACGGACCGCAGGTTCAACATGAGACAAAACATATATCTAATTTACAAAAAAATTACTATTAGATATTTTTATTTTATATTTATAAATAAATATCATTTCTTTTGATAAACAAACAAACTGTACATATGTGTATATAAACATATACACATATATATTATCATAACTTTCATAGTAGAAAAAGGTATATACACCGTGTCCAAGATAAGGATGCCACTATGGGGATCTCGGAAACGGTAAGAGGTCGGTTAAATGGAACAAAAGTTACGCATTTGAGAGGATGTATTATGGTCTTTGTAGAACTCAAATATCTCTTTTAGTTTTGAGATATTTGAAAAAATTGAATTTTCTGATTTTCGTTTTTATTTTTTCTGACCTTATTTGAAGAGCTATCAAGAAAAGAAGAGCACATTTTCATTGCCACTTTTCTAGCTCTACTTAATGCTGTTATTCAATTTTGATACAACGTTTCGTTTGTTAGCAACCATCATCAACTTTATTTTTTAAATACACGAAAAATTATTTTTGCCATATTTAAATTCTCTCCTTGATTCTGAATTCAACGATATATCACACTTTATATTTTTGATACGTTTCGGATGAGAAAATTCATATTCAATGTAAAACATCGAAAACGTACAGTTAAAACTAATACTAGAAACATTAGAAAACCGTAAAATTATTATAAAATTATGTTTGTAATTTTAAATGATAGACAAATAAAAACAAATTTATTTTAAAGGTTAATAAACTCACAAAAGATGTTCAAAAGATTCCCGTTATTCTCTAAACATAAATAGCATCTTCTAACTGTAGCATCTAAAACATTCTTTGCATTTGAGGTAATACTAGCAAACGCTTCGAGAACTAATCTTTGTAAAATTTCTCGTTTTCAATATCGTTTCCATAAATGTAATTTTTAATGCATCCAAAGAAAAATCAAAGGTGTTATATCTGGAGAACGGCTCACAGTACATGCATGAGTGCAATACATCTTCTGAAATCTAACTGACATATTCTTACAACTCTGGAATTAGTGCTGTGCACCGTCCTGCATAAACCAACAACCTTCAACTTCTGGAAAGGCAAATCATTCAAAGCTATCTCTAATTCATTTTGGAGTAAAATTTGGTAACGTTCAGAATTTAAGACTCGTGGTAAATGAAAGGACCTATAATTCGAGTACCGAATATAACAGCCCACATATTAAATCCGAAACGGTGTTGGTGTTTGGCCGTTTTGTACAGACGTGGATTTATTTGCCCAATAATGAGCATTTCTACGATTAAAATTCCATTATTATTAACCATACTTTCATCGGACCATATTATTTTTCGAAAATATTCATTGTCTTGAGATTGAATACCGTGCTTTCCTGCCATGACGACAGCATTGTTGTAAGCTTGTCCTCTGCAATTTTTTATATGTAAATCGTCATCTTCTAATTTCGTTAAAATCATATTTGTGATTTCCTCAGCAGTTTTCCTTTAGTTTCTATAAAGTCAATAAACGATTCTGCAACTTTAACTTGGCTGCCGTCAATAACTACATATCTAATAAATTGACTCGTTTGATTGTTGTGCGAAATATCTGGAGTGCTGTCAAATATCATACAATAGTATATTGAGTATCAAGAACAGTAAGGGACGTTTACCGGTCGATGGCCATGTTTAGAGGCTGAGCAATTTGGCCGGGACCGGTACAACCCTGAATGTTCGTGATGCTCATACTGTTTTTTGCACAAATGTATTAAATTTACCACAATTGAAATTATTTAATTTCTACTAAATAAACGAAAAATCAAAAGTGACGTTTTAAATACAAATGTCCACATTTTTCTTCTTATTGTTGTGAAGTATAGTACCTATATATAATTTTACGTTGGTAAGTACAAGCCGTCTGTAAGTAAACTACTTATCGACGAGTTGGGTCTCGCAACCAGTAAACATATCCTACTGTCTAGGAAACAGATATGGTAAATAAACGAAAACGCTGAATAGTGCAAAAAAGTATTTAGCTTGCTTTGTTTGATCCATAATTGATTTTTTCACTGCGCCTCCCAATAGCTCTATGAATTCGTTATGAATCTTCGGCGACAAATAAGAGATACTATATTTATTACCCATCTTAATTTTTACTACATGTTCAAGTAATACTGGGTCATACTTAGCCAACAAGTCAACAAGCCCTAGAAAATTTCCTCTATTTTCCATTGAATTGATGTCTTCCTGATGAACACTTTCACGATTACCTCGAAACGCCAAAGTTTGTTTTGCTAAGAATCTAATTATATAAAGTATTCTTGTAAGAACTTCCTTCCATTTTTTTATTTCCTTATCAATATTTTGTTGTAGTTTATCAAAAGTTGCGCTATGCCCAAGTCTTATTTCGAATTCCTTCTATTGGGAAAAGGATCGAATGTGCCGTGGGCTCAACTCATGTTGATTTATTTTGGGATCAAATTTGTTAAAACTGTTTTCCGTGTTAAAACTTGATTGACAAAGATCATCAAACAGTTTGCAGCAAAAACAATAAATACTTTTCTTCGATGGTGAATACACTATCCACGATCATAACAGCTTTTCACCATTAGGCAAAATTTGAAAAAACCAGTCGCGATTAAGCTTTCTTGTTTCATCTTTGGCTTTGATTGTATCACCAGAACGCTTTACTCCTTCACTGAAATTGGCGTCTAAATTTTGAATTACAAACGGACCTTGACGTACCAGGAATACTCTTGTATTGCCATCAATCTTGTTAGGCCATAATCCAACACCTTTCATAGAAATAGACGGAATAAGTTGTGCAGCAGACTCTTCATCAGAACTTGATGAACTTTCTACTTCTTCGCCAGTATGTGAGGCAGGTCTTTCCTCTTCAACAACATGAAAGAAGTTTCTTCGTCTTCGGTGGCTGCGTCTTCATCAATACTTGAGCTACCAATATTAAAAGAACTAGAAGTTGATTCACGGGAGATATAATTGAATAGTGCTCCAGCATTTTTATTCTGTATTTCCTTCCTTGCCTTCTTTGCCTTTCTAAATGACGCTTTCTTTTATTCGTTTCATCCTACGGATATATTAAAAAAAAAAATTATAGAAATAAAACGTCTATTTCGTATTTTAAAAATATGCCTTCTTCAAGATTATTTATGCCTCTTGTAATATTTATTAATGGAGAAATTTGTACATTTTGATATTCTTGTCGTATAAATCTTAATAATTTTCAGTAAAATAAACGAATTTACATTATTTAAAGATTTCTTCAATGGATAAACGTAATATTTTTAATAAATAACTGTATTTTTTATAAATAGGTAATATATTTTTTTTAATATTAATTATAAACGTTGGGATTTGTACTATTTTTGCACTTGCTCATAAGAATATATCATATTGAGACACGGATCAGGAAAAATTAAATTAAAATTACATACTTAAATCAAGTTTGTTCTATTTATAATAGCAACAAAAAAAACAATACAAAATAAATGCAGCAATATTTTATTAGATTTGATAATGCTAAACATATGTACGTGATAAATGAGAATAACGAACGCAAACAACCATCAGAACAACAGAACTGCAGAGTGGGTGACGTCATGCGAATGGCGGACCCGGAACCTGATATACCATTACATTTGTACCATGATACCATGAATAAAACACAAATAAATTGTGCTACTTTAATGCAATAGAAAACAAAAGAACTTTAATTTTTAATAACTTACCTTAGAACAATGTTCTGAAAACTGAGACAGTAATATAAATTACTGATACAATAAACACCAAGAATGATATAAGCAAGATTGAATAGAAAGGGGCACGAAAATTGAGCTCTTAAAATGTCAAACGCATACCTCTAATTTATATTTATAAATAAATATTTCATTTCTTTTATAAACAAACAACTGTACATATGTGTATATAAACATATACACATATATTTATTCTAACTTTCATATAGAAATGTGTATACACCGTGTCCAAGATAAGGATGCCACTATGGGGATCTCAAACGGTAAGAGGTCGGTTAAATGGAACAAAAGTTACGCATTTGAGAGGATGTATTATGGTCTTTGTAGAACTCAAATATCTCTTTTAGTTTTGAGATATTTGAAAAAATTGAATTTTCTGATTTTCGTTTTTATTTTTTCTGACCTTATTTGAAGAGCTATCAAGAAAAGAAGAGCAATTTTCATTGCCACTTTTCTAGCTCTACTTAATGCTGTTATTCAATTTTGATACAACGTTTCGTTTGTTAGCAACCATCATCAACTTTATTTTTTAAATACACGAAAAATTATTTTTGCCATATTTAAATTCTCTCCTTGATTCTGAATTCAACGATATATCACACTTTATATTTTTGATACGTTTCGGATGAGAAAATTCATATTCAATGTAAAACATCGAAAACGTACAGTTAAAACTAATACTAGAAACATTAGAAAACCGTAAAATTATTATAAAATTATGTTTGTAATTTTAAATGATAGACAAATAAAAACAAATTTATTTTAAAGGTTAATAAACTCACAAAAGATGTTCAAAAGATTCCCGTTATTCTCTAAACATAAATAGCATCTTCTAACTGTAGCATCTAAAACATTCTTTAGCATTTGAGTAATACTAGCAAACGCTTCGAGAACTAATCTTTGTAAAATTTCTGTTTTCAATATCGTTTCCATAAATGTAATTTTTAATGCATCAAAGAAAAATCTAAAGGTGTTATATCTGGAGAACGGGCTCACAGTACATAGCATGAGTCCAATACATCTTCTGAAATCTAACTGAATATTCTTACAACTCTGGAATTTGTGCTGGTGCACCGTCCTGCATAAACCAACAACCTTCAACTTCTGGAAAGGCAAATCATTCAAAGCTATCTCTAATTCATTTTGGAGTAAAATTTGGTAACGTTCAGAATTTAAGGACTCGTGGTAAATGAAAGGACCTATAATTCGAGTACCGAATATAACAGCCCACATATTAAATCCGAAACGGTGTTGGTGTTTGGCCGTTTTGTACAGACGTGGATTTATTTGCCCAATAATGAGCATTTCTACGATTAAAATTCCATTATTATTAACCATACTTTCATCGGACCATATTATTTTATTCGGAAAATATTCATTGTCTTGAGATTGAAGTATACCATTGCAATCTTTCTGGGTCACCTGGTCGAAGTCCTTGGCAAATTCTAAATTTATATGATGTACTTTCTCCTTCTTTAGAACATAATGAGCTGTGAATGGGCTATGCCAGTTGCCTCTTCAATTTTCCTAGTAGAAACCTCTGGATTTTCCGTTACAGCTAATAAAACAGTATTGGCTTTTTTCTTAATTGCAAGGTTTTTGAACGCACCATATTCTTTAGATTAACTGCTAATGTGCGAAAAGTTCTTTTGTGAGGTTGACGCCTTTCTGGATATTTGTTTAAATACATTATTTGGCTTCAGAACAATTACTTGACACAAAATGTAACCTGTCAATATATCGAATTTTTCATTATTTGAAAAATGTACTCCTATCATATTGTTTTTAGGTAAACACAAAATTAATTAACTCAAAGACCACCAAACAAACGTAATACGGACAACAATTAATTATGACGGTAGGTAAACAAAATGCAAAGCCAACTTATTTTTATCAAATGCATCAGTACGACGGAAGATGTATTTTAACTGTTTAATTAATAGTATTTTCACTAAATACATACTTGAATTATTTTATTCGCAACAGGCTTAGAAAATGAGAAAACATTATTTTATAATAATTTTTACAGTTTTCTAATGTTTCTAGTATTAGTTTTAACTGTACGTTTTCGATGTTTTACATTGAATATGAATTTTCTCATCCGAAACGTATTAAAAATATAAAGTGTGATATATCGTTGAATTCAGAATCAAGGGAGAATTTAAATATGGCAAAAATAATTTTTTCGTGTATTTAAAAAAATAAAGTTGATGATGGTTGCTAACAAACGAAACGTTGTATCAAAAATTGAATAACAGCATTAAGTAGAGCTAGAAAAGTGGCAATGAAAATGTGCTTTCTTTTTGATAGCTCTTCAAATAAGGTCAGAAAAAATAAAAACGAGTTCTACAAAGACCATAAATACATCTCAAATGCGTAACTTTTGTTCCATTTAACTGACCTTCCATCTCTACCGTTTCTGATCCCCATAATGGGCATCCTTATCTTGGACACGGTGTATTATAAATTTATATTATTTGTATTTCTTGTTCTATGGAAATATTGCAAGATTTTGTAATCTTAAATTACGCATGGTGAAACGAAGATAATTTTTTATCAACTTCAATTTAAACTCTGTCACAACTAGCGACACCGATAAATTGTTAAAAATTCTTAGCAAAATTACAATGGTGGGTACATAATTTTCCAATCTATATTGTTGAATAAATTTTAGTAGATCAAGAGGGCCTTCTTCCCCGTTTTTCCAACGTTTTGCCTTTTCTTGTAGTGCATAGAGTACAAAACCTAGATCCTTTTTTTCAATATGGAACTATTTATCAATGTCAATAAACCATTTATTTGACATTCAAATTCTTCATTTAGTAGGTTAAATGGTATTATACACGAACATTTTCTTTCAAGGGCATGCAACTGATCAAAGCATTCTTGTATTTCCTTTATAATTCTATCCATAGATAAAAACATTTCTCTTCGTACTTCTTGTTCTAAGGATAGCCCCACGTCTCGTGAATATTCCCCACTCATATTTTTTTTCCTTTTAACTCCACGCTCAGTCGATATCTCCAACTCTTTACAAATCGTTTTGGCTGCTACAACAGCGTTTTGTATTAGCGCCTCTCTTTGTTCCATGAAATGGGTTTGCAAAGAATTTAGTATTATATGGCATTGGTGGACATTTAACCCTTTTATTTGCAGGTATTTTTGCGCGTCATTAACTTCCAAAAGGGCGTGCCCATAAATTGAGATAACTAAAAAGAAAAAGATTGCATTGAATTAAGTAATATTCAGCATCTGATCTCGTTTTACCTTTTCTTCCAGATGTCAATTTTTCAAAGCGCTTAACATGTAAAAACGTTTTTCACATATAGTTACCGCTTCTACTCTAGCGCTCCAGCGAGTTTCTACACTGCGTTTAACACCTTGACCAGTGACAGACAGTAAAACATCCCATCGATGAGTGGAAGAACAAAACAACTGTTCGATAGCTGCGTGTAAACATGCCAGGTTTAAAGAATGATTTGTACATGCTACAAATTCTGCATTTGGATTTATTTCTTTAATGCGAGTTTGAATACCGCTGTGCTTTCCTGCCATGACGACAGCATTGTTGTAAGCTTGTCCTCTGCAATTTTTTATATGTAAATCGTCATCTTCTAATTTCGTTAAAATCATATTTGTGATTTCCTCAGCAGTTTTCCTTTAGTTTCTACAAAGTCAGAACGATTCTGCAACTTTAACTTGCTGCCGTCAATAACACATATCTAATAATTTGACTGGTTTGATCGTTGTGCGAAATATCTGGAGTGCTTCAAATATCATCAATAGTATATTGAGCATAAGACGTTTACCGGTCGACGGCCATGTTTTTAGGCTGAGCAATTTGGCTAACCGGTACAACCCTTAATGTTCGTGATGTCTACAGTTTTTGCACGATTGTATTAAATTTACCACAATTGAAATTATTTAATTTCTACTAAATAAACGAAAATCAAAAGTGACGTTTTAAATAGAAATGTCCAAATTTTTTACTTATTGTTGTGAAGTATAGTACCTATATATAAAATTTACGTGTAGAAAAGACGTCTTAAGAAAACTTATACGATTTGGGCTGAACCAGTAAACATATCCTACTGTCTAGGAAACATATATGGTATATAAACGAAAACGCTGAATAGTGCAAAAAGTATTTAGCTTGCTTTGTTTGATCCATAATTGATTTTTCACGTCTCCCAATAGCTCTATGAATTGGTTCTGAATCTTCGGACAAATAAGAGTACTATTTATTACCCATCTATAATTGTTTACTACATGTTTAAACTGGGTCATACTTAGCCAACAAGTCAGCAAGCCCTAGAAAATTTCCTATTTTCCATTGAATTGATGTCTTCCTGATGAACACTTTCACGATCCTTAAAATTAAAGTTTGTTTTGTTACAATCTAATTATGTCAAGGTATTGTTAAGAATTTTAATTTTGTATATAATTATTATGCAGAATTTAACTTAAATGAATTAACTTAAATATGTCAAACAAATTGATTTCGAGTTTATAGGTTTCCTCTTTTTACTACATTTGCTTATTCAATATCGTATACCGATTTCGTCAAATGCACTACGAATCTTCACCACCCTTATTTGTGTTTTATATGAGAAGACAGTATAAACGAAATGGATAGCTAAATTCATAAATTAATGACGTAGCGGCAAATACTCCTGGCGAGGATAATAATATTCTCGCCAGAAAAGAAGCGCACTGCGTCATTAGTTTATAAACCTAGCTATCCAAATTGTTCATACTGCCATGTCACATCAAAGCGTCTTTAAAAAAAGGATAGAAACATACTTGAAGCGCAAATGACACATTCGGCATATGTCATTGAATAGTTTCATGCAATGAAAAGAGAAATAAAATACTCGTTGGTAATAGCTAGGTAATATTTATTTTTATTTCACTCTGGCTATCTGTGGCCACAGTGAAGAATCTCAAGTCTCACAGTAGATCTAATCTAATTTTATCCAGTCCAAGTAGAAAACGACCTCATAAAAAGACAAAATGGAACGATCTGCCAGAAATATCCAAAATGTGCATTAGGAATACATTGTACAACATGTATGCACAAAGTGAATACAATATAATGTATACAAATTTCCCACACCTGAAATGCTTTTATTTACAGAAAAGCATGTCATATCTGAAGCTTATATGCTGAACTCCGCGATAGTCATGTTTTACTAAGTGATAGAAGTTTAAATCGTTCATTACACACATTAGGATTCAAGTTCAAAAAAGACTAATCGTAGAACTTTATTGGAAAAACAACATAAAGCAGCAACTCAGTTTCTCAAACGATATATTCAAGAGATCAATTCTAAGTCTAAGATGATTTCGTGGTTAACACAACAAAAATATTGGTTATGAACTCACACTATTTAAAACTGAATTTTATTCACTTATTTAAATCTCGGCAAAAGAAGTAAACATATGATGTGGCTGAAAGAAGCTATGGACATGAAGTGTTACGATTGCCACCGTTTAAAAATTTAGTAGTTTAAGTTTATTGTTACAACATAACAGTGTAGGTAATTGAAAATAATGTTTAGAATTTTGTAATATAATTATTATGTGCAGAATTTAACTCTAAATGAATTACACTTAAATATGTCAAACCATGAAATTTCATTTTAGTTATTTATTTGGCATAACGTAGATCATGTATGGTTTGTTAAATTACCATTTAATAAGATCTGTAACAATGGTAACTAATGCTGTTTCGCTCTCAAGGTTTAAGTACATTTATATTTGTTCACTAAACGAATCAACATCAAACATTCAAGTTAATCAGAAAAAGGAATATGCAGTTTTCTGATTGAATAAGTTTACTCATATCTTTCCTCTAACTAGACATATGTCATGCAATATGCAACTGTTGCAAAATAGTTTCATAACCCATTAATAACTAAATATGAGTATACGTCGACTTATCACTCTACTGTACATGACCGCAGAGTTGTAAGCAATTTAAACTTTTTCACACAAATGTTTCTTTATTTTAATTAGAAGTCTTATTTCCATGTTTATCTATAAACAAGCTCACACTTCTATTTAAAATATACAAAGTTTGTATTTATAAAGGTAAACACAATGAAGTTGTAGCAACGTTCGGAAGTTCAAATAGAGAAACCTAAAAATTCGATAATGTTCAATAGGGTAACATTTCCACTTGGAAATTTTTTTATTTTTTTTTCCACTATCCTGGGATTTCAAAAGTTGCTAAATAGAGAGAGATTAATATAGACAAAGGGCAATCCGAAAATAAAAATTCAATGATCTTGCGCAACTCACATATTGCCAAAACTTAAAAACTTGCCATGCACAACATGAAAATGTGGCTTGATATGGCTATTTTTTTTTCTAACCCAATCTTATAACAAATGGCAACTTTTAGAGCTCCAGGTAATCTTATCATTATTAGAAAAAAAAATTCACAAATTTTATTTTTTTTTTATTTCAAACAAGGAAACCAATTTGCATCCCATCCTATATAATATGTAGAAAAGTGAAAAAAGTTATTGTGTGCGATAGTGATATTTGGTTTCGAAAAATGGCATTATACATTTAGATTTTAAGGTGGCCCGAATAAAACCATCCCTAGGGTCTTCTCCGCAAACGGCAGCCGATGCTTCTGTAACCAAGTTGACACTCCTTTCTACCGCCTGAATGTGGCAAGGGTAAAAAGCAAACTCTACCTTAGGAGGTATTTCAGCTTTTACTAGTTCTTCTAAATTGTCAATATGAAAAGTCAGAGGCTGCTCAGTTAAGGTTGTTTCTTCTGAGATCCATGAAATGAGATCAGTATAATGTGAAGCTTGAAAATTGAATTTTGGTATAACAAATGATCTAATTTCTTTTGGACCCTTCCTTTCTGAAGATCTTATTTTTAGCCAACGCCTATATGCCAATCTTCGCATAACTGGTCTTTCACCCGAAAGCATTGCAATCAGAATGTTTTCTGGGTGGCCAAAGTACCAATTTCGTTGGATGACGGGATCTATAATGTTTTTCAATTATAAGATAGCGAGACAATCTAATAATTTGAAATAAATGATTGGCTCCTTTTGCCAAATTGCTTCCATTTTTGAAGATACAATTTCGCATATTTCAGAAAAGTTTGGCTCCTTCTTTCTTGTCGTCATTAATTGATATTTCGTCCATAAATATTCTTTCATTACATCTTCGTGAGTTGGTAAAACATTTATTGATAGTTCTTGAGGAGCTACGAATATTTTGCAGTTGGTCTTATTAGGTGTTTTAAATTTCTCACTCATTTTTTATAATGATCACAACCATTTAGCTCTTAAATCAAAAATAAATTATAAGATCATGTTTACAAGGGAATTAGAATTTATTAACTCACGTTTGCAAGCAGAACAGGAAATAATTGTACCATCAAAGCAGGTACCTAATTGTCAATACACTATAACACTGTACTTGACACTAAATAAAAATTGCAACCAAAGTGAGGTTAAAATTGTCGACGCAGACGAACAGAAATACGCAACGCAAAGCACGACGTGAAACTAAGAAGATATATAAACCTATCAGCCTGCAGTAACGTCAGTGACGTGTTCCCCCCTCCACAATTTTGTAAAATTACGCTACCGCCTAAAATATTATTTACTTCTGCTGCATGCAAATTGCAAGGCTCAAATATCAATATAGTCCGAAAACTTAATAGACTCATATTAAATAATTTTTTTGAAACTAATATGCCTGTGGCGTCAAATGCTTCCATTTAAACTAAAACTACTATGAAAAAAAAAAACATTGAAAAACCTAGGTTTTCATGTTGCACAAAGCTGTTATTTGTGTTGTGACGTCATTTACCACAAATTTTTTTTACGTTACTCTTAGCCTAAATGGCAACTTTCTACGGCCAAGGCTTTCCAATTTGAATTTTTGTTTTGAAATGTTCCACCCTAAGGTTCAACACCAACTTACATGATACTGGACATAAATATTCTCTAAATATTTACATAAACTTTGCTGCACTTAGTATTTTTTCAGTGAAAATTTCAGTATACATAGCACATTCAAGCACAGTTATTTAATATAGAAATAGGCCGATAATTTTTTATATTTCTGGGATTACTTTTTTTTAATACCGGACAAACTCACGACATGTTCCATATGTCTCGAAATGTGTTTGTTTTTAAAATTAAATTATAAAGAATAGTTAAAGGTGCTGCGAATATTGACGCACACTCCTTAATAACAAAACTGGGAATTTTGTCGCAACCCGATGTCGTTTTGTTTTTTAACTTCTTAATAGCATGTAAGATGTCCTGTTTACTAAACTCAGTTAACCATATACGATCACAATGGGTATTGACATAATTACTATAATTATTTACGGTTTGATATCAGATTTGGTGTAAACACTTGCGAAATAATTACTGAAAATGTTGACAATCTTCCCCGGAGTATTACATTCCATGTTGTCATAGTATATAGAACCCAGTATTCGTGATGCGCCTTTTTTGCGCTGAACATATTGCCACAACTTACTACAATCACTTTTAATGCTATTTTGTGAGTCAAGTTTTATAAGCATCCCATATTAGAGGTTTGGTTAGTCTTCCTAATTCAATAAATTTTTGATAATAAAACGGCTTTCAGTTTTTTTTATTTCTTGTGATAAAACCCCTTAAGAATGTTAACATTCGCTTATAGAGTACCAGGGAGGAAATTGATGTTTGTTTTGCTACCAGTACTATAAAAGGGCACAAATTTGTTCAATAATTGGTATATTTTTCTGTAAATAAATTCACATGCTAAGTTCGTGTCATATACCGGATGCCCACGAGATCACTTTCCGGCTGCCATTTTTTTATTTATCTATCGATTTAAATTAAACTTGGCAGGGTTGTTACTCTAACCAAACGTCATTTTTAGGAATTTTTGACCAGCATTTCCGACTTCCGGTTTCACCGGAAATGACCTTAACTTTCGATTTTTAAATGACACCCCCTGTATATTTTTAGTTTTTCGGATTCTGGAGGTCATTTTAAGGCCGATTGCGTAATATTTAAATCGATTTTTTTCCAAATGTAATTTTAAAATTGAATTTTATTTTCTCATCCAGAGTGCCATGACCATCTTAAAATCATTCTACATACTTAACTCACTTCCAGAAAAATGCAAACTCACTTTTATCTTTGTTAACTTTTTTACTAGAACTTTCTAAACTTTATTTTTGCCGTAGCTCAAAAAAATTAAATGGAAGCATACCACTTTCATAAAACTACTAAATGCAGTATTTTAAAACGAATTTAATGACGTATAACACGTTTTGTCATTTTTACCCATTTTCGATTTAAAACATTTGTATTTTTATATTTACGTCTTACTCATTAATAAAATACACTTCCTATGTCACAGCACATCAGAGTTGCCATGAAAACAATAGGTGGCTAGGTTGCCATGACAACACTACGGTAAATTTAAAAGTTTGACAGGTAATAATAAAGGTTGTTGTTTATTAACATAAATCTAATATTTTACTTAAAAATTAAATTAAAGTTTGTACTTGGTTTAATTATAAAATTAACAAAAATGTTTACCAAGAGTGAGCAGGTTGATATACTTATTATGTATGGACCATGTGCCAAAAATGCAGCGGAAACCGAACGAGTTTATCGGCAAGAATATCCTGAGCGTCTTTATCATCCTACAAGACAATACATTATCTATCTTATAAGAAAAATGCGCCTAGAACCAGATAATTTGCAACAACATTGTATTATTAATGAACAAACGGAAGAAAATGTAATAGCATATGTCATTCAAAACCCCACAGCATCCACAAGGGAAATTGCCTTTGAATTAAACATTGGCGCAGAATCAGCAAGAAAGATCTTGAAGAAACATGGATACAAATCATTTAAGTACCAGCTTCACCAACATTTGTACGACGGAGATTTTGTTAAGAAGATTGGAATATTGCAACTGGTTCTTGGAACATAACGATGCCGATAATAGCCTAGCCAATTCTATTTTGTATTCTGACGAGTCGAGATTTTCCAATAATGGAATGTTCAACCGGCAAAATACAAGATATTGGTCAACGATAAATGAACACCGAATGATGGAAGGTAATTTTCAAGAGATATTTGGAGTAAATGTATGGGCTGGAATAATTGGTACTCGTATTGTGGGACTGATTCTTTTCCAAGGGCATTTAAATGCAGAACGATATTTGGGTTTTTTACAACATGAAATTGAAAATTTTTTGTAGGAATTACCGTTGGAAATAAATAATAAACACCTTTATTATCAACAAGATGGTGCGCCGGCTCACAACGCTATTGTTGTGAGAAATTACTTAGAAGAACGATTTGGAGAACATGTTATCTCTACCCGTGGATCGATCCGGTGGCCTCCTCGTTCGCCTGACCTTACACCTCTTGACTTTTTTTTGTGGGGCCATATTAAGGAGATTGTTTACCGGACACCGCCAACAACACTTAACATCTTAGAAAACCGTATACGAGGGGCATTTGCTAGCATTACTCCCGACATGCTTAGGAATGTCGTAGAAAACAACGTTTTTCGTGTTAGCAAATGTCAAGAGGTGGAAGGGCAGCACTTTAATTGGTGGTTAAAATGTCCAAACTTTATAATCTAATACCTATTGTTAATGTTATACGTATTATTGTTAATGTTATTAATATTTTTTAATTATTTTTAATACTGTTTAAAATTATTACACTCTGTTTGCTTTAAAATAATTTTTTTTCAATCGTTGACTGAAAAAATTGATGGTCATGGCACTCTGGATGAGAAAATAAAATTCAATTTTAAAATTACATTTGGAAAAAAATCGATTTAAATTTTACGCAATCGGCCGTAAAATGACCTCCAGAATCCGAAAAACTAAAAATATACAGGGGGTGTCATTTAAAAATCAAAATTTAAGGTCATTTCCGGTGAAACCGGAAGTCGAAAATGCTTGTCAAAAATTCCTAAAAATGACGTTTGGTTAGAGTAACAACCCTGCCAAGTTTCATTTCAATCGATAGGTAAATAAAAAAATGGCAGCCGGAAAGTGATCTCGTGGGCATCCGGTATAGTAACTAAAAATGTCCAATCAATGGACATCAGTTTACTGTACAGTAACGAATAATTAACTCTTTTAAAGTTAAATAATTTATAATTGTAATTGGTGTTAAAAATTAGCTAACACTTTTTTATGTATGCTGATATCTATATAAAGTGACGGATAATAAACATCAGGTTTTACTACTAGCCGAAGAGGGTTTACACGAATATTGCAGTTAAGTCTATTATCTTTTACTTGGTGTACAAAGTTTGTTACATTGAAATCCCCCACAAACAACAAATTATCAGAATGAGAACAAATAGACACTGTAATATCTTCCAAAAACTGTTCAAATTGATTAACTGTATGTAACAGCAGAAACACAAACTGTTATTACCACTAGAGAGCTTCCTCCAGGCGGTTTAATTTTACAGTCAACGATGGCGGCAAATAGTTTTAAATTTTAACGCAGTAACTTCGAAAAAATACCGGGTGGAAATTAAAACACTACCACCTCTGTTAGCGTTCATATTATGAATTTCGTAATACCATGTATTGATCTGGGAAGAGTTCATTACTGCTAACGTCATTATTTAGCCAAGTTTCTGATATATAAATTACAGGGTACTCACAATCCGATTCTACAATGTAGAAATGATTCGCTTTGGTTCACAGCCCTCCAACATTTTGATAATATAACTTCAAATGACTAAATGTATCGGAATTCCGAAACATCTGAAAGTACCGCAGACTCTGGTTTTTTTATATTTAATCGATACTACTAATTTATTTCTCTATAATTTTTGGAATACCAATGTAGTATTTAATTGTAAGAGATTCGCCATTTAATAACCGAGCATTCACTATTTCTTTTAATTGCTTGTAATAATTAACTTGCATTTTTGTTCGATAAAGGCTTAACGAAACGTCTTTGCTTCATTATGTCTTTTTAATCTAAAACCTTGACGTATTATGTATTAGGTGTACGCCTTTTTCTGAATTGAAAACTATTTTTAGCAGGGTTGAGATGATTTAAATAAGTTGATTAAAATCAAGGTTAAAATGATGATTTTAATCAGCATGATTATTTTAAATAAAAATCATGATTAATTCAGTTTAGAAAAGGGGGCTCAAATTTGAACACTTAAAAATGTATTTATTCATAAAAAAATAAAACATTAATGCATTTTTATGTGGTAATATTAATTATTTACTAGGTGACCCGGCGAACTTCGTACCGCCTTAGAAATAAATAATTGTCCAAGTTCGTAACTGTCAAAAAGGGAAATTAATTTTGCGACTAAAATTATAAAGAGAAAACATTTTTTTACTTATTTTGAACGCACCCTGTTTAATATTTTCCTTGCAATTTCTTTACATTTTCTCACCTTTTAAACCTTCCTAAGACTTCTACAAATATTTCAAAACCAAAATTAGCCAAATTCAACATTCAACTGCTTTTTACAAAAATAAAACTATTAAAGAAGTTTTTAATACAAAAAAGAGAACTATATTAAAAAAAAAACTAAATATTGCTGAACGTCTATAACCTAAGTGTTATAATGCTTAAATAGAAATACTAGTGTGCCAGCATTGTCACCGCTCAGTCTGTTTCTTATATCTGAATGTATGTATGAGTCCATAGGTAGAAAACATCCTCTCGATATCAGAAGAGGTTGCACAGGCATACAAAACACATATCACTATAGGTAGCACGTGCTTAATTTCTGGAACATCTTGGGATCTCCACCACTGTACCGCTGTTACATTTTTTATTATTTTATCCACATAGTTTTGTGAAAAGGGTCTGACTTGGGTTCCAACGTAATTAGTAATGGTAATAATCCCGTGTCTGCAAAATATTTGGAAACAATATCTAAAGCATCTCACTTTTCATCAGCTAGTAATGGATATTCTTTGTTTATAATTATTGTAGGATCCAACATATATACGCCAAAAAGTGAAAGGGGGTTAGAGCTTGAACATATCTTTTATTAAATATTTGATACTGACGCAAGCTTCTTTCTTCTACAAAACTGTCAGTGTTAAAAATAGCCATTACCTTTTTCCATGTGTAAACTGCTCGAGATAATGCACCTTTTTATTGTATTACGTCCAGAGCTGGGACGATTACAGGTAAAAAGTAATCGATTACAGTAGTAGATTACATTTGCTGTGATCACTAATCGCGGGCGATTACTTTTTTTAGAGAGTAATCGGTAATCGATTACATTTTATGTGTAATTTGTAATCGTTTTCGAATTTGTAATCATGATTACCGCACTTCTAAAAAAGCACGATTACTTTCTGTAATCACCATTACTTTGCGTAAATCATGATTACTTTGTGTAAGCGCGATTACTTCGAGTAATCACGATTACGTTATGTAAACATGATTACTTTGGGAACATGTGGTAAGAAATGTTTTATCGAGGTTTTTATTGACACTGGCGGCGTGGAGTAGGGCGAGATTACGAGATAGACGGTTCTGTTTGTGTTTTAAGTTTGCTTACTATAATATAAATGTATAAATGATCATGACCATGACCATACAAGTTTCTCTTAAAAAAACTCAGAAATTGGTACGCAGTGCAGTGCGGATAGTGGATGTACAGATTACAGAACCAGACATGACAGGAGGGGGTGGGGGTTCTTTTAGTTGCGCGAGTAAGGTTAGTGTTAGACAAAGAAATTAGTCGGAAAAAATAAATGGAAACAACATTAAACACTGCTTGAGGAGTACGAATTTAGTACACATCTCGTGGGAGTTATTTTGAATGGTCATGACTCGTTCTGTGATCTGTCTCTAATATGTTAAAGAGGCTAAATTGTTATATGAAGAAAGTTTATCTCAAAGGTCAAGGATGACATCAGACTTAGCGCAAGTAACCTGGTGTGACTTAGAATTAGATGAAAACATAACATTCACCCAGTACCCAATAAAGTAATCGTTATTGCGATTACAAAAGTAATCTGTAATCGATTACAATTTTGAAGAGCAATCAGTAATCGGTAATCGATTACTATTTGAGCAAAGTAATTGTAATCGGTAATCGATTACTTTTTACCTGTAATCATCCCAGCTCTGATTACGTCAAGTTCTATAGAAATTGGTTTTCGCAACTGTAGAAAATCGTCAGCCATTCTTTTAATATAGATATCTGAAACTTTTTTAAAAATCACTGGATCAATTTCTTCTGCATGCTCTTCACATATCAATAACAATTTCGGCCATTTATTTACATAGATCTCAAGACAATCTGAAAGTGTATTCCATTGAACATCTTGAGGTAAGACCAATTTCTTGTCCCCTTTTTCTTTATACCAAGCATTTGGCAAATGGGTATTTCTGAAGTATTTCAACCATGTGTAATTATAGGATAACTGACCATGTTGGCCGCATTATCCGGCACAATACTGGTAACTTTACAGTTATATTCATTTTTACACTTATTTATTGAGTTAATAGTCAACTCAGCAAGATAGTAAGCTGTATGGGGATGACCGGATATATCTATGCTTTCCAAGAGAACACAGTTTCCATCCTCTGCTATCAAAACGACAGAGATTATCGGCTCATTATGTACATTACATCCATCTAAGGACATGCAAACAGACTGTCCAGAAAACTTCTTAAAACATTTAGATTTTTCTTCCTCAAATATTTCATTCAGGAGCGTTGACGATAACTGAAATCTAGATGGAGGAAAGTTAACCGGGTCTTAGCATTTAATTTCTTTTCGAATTTTCTTATTTTCTATCGCTCTAAAACTGCAATTTGTAACGTAAACGACTTTGGCTATTTGTCTGTGTAATTCTTTTTCTTATCTTGTTCAGTTCGCACAATAAAAGAACCCAAATGACCGCTACTTCCACTACTTTCACTTTCATCTACACTTCCCTTTTCACAGTTTTCGCTTCTCTGTTTGTTTTCCAACTGGATAATTTCATTCTGGCTAGTTCCAGGCTGTGACTGATAGTCACCATGAATAGTTACAATTTCAATGATACTCTATTTACTTTCACAGATTTCCCAGTGACTTTTTAGTCTGTCCACTAAAAGCTTGCAATATTTTACCACACTTTTTACACACTGCTCTGCTACCTAGTTTGCCAACCACTCTCTTTTTTACAAAATGTTGCCAAATACTAAATTCCTTTCTGCCCCGGCTTGTCATGACTCCAAATGTCTTACTAGATTACCCACAGAACCAAAAATATTACTAATAACTAGAATAAGTACGTGTCATTTATATAGCTGAGTGTTTTCTGCCAGTTTTTACAAGTTTCAAGAATTCCCCAAACTCGCAAAACTGCGTGAACAACATTTTCACGTTAAGACTTGTCGAGTTTTGCTATCTATCTGTATACTATTCCAGTTTGACGAGGTTGTAAAGTTTAATAAACAGATTTTATTAAACGAGTAGAAACTTATATTAAACATGTTACCCGCGTTTAAACGCCCATCAAATAAAAATTTGTGAGATTCTTAAATATCTGCTAATAAGACTAGGAGCAGCATAAAATCCAGAAAAATCGTGATGTATAAAGGTATTTAGTTACGTAAATGATGGGTTTTATTACAACTCTATCCTAAACTACTAAATGCTTCAAAATAAAAACACATTTTCATTGTTGTATATTCAATAGACATAAGATTTATGGCTCCACATGCAGTAAATAAAAAAGTTGACCTAAATTTGTAAGGTGGGTAGAGAAAAAGACTTTTGCTAAATTAAATATAATATAACTATTTGAATCATCACTATTTCAAGAGTAAAGAATAAAGATTATTCCAATTTAATAATTTAAATTCTGAATAAAAATGCATCAGTACAATGAATGAATGCTGTTTGTTTACCTTATCTTGTTTGTTGCAATTCTAGTAGTTTTATAGTCGGTTTAATACTCCCATTGCATGGCTTGAAAAATTGCTGACATTAAAAGGTTTTGACGGTTAAACACGAACTTACAACATTTTACCTATGCAAGGATGTTTAAACGTGTAACTGTAAACGTTTAATCGCCTACTGCCTGCAAATGTTTGTTTGCTTAACAAAACAAAACATAAACAGTTAGAATTATTTGAAAATAATATATTACTAAACACTAGTCAAATTAAAAAAAAAACAAAAAATCATGATTTTTATCAACCCTGATTTTTAGTGGACGTTATTTGGAATTATCAATTGTTCCAAGGGGTTGAATAGCCGTAAAGTTAAGATAGATTCCGGAGTGATATTTTTTATCAAATTAGTGCTAAAGTGTTTATCAAATTTTTTTTTTCTTCCTTTGACCCAAAAATCGGTTGCGGTACATTAAAAATAATAATATTCTTACGTTTAGAATTTCTAGCATTAAATTCAGATAATACATTTTCAAATACTTGAGGATCATTTATATCTACGCTAGCAGTACATTGCTGTTTATCTAATCTAGCTTCCAATTTAGAAACCATTTCCGTAAGTTGATTTATGGATTGAATTAAAGAAGGAATAGTTTTACAACTATTGCAATCAGAATTAACGGTTGCGCATCCAGTAGCCACAGATAACTAGATTGTTTGATCTTTTTGCATTCAGACCAATCCAAAAAACATCAATAGTTTTTATAATATCAAATTGTGTTTTATTGATGATAGTACACTTGGCATGAATTCTTACAAAACGTGAAATTAAGTACAATTGACTTTGAATTAATAGGTTGAGTACAACACGCACCTGTAGACATATTTATAGCTTATTTTGCACTGATTAATTTAAATTCACTGATTTATGACACGACTTTTTAATTTAGAACTATTTTAAATAGAACACTTTTTTCGATTATTTCACTGTAATTGTCATTTTACAGTGACATACAATGTAGTACGTTTAATATGATTCTCGTAATCGTAATTTCTATGTATTCTTGATTTGAAAGTAAATTTCACGGATATCTAGGAAACTAAAAAACTTTTGCTACAATTTTTTTCACCTATTAGTCATTATTGGTTATGAGGAATAAATCCCCAAGTTTATGCCTATATGTTGAGAATAACCCCGCATGTTAAATTATTATAGTGCTATGGTGACTTAACATATAATTGGTAAAGGATTTGCTTCAAGACCTAGAAAAAAACACAGCAAAAGACGTACCGTTATGCCATTATTTAATTATCAGATGTGTTTTTGTGGATTTGACAACATTATTTACTTGGTTGTCAAGTTTATATTTGTGAATGCTTTTATGAATTTCAAATAGTTTTTGACAACTTTACACTTACATCATAACTTGATTAAATATTGTTAAATTTGTTCTTTGATTAAGACATTTTTCATTGTTAGCCTTTGTTCGTTAGAGAAGATTCATATTCGTCAGCTTTAAGACAGTTTAATGGTAATTAATTTATTAAAAATTTACCCGTCCTTTACTAAAATAAAATTAGATTCTGTAGTTGGCTATATACGTGTATCAAACTGTCATGTTAAGAGCAAGTTTATATTTACCTTTTCATGTTTCAATTCATATTTTGACACCTTAATTAATTCTTAAAGCGTTTTCAATTACGGACGATAACTGTAATTGTTATCGAAACGTTGAAATGTATATAAAAGATAAAAAGAAATACACGATTTATTACCCAATAGATAAGTATTCTAATTTTATTACTAGTTTGAATATTATCTGTTAAGTTAATAGTTACTAAAGAATATAGTTCTCGTAATAGGTAACTGGCGGTTTCAATGTAACCTAGAAAAATTTTCAGGTCACATTTATTTATGTTGGATTTTGTTGTAGAATTTAAATAAATAATTTAAAAATGGTAAAAATTGTTAAATTACGTCAAAACTAATTTTCATGGTTTGTTTAATCGATTGTTTACTGATGTTCGTAAATTCTGTTCAATTTTGATTTATGTTAAACAGTTAATTTAACTTGCAAATTGAATATTTCTAAAAAAATTAATTTTACTTTATTGTTTAAATAACGAGTAAGTTTATGATTTTGTCATTATGTATTAATTGAAAAGGTAAAATTTATTAGAGATACGACAAAATTGAGTGATTTTGACATTTCTATAGGCGTCTTGGACATTAATGAAGGCGCTGTACTAATTATCGTTTATGGATAAGTTGATACTTGCATCCTACGCAAGGCAACTTTGGTTTGTTGTACTCATTTATTTGTTCTGGTAGAAAAACTGTATAGTGTAATACTGTTTAGCAACTAAAATGATTTATAATTAGTAAATTAATTAATAATTAATTTATACAAAGAAGAGAGCTTTAAACAGGATGAGATTTCAAAATGAAAGTAATATCTTAGGATAGGCAAATCTAGCGTTCATAAACTACGATTATTATCATAAATAAATATTAAACAATTTTGACACTCTACAAATGTTGCTGTAATAATTTTAATAACCTTTAAATTTAAAGGTAATAAAATATTTGTATTTAGTCTTTCTTAGCAAGGCAGGGTCCAATGTTGTGTGAATGTTGTCATATTAAACTTTTCTAAAATTGTGAAGTCTGATTTATCCTGCTCAACTCCCGTATGATTATTAGTTAGATGATATGCCGTTAACAAGTTTTATTATTATGTATTTCACCGTTAGTGCTTAAACTTTAAACTGAATGAATTTTTCAAATTCCTGAATAAAACGAATCTAGCATAAGAGAATCAATCTCTCTTCTAATTACTATTAAATATTCCATGTAATTTCATCAGGGTCGGTTACACGTGTAGCTCATATTAGGTCTCGAGTAGTCGTATTAGAATAAGCGAGTTACCCACTGAAATCGACGAAGAAGGCCGTGGGTTTTAACAAGATGTCAAGAATTTGAAACATTTATTCTAAATTCACACTTACTCGATTAAATAGAATTTAAATTCGCTAATATGCCACAAGAGCAAGTGCGATCGAAAATTTTCAGTATAAGGTCCTTGGGTGAGATATTAAGGATCTATCTTGAATAATCGCAGAAAACAAGAGAAGAGCCTACTCAGCAAAATACTAATTCAATTTCAAACACAAAATTCTTAGTATTCAGTGTAACTTTAAAAAAATACGTAAAGATTTGTTTAGATAGGCTTATTAAATTTGTTTGAATCCAAAATAATGAATAAATAAATAGCCACATTAAAGGTTTAAAAACAGTCACAATACTTCTTAATGTTTGCACCAATAGCAAATAACTTCATAAACAGACTATAGCACGGAATTCTGAAATGTATTATAGTATAAACAGCTGGGGTATGCTTCTTTAATTTTACCGAATTACCACTCGTATACAAAATAAACCGTTGTTTACTTTGGATATAAGATTTAATTTTTCCAAACTAACTGTAAAGAGTTAGATCTGAAATAAAAAGATTCCCAAAATAGTTAATTAATTTGGTGAAAAATAAAACAAATAAATTTAAATTTATCGATATTCATATATATACATATATATATATATATATATATATATATATATATATATATATATACAGGGTGTCTAGAATCTACCCACGTTCTGTGACTATCTTTGTTATTATAAGAGATACAGAGTCGGTTAAATTAGCAAAGTTGGGCTGAATTACATGATAGTTCAAATACCGATAACAAAATTCAACATTGTTGCCAACTTTCTAAGATATCTGAAAATAACTAAAAATCGTACAAATTTTCAATCGGTTATATCCTTTTTAATATTCAAAATACGAAAAAGTTATAAGAGAGACTTTTGATAGCTATTTTTACGCAAACTGGGAAAATACGAATAAATTTTTTTTAAAATAATGAATATTAATTTATTAATGGCTTATTCTTCTGAAGAAAGAAATGATATATTTTTTTGCTATTACGTGTCTAACAGAGATGCTAATGCTGCTTCGGAATTTATCTTCAAACTTATGTGGAAAGAAGACAATCCGAAGTGAGATTATTTGCCAAACTTGAATCGAATTAAAAAAAAAAATGGGGCTTTTACTAAACCTCAAAATTTTTAAATTAATGTTAACACACAAACAGAAGAACGTGTTTTAGTTTACGTCGAATTTAAACCTACTACATCTCTTCGTGAAATTTCGAACGAATGCAACACTTCCAAAGATGAAGCCCATGTTATTTTGAAACAAAATAATTTTAAGCCATATCATTTTCATATAAGAAATACATTGTATGTTGAAGATTATCAGAAAAGATTACGTTTTGCTACATGGTTGATTAATGAAAGTTGAGCAAACAATCAATTCTCGAAAACCATTCTTTTTACCGATGAAGCAAAATTTACAAATAACGGTATCTTCAATAGAAAAAATCATATCCAATGGTCCCAAGAAAATCCTCATATTACTGTTGAGAGGAGAGATCAATATGCTTTTTCAGTAAACGTTTGGTGCCGTATTATTGGTACCAAAAGCCTTGGGCCGTTTTTTTATGAATACAATTTAAATTCCGAAAGATATATAAATTTTTTACGAAACGAATTTGAAGAATTTTTGGACGACCTTCCGTTGAACGTAAAATTTGAATTATTTTGAACACGACGGGGCACCAGCACACAATGGATTACTTGTGTGTAACTATTTACAGGAACGTTTTAACAATTGGATAGGAAATCGAGGTCCAATAGCTTGGGCGCCGTGATCTCCAGACTTAACCCCCCTGGAAGTGTACCGAGTAAAACCTGGTAATCTAGACGATTTAAAAAATAAAATTCGTGTTGCTATACAAAAAATTAGTACCCAAAGCTTATTAAAAGTTCAAAACGAAATTTTAAAACGATGTCAAATACGTGTTCGAAATAATGGAGGGCATTTTGAAGCACTTCTATGATTGTGTTATCTGTTTATATTTTTTGCTGTTACTCTTCGTTTTAAGTTAAATTTATTTAGAACTTTTTTATTTTGATAAAGTAGTACATTATTTCTTGTTGTTTCCACAACTTTAGTAGTAGAAGATGAGCTTATTTTGTTATTTAAATGTTCACGGCACACTTTAATTTGTTTAATAAATATTATAATTACTTTTTCTTTTTTTGAAAATTGTGAGTTAACTAATAATATTAAACATACAAAGCTATACATTTTTGAAATCAGAAAAAATAAGCCATCGAATGAGTCCATAACAACCTATAGTTGCCATTTAAAAAAATGTATGTTTGGGTTGCAGTTCGAAAAATAATTACTAAAAAAAAATTTTTATTCGGATTCTTATAACTTTTTCGTATTTTCAATATTAAAAAAGATATAGCCGATTGAAAATTTTGATGATTTTTAGTTATTTTCAGATATCTTAGAATGTTGGCAACAATGTTGAATTTTCTTATCGGTATTTGAATTATCATGTAATTCTGCCCAACTTTCCTAATTATATCTCTTATAATAACAAAGATAGCCATAGAACGTGGGTAGATTCTAGACACGGTATAATATATATATATATATATATATATATATATATATATATATATATATATATATATATATATATATATATATATATATATACATATAATAATTTTAAAAGAATTTTAGTATAAATTACCTTTTTTTCTCAATAATAACACGAAACATTATACATACCACCTTTTCAAACTGGACAATGACATAAACTCTTTAAAATTGAAAATGTTAAATTACAAAATAGTTTCCGTCACTAATTAGATAAAATTCACCAGTAACTGATATAAATTTTTCCCTCTTTAAGGAACCATAACCACGTTATTTATGTCACTAATGTTATGTCAAATTTTAAGTGATAAAAACTGCAATTGACGTCCCTTCTATCCACTTGTTCAATTTATAAGTAACTTCAGGTGATCGAAAAATGGCAACAGAGTTTGGATCTAAATTTAAAATTAGTCTATCACAAATTTATGTAAAGGGTGACGAAACCCTAAAACTATTGAATTGTAACTACATCGGATTGCAACTACAAAATTTTACCAAACAAACTCCAGTTGCATCATGAAAGAAACTTATTTCTTAAATCTGTAAATTCCACTATATTCCTCATAGTTTAAAGACTTACTTCGCAATAAATTAGAATTCGATACTATTAATTAAATGCTTTAAAAATGTGAGATCGTCTTACATCATGCGTTATAAAATCATGAACGGCCATATTGTTAACAAAACAAACTCAAGAAATATCTCCCGAAACATCAATTCAGATTGTACAATCACTCAACATTATATTGAAACAGTAATTAAACCTCCTGTAATACCAGGGAGTTTGATATCTTTCCGCTAAATTTTTAAATTCCTATCGTTATTCGACCTTTAACGACTACTAAATTTCCGTTATGCACTGAATATAACTTTCATGAACGAAAACTTATTTAATACGTTTAACCATAAATGAATTTATTACTTTAGCAACGCTAACGTTTAGCAATTTTACTTCACAAATACCGTCCGCAAACAGAAGCACCCAGTAGCGCACTTATACTTTTTATCTTTTACGAAATTACACTAAACAATTCTTCAAATATTCAACTATGTTTAAATAACATCGGTAATGATAGTATATGACTTGTAAATAATTGTGAGTAAAGTATACAAAAAAATCCTTTCGTGTGTAAATACTTATAATTACATGATTAAAATGGTACATAGCTATACGATACAGTACGAACTATGCTATATTGCAAAAATAGTCTTACAACTCACAAATGTTACCATAAAGTCAAACCTTTTTCAAAATCATTTCAATCTTAATAATTTTTTTTTTGTATAATGATTCACATTATGATCATTATATTAAACAAAATATCAATTTTAAACGTAAAGGTAGGTTTATTGCTATCCGTCTCCGTTGTCCGCTAGCTAATGTGAGAACAACCAATAACGATAACAAATAAAGACAAAATAAGTTTATTTCTTGTCCGTCGTTAATGAAAAAGTTGGCGGAAGTTGAACTTTATACGTTAGTGTTCGTCCGTTTTATAATACATTGAGCTTTAATTTGATTGGGTTTGGATTTAAATGTGCACATTTTACGTACGTTTTCGATGGATTGGTATGAACTACAGTTTTATTTTAATAATTATAACGGACCAAAACTATGAACCTGGTTTCATATAGGTATAAACGTGATTATCAACAGCGGTATTGAATGATTATAAATATTATTATTGATTTATTAGGTTATGCACAGTATATCCTACATTTTCGTCGTATGATTCTGATCTAACTCGTCCTTTCATGTCCGCCATTACAGAAAAACTTTTTTCAAATCTGTTATTGCTAATGGATGGTCTACCAACTGCAATGTCCTCGAACTGATGACCCCTGCTCGTGTACCATGCCTATTTCTTGTTTATCGTTACCTGTATTGAAGTTTTGGATTTCCGGGGTTTCTTGTAAAATTATTTACCTTATTTGCGTATATTTCTTTCAATAATTAATTTTAGTGGATATGTTGGTATTTGCTTCTTAGTATATATATATATATATATATATATATATATATATATATATATATATATATAGTTATGAATATCATTGTCTAGATGTTATCGTACATAATGGGTCTTCAGTCACATCCGTTCTTTCGTTTTATGCGCAACGCGTTGAAGAGCCTTATTTCCACTTGTGTTGCGTTCAGATGCACTACGTGTGTTACGTTTACTTTCCTGCATAAGGTATGCAATTGCTTTTAATTACATTTTTGCATTAATTTATTATATTTAATAAGGAAATTCCTCCCGAGCGTTAAGAAATCCCTCCCGTGCGTTAAGAAAACTTTGTTCAGTTTGAAATGTTTTATGGTTTGATTTCCGTATAGAAGCAAGCGTGGGCGAAGGACGTCACTTTTTCAATATGGCGTTTATATTTGTTATATAGAGGGCACAAACCGTTGTTTCAAAAAAAAGTATGAGTTGTAGGATACCTTTCGTTTCTGTCATTAAATATGGAAGTAAGCCACATTACCGCTCGATGTTTAGTATACCCGCCTTCCTAGCTACATTATAATCGTGTTACTTGATGTGGGTCCAGGATAGATTACGTTTACCTTTACGTTATAGAAAAGTGGTGGAAATTATCATACCTTCATATTGATGTTATGCCTTGTATTGTAAAGAAATGAAGTTCTCGGGAGCAAGATCGTTCCGATATAAATATATTACCTTTATGTTAAATGTACACGTACACATCATTTCTTGGACAAATTACGTTATTATTAAGTGGACTAATTAGAAGAATTGATTTACTAAGATTAAAGTAAAACTAGTATATTGTTTCGAAAAGTCTATTACTGTGGTAATAAAAAGAAAACAGCCGACAGTATACAACTGAATATCTGCACCTCGTATTTTGACTAAGATCAAGTGGCCCTTACTGTGTCCTTGTCCGCGATTACAGAAAATTGGTTTAACCTTCTTTCAAATCTGCTTTTCTACTCGACAGCATAGCAACTGAAGATGTACACCTATTTTAACCTGGATCGAGTGACCCGTACTGGATCAAGAACCTGGCAATATGGGTATGATTCGAAAACACTTTTCATGGAGACTTCAAACGCGCATTTCCCTGAAATAAATATATGATTTCTTCGTCTTACAATGAGATCAAACGTCAACGTCTGAGTTCAAAATAATTTGGAAAATTTATTTAAAAAAAAAAACAAGAAATTGTGAGGATTTCGGTTTCATTTGCTTAAAACGCAAATTGCAGTACAATGAAAATGGCCATTGTTTGGCATACAGTATTACAACATTTTTTTTCATGAAAATATTGTTGATAAGTTATAACGATTCTATTCCAGAATGTTTAAGAACAATTTCTGCGTATTTCAATAATGCTGAGGCGATTTCAGGCCCTCCTTTCTCAACTTGTGATTCATCCCATAGTATACAATACGACTTTTTTCCGTAGCATCGAATATTGTTAGATTTAAAGTCCATAGCTTCAATAAATAAATGCTTTATGTATGTTCGACAAGTACGGGGTAGGAAGGCATTTGGGCAAATCTAGCATTATAGCTTTAATGGTTCCTAAATTCTTGCTCATTTCCTGGTCCTCTCGCTTGTCACGGCATCTGTCTTCTGCATCGTTTAGATGGTTAACATAGTCTTGTTGCATTTTGGTTTTCTCTTCATCTCCCAGGGACTCGTCGTTAAATTGCAAATGGCGCATTTGTTACATCGTTAGAAGGAGTCTTGAAACCAATATTAAACTCTGTTTGAAAAATACGTTTACATGCTCAGAATATCACAGTTTCCACTTTAGAAACACCTGCCACACATTTTAATTTGTACAGACTGTACATTTGTTTTTGATTTAACTCAGAACCCAAGCATTTTTTGATGTCTTCTCTCGACTATAATGGCTAGGGTAGTTTGGAAATGGCATGATGAGGGTTCTAATTCCATTAAGAACATCTGAACGCTTTCTTGGTGGTGTGTCGACCTCGCATATCCAATGTAACACAACTTCCAGTAGTTCGCTTTTTTAAAATATTTCTAAAGATAATCTCCGATATTCCCAATGTCTTTAGAAAGAATACTTTACAAACATCAATTCTTTCGACATTCATTTCGAAATCATACAAAATTTTTTACTTTCTTTCCTCATTTTTGCTGCCGTCAGAAGCATGAAACATTGTCAATCTTGTACTTTCTAAAGCAAACTGCAGTATACTTTTGATCCTAGAACTCATTTCACCGTTTATTTACCTAGTACACAGAGCACAACGCCCACACTATACGTGCAAAATGGAGTTACGACTCTTTACTTTCGTGTAGTACCATATATCCCGGAAACATAAAGGAGATGTGGCTTTTTATCTCGCACAATATAGAAGATACGCCTGTTTCCTACAGTTGGAACTCGCTAACAAATACAGATGAAGTTATTACGTTCTACCACGTAAAAAGAACACCTCGATTTTATACAAAGTAACCTCAATTCCTATCAGACAAAAACTGGAGTTATGACTGTTTACCTCTAGGGTACAGGCGTGTGTGTTTGTGTGTTTGTGTGTGCGTGTGTGCGTGTGTGTAGGGGGGGGGGGGCGTGCGTGCGTGCGTGTGGGAAAACATGGCGTTCTTCATAAAAAAACTTTCGAAATAACAAGACACTTTCAAATAAGGATAGGAAACACACGAAAACGGCATACCTCAAGGCTCCCCTAACAATAGCGAACTTTTAACACCACACCGAACTAGTTGAGTAGTGGTGACATGATCTGCTTAGCATTCGGGAGGTAATGGGTGCATTCCCGTTACCGTGTCTACCCTGTATGAGGTTTTTCAGATTTTCCTCATACACATGTAACGGCATGGTCACTGCGTATAGGTACGCACACCATGTGCGGCTACTTAGGCGAATGCTGGGTAGTATTTTCCCCCTCAGAACCCTAACTCTGTTCCTTCCGATTCTATCCTGACCACACTCATCCTTTATCCCACCACGCATATATACGTAATGTATGTATGCATGCAGGGAATCCATGATTGTGGCTGAGGGAGCTTGGAAAGCTCAAATAGACCGCCCTCTCCCTTGGGGAGGGAATAAAATACGTGGCCTTTCCTTTTTTTTCCTTAACATTGTAATAAATAATAATTAAGACACTTTGTCAGTAATAACTCTTTCAAAATTGTTAAAGAATTATTTATTACTACGAGTACTGACCAAGATAACTGTATCGAAACGTTTAGTTGTGTATAAGTTTAATACAAAAATACACCATTAATAAACCCAAAAAGAAAAGTATTTTAAATCGACAGTAAAAACTAAAAATTAATTCTTGTGATTTTTTTTACAATTATCAAATACTGAGTTATTTGTTGCTGGGAGAATTTTAAAACGGGCATGTACTACAAACTTTAAATTTGTACGTTACAGTAAAGAATGTGGCATAATTGAAAAGAATAAACATTTAGGTGGGTATACATGATTTTTAAGTGCCAATAATTATTTCAATGTCAATTTAATAACAGGTATACACTAGGTACATGGCCATTTAACCTCGAAGTTAACAATTAAATTACTAAATACACCATGTTATTGGTTAAATTAAACTCATTCTTATGCAATCGTTTTTCTAAATGTTGCATTAATAAAAAATCAGATTAATATTACAATTGTTAGTACCTTTATGAAACGTATAAATAATTATTTGCTATTTAATGCGTCAAGTTAAAGTGGAATTGTTGACTCCATTCATGTATCTTTTATAATACTACGGTATCGGCAAATCGTATCGTATGCTTTCTCTAGGTCAAATTGTTGTGAGCTGTTTTCTTTTTGTAAAGCTTTCTTGTAAATTTTGTGTTAGCATCACTAAATTATGGTTTGTTGACATGTTCCTTCTGAACCCGGGTTGGGATTTTACTAGGTTTTCTTTGTATGAGTTCAACTAGCCATTTATTTTTTTTAAGCTTTCCTAACTAAACAGCATAACAGTGATATCGGGCGGTAACTTTCTGGATTTAGAGGGTCTTTATTTTGTTTCTGAATTGGATTATGGCGAGTTTCCAGAGAATAGTACAATGTTTGCTTTCCCATATTCTGTTGTAAATGAATAATAAATCTTCAAGGCTCTTAGGGAGTTTATTGAGAATTTCGTATGGTATTGTGTCGACGCCAGGTGCTGTATTTTTTAAATTTTGGATCTCGTTTTTTAATTCATACATGGTTATCGGGGCGTTATACGATTTATTGTTGTGTACGTCCAAATTTACTTTGGTGGCTGCGAAGTTTTGATTATAGCTTTGAGTACTACTTATTTTTTCATAATTTCAGAGAAAGTTTTCCGCTATTTCAAATGGTTCTATTATTATATTATTATTGCTGTGTTGCAGTTCTGGTTGAGTTGAGTGGTTATTTTTTCGGAAATTTCACGAATTTTTCTCCAAATCATTTTACATGGTGAGTCGGCTTTTAATTTCTACTTATTTTTTATTTAATGTTTCAAACACTAAAATGTATTTTTAGATTGAAAACAACGAAGTTGACTTCTATATTCATAAAATAATAGGAACTTTATAAATTATACGCTCATTTTACCTGTGAGTGTAAAATTAAATATATTTTTTTGAGGATGAGCAATATAAATCGAGGAGCAATAAACCGCAAAAATGAGAGAATACGTACTTATATTGTCAAGAAGACTATTTTTATTATTTGGACAAATATTTCACACTTGGTATTCCACTAGAACTACTAAACAAATAATGTAAGGCATCTGAAGTAAAATGCGTGTTGTTCATTGGCGAATTTTTCTATGAGCGAATTGGACCGGAATGGAATTAGTAACAGATTTCAGCAATAGACGTTTTTTCAGTATAATGTTGAAGAAACATTTTATACTTCACATAATTGAAAGGGTTATCTCATCTGTGGTGCACCAAAAGTATTCAAATTTTTTAAGTTAACCCTCCTATTGTGTTCGATATCACCCAATTGCGTTCTTCTAATGTGCAGAATTCGTTAATTTATTTAAATATTTCGTTGACACTGCATGACTTTTATTTCATTACTCTAATAACGGTGTACGGGGTGGCCAACTAAGAATGCGAGGTACTGTATCTGGGAAACTATACATATCGTAGAGGCTTGCGGAAAAAAAAGTTATTACTAAAACGGCCAATACAAAAACCTGGAAAATATTTTTATGTTCCTGAAATGGCCGCTAGGGGGCGTAACTGCAATCTTGAATCTAAATAAGTGATGTTCCTGTGAATTCTGCTATATTAACCTAATAAAAAATAACTGATCTTTGAAGTCGAGGATAATCTGAACTTTTTTTGTTTGGCACTTTTTGACGTATCTATAAAAATAAAGTGGTGGGAGGTATTCAAAGGTTTCCTTTAATCACCCCCCCCGTACCTTCAAAACGGCTAATCCGATTTTAACAAACTTGGGCGCGTTGAAAAGAGCTTTTTTTGGGCTACAAATGTTAAAATAATTGAAGTTTTGTTAGTTTCACATGTCGTCGCTAGAGGACTTTGTTCGACATTCCGACAGAAACGGTTAATTTTCGCAAAAAAATTAAATGCATTGGTATGACTTTTTCATGAGCAAGGAGCTAAGTGATGCCTAAACAAGCTCGCGAAAACCGCATCTCGATATCTTGTTCCTAACCTAAAATATCGGCCAAAGAAAACTTTATACGAAAATCCCTTAAATTTTTATTTTTTTTTTAACTATATTTTTCTAGAATTGTTTCTATTATGTAAGTTGTGGTCCTAAAAGGACCGATTTAAAGGAGGAAGGTTTTTAATGCCCCCGTAAATGCTCGAAATGCTGACCATCACTATGTGCATTGCTGAGGCCTCTTATGGGTAGACAAAACTGTAGCTTCAATTTCGGCTCTGAACAGGTTACCTAGAAATTGCGATTTTAAATGTTTGTAAATTTAATCACCAGAATAAAATCACCCTTTTTGAAATTATTACGGGCAAGTAAGCAATGCTAAAAGTTATACGAAAGGAATATTTTTTGTTTGTTTAAATGCATATTCACTATGGATATATACGAAAAATACAATTAATAGAAGCAGGCAATGGAAACACATACCTAAACAAAACATACATAATCCTCAAATTGTCAATAGTTGTCAATATTTTCGCGTTACTTTGAGCAATTTTTGTGCTTTCAAAATGCGTTTTACGAATAATGAAGCTGTTGATACGTTTGCGGTTTATTTTGAATGTCTTCAGAATGCCGCAGTAGCTAAAAGAGTTTACGCGGTTCGATATCCAAATCGGCGTCCTTGCGATGCAAGAGTTTTTCCCCGATTAGTGGCGAGCTTACGAGCCAATGGTAGTTTTCGGCCTACATTTCAACGGCAAAGAATTGGAAGAACACAAGAAGATATTAACCGTGTACTGGGCTATATTGAAGGAAATCCTCATGTTAGCACAAGAGCATTATCCACTGAGTTGGGTATATCACGGACAACGGTTCAAAATATTTTAAAGGACCATAGGTAAGTTCTAATGGCCATCAAAATATATAGGTATTCGTTTAAATTTTTGTAATTACTTTAAGAATGCACCCATATCATGTCATTTTGCATCAGGCCTTGGAAGAGGAAGATTTTGATCGAAGGTTAGACTATTGCCATTGGATATTAGGCATGATACGCGAAAATAGAGAATTTTTATTTCAAATTCTTTGGACCGATGAAGCCACCTTCAGTAGTGACGGGAGAGTCAATCTGCACAATATGCATTATTGGTCTGCAGAAAATCCCCATTGGTTGCGTGAAGTTCAGCGCCAAGGACGTTGGGGTTTAAATGTATGGTGTGGCATACTGGGAGGAAAAATTATTGGGCTATATTTTTTCAAGCAACCAATAAATGGCAATGTATTTCTTGACTTTTCGGCCAATCAATTACCGTTATTGTTGGAAGATGTGCCTCTGCAAACAAGGCAAAAATTGTTTTTGCAGTTGGATGGTTGCCCAGCACATTTTGCTATTAATGTGCGAGAGCATATTAATGCAGTATTTCAACAGCGGTGGATTGGAGAGGAAGTCTGTTTCCATGCCTCCGCGATCGCCAGTCTTAATTTGTCTCGATTTTTATTTATGGGGGCGCTTAAAGAACATGGTGTTTTGGACTCAACCTACTACTAGAGAAGATATGAAAAACCGGATTCGTAACGCAATACGTAACACACCGAGAGCCGAAATTGAAGCTGCAGTTTTGTCTAGTCATGAGAGGCTTCAGCAATGCATAGAGAGTGATGGTCAGCATTTCGAGCATTTACGGGGGCATTAAAAACCTTCCTCCTTTAAATCGGTCCCTTTCAGGGCCACAACTTACATAATAGAAACAATTCCAAAAAAATACAGTTAAGAAAAAAATAAAAATTTAAGGGATTTTCGTATAAAGTTTTCTTTTGCCGATATTTTAGGTTAGGAACAAGATATCGAGATGCGGTTTTCGCGAGCTTAATTAGGCATCAATTAGCTACTTGTTCATGAAAAAAAAGCCATACCAATGCATTTAATTTTTTTGCGAAAATTAACCGTTTCTGTCGGAATGTCGAACAAAGCCCTCTAGCGACGGCATGTGAAACTAACAAAACTTCAATTATTTTAACATTTGTAGCCCAAGAAAAGCTCTTTTTCAACGCGCCCAAGTTTGTTAAAATCCGATTAGCCGTTTCGAAGATACGGGGGGGGTGATTTAAGGAAACCTTTGAATACCCCCCACCACTTTATTTTTATACATACGTCAAAAAGTGCCAAAAAAAAGTTCAGATTATTCTCGACTTCAAAGATCATTTATTTTTTTTATTAGATTAATATAGCAGAATTCACAGAAACATCACTTTTTTAGATTCAAGATTGCAGTTACGCCCCCTAGCGGCCATTTCAGAAACATGAAAATATTTTCCAGGTTTTTGTACTGGCCGTTTTAGTAATAACTTTTTTTTGCGCAAGCCTCTACGATGGATAGTTTCCCAGATACAGTACCTCGCATTCTTAGTTGGCCACCCTGTAGATAGATTGATATTAGAAAATTATAATTAGTTTTTTTTTTAAATGCATTTGTTACACTTGTTTGAGTTTATATGACCCGGTGATTTGTGTGGTTCAAATTAGAAGAAAGAGAAGCAGATTATTATCATAGACGAGTGTATTTGATTAGTTTTGTTTTATTTTCATAAGTATAAATAATTTACACAATATTGTCATATTACTGCGCAATATTGCGCATATTGCATGCGTTATTGGTGTACCGGTAAACAAGTTTATTCCTGTTGAGACTTGTCTGTGGCTCCGCGTATGTGTGTTAGTTTCGTAGTAAATATCGAACTTGATGCTATAGCCTATACTCCAATAAGAAATACCCAACAATTGAAATTTATTATTGAAAATGTGTAGTAAGAGAGTGCTTACTGATAGTGAACTTGAGAAACTTTTGTGTCTTTCTGATAGTGATTCTAATGCTTCTGAAGAAGAAGATCATTTGTCCGAAACCGAGATATACAGGGTGGTCCACCTATCTGGTCTGGGAAAATAGCTCCTAAATCAATAGAGATTTATAAAAAAATCAAGGGTATGTTATTGGAGACTAAGAGAGCTACTTTTTAAAATTATTTTTGTGTGTACAGGGTGCTCCATAAATACGTGACAAAAAATTTCGGCATTTTTTTAAAGTTTTAGCTATTTGAAAATGACGCATTTGGATTATCTGTTCTGGACACCCTGTATATTTTTTATAAACTTAATACTTATAAATGTTTTAGTTAACATTTTGTCTACTAGACTAGTAATTTTGCGTTCCATTATGGAACAGATAAACACTGATATTCCTTACCAACTATGATTTCCAA
Organism: Vesta saturnalis; assembly: GCA_036346205.1. Taxonomy (NCBI): domain Eukaryota; kingdom Metazoa; phylum Arthropoda; class Insecta; order Coleoptera; family Lampyridae; genus Vesta; species Vesta saturnalis. The sequence continues at coordinate 51,078 of JARFJB010001964.1, read as the reverse complement.
ATTTACTAAATGCGAATTCTTGGTAAGCTGCATCATGATTAATAACAGGTAGTTGAAACTTTAAGCGTTTCAAATAAGGAAAATATACAGAGGTGTTCAAGGTTTAAAAAGTTGAATTTTTGCATCTTGTTTATTGACAACGGTCACAAAAATAATTTAAAATATGTTATTACCATCGTTCGAATTTTTAACAATGCTTATTGATTTAGAACATATTCCGAGACCAGTGGTTGGAACCCTGTATATGCGAAGATATGAAGCCTGGAATTGCTAGCCGATTGTCTAGGTAACAGCGAAGGAATTACTTTATTCAAAAGTTATTACATATAGTACGGAATGAAAGACACTCATAGGAGGTTTCCGAAATATTATTTCTTGTTCCTGGCAAAGGAAGTAAAATTGATTTAAAACCGCTACTCTGATTCCACGATAACGGAGTTGTAAACCTAATCTTTGAAAATGTTCTAAATTTTAGATTAGCAAAAAACTAGGGTACCGTTTAAACTTAGACATTAGTTAATAATATATTTTGCGTTTCACGGAGTGTCATAAATCGGAAACAAAAGTATGTCATGGGATGAAATTTGTTACAATATTTAGAGAAGATGTCGCTTACAACGATTATTCTGTAATACTGCACAACCTGGAATTGCTTGGATAAAAAACTACAAAGACGCAAACTATAATTGCTCCTATAGGACTGGTAATTTCTTGATCACTCCATTAATTCAAAAGAAAGAAACAACTGTTCCTTTCAAGGCTTTCCTTGACAGACTGAAAACCTGGTAGTCATAGATTTAGACACGATTCTGTAACCTTATGAATAACATGCCAAGTTACAGGAAAAAGTAACCTCCACAAGCAAGGTAAAAGATGTTTTGTTAGCATCTTACAATGATTAAAGTCAAACGTAATGTGTAATGTTTACCATTGCGTCTAGAGAATCCTATTATAAAGAAATACCATGTTGGATACTATTCAAGACAGAATAAATAACCTGTATATCCTAGCCGCATTGGTTGTACAGAGGAAGTTCTTTATTCATAACATTTATTACGAAGACACGTATGTTCCAATTCAAAGGAATAAAAAATGTCGTAACTACACATCAATAAGAGTTAACCAATCTTATTGCTTATTATTATTTTGATTAACAATTTTACACAAGTACTAAACGTTAACAATTAATAATCCCGTACTCATGAACCGGAACACAAAAGTGAGACCAATAATGTTTTAACAAATATGGAAGTTTATAAACGAAAATGTGTGAAATAGATTCACACTATGGATGTTTTGGAATAACTCAAATTACTTATTTCTATGAAGAATCTGGTATTCGTGACCACTCATTTTAAGAACGTTCTAAGTATTTCTCTTAATAAATGGTTATAATTGCATTTTAACCATAATCAGAAGAAAACAATCGACAACCAACTAAAATTTTCCCATTATTCAAATCATAATCAAATAAATGGTATATTTGTAATTGCTAATTACCTTATAAAGCTCTGTATACGTACTTCAGACTAAAATTACAGTTATCTCTAAACATATGTCAGATTTCTTTAAAACTTGTTAATAACATGGAATAAATTTATAAATAATGAAAAATAATAAAACGTCAACTTATGCCTATTATTAATATACGTTATGATCAAGTTGCCACAATAAAACGACAATATAGGCTCCGGAATCTAATGATACCGAAACAATAACAGATCCTAAAATTTAACATATATTAGGAGGCTTGAAGATAACAAGTCTATAAAATCTCTACAGCAGTCGATAGTTTTGCTATACAATCGAAAATGTACATATATAAAGAGCTTTACCTGACCACTTGTTAACGTTAAATTTAATCTAAAATGTATATAAACGTTAGAGATTAAATGAAAATACTAAAGTTTCACATTTATTAAAAGCATGCAACAAATAAGGAACTTGTATTTATATCTTTAAAATCTAAGTTAATCGTAACAATAGCATGTTTCATTCTCAGTAATGCAATTCTTCTAAGAATGTATAACATGATCTATTTTTGGAAATATGAAAAATATAAGGAACCAAAACTACGCCTGTATTCAATGACAGTTTATAAACGTTTAAACCATATGATGGAATTTAATTTAGGTACAACCAATAACAGAAATCATATATTAAATGCCTTTAAGATAATAATCAAATCACTGTACGTTCGAATGCTAACAATGATAATAGTCATAATCACTGAGCAAATGTAACAAAATTTAATCAAATTATAAAGTACGTGTTACAGAGTTGTGAAAACTTTATTTCAGATATGATAAAACATCACAAATAACCTTAATAGTAACAATTAGTAAATCTAACAACTTGTTTAAATGTCATTATCATCTCACAGTGTATAGTTGAGCTATTCTTATGAAAAGATATAGAACCCAAAAGGTAGCTGTGATTCAAACTAAATGAACATATAATTTTAGTAGTATTAGGTAATGCCAATGAAATCTGCAGTAGTTCCTGACATGCTTTAAATAATTTAAATCTACGTTCAATTTATAATTTACACGGTACAGACAACAGTATATAATGTTCGTCTTACAACGTGAGTATTGAAATATAAACATCTAAAATTCATATTAACAAATAAAATCTTGTTTAATGTAATAATGGTTTTGCATCTAAATTATAAAGACGTCTAATTTATAATTTTAGTACTGCGTATGCTATTCTGGTGTTTACACACTGGTAAATGCTTTACAGTTATATGTTAAGTATAACCTATAATAATTTATACAGATTTGAAACTTAAGCATTTATAGTAAAATCATTTAACAATTATTATGTGTTTTATGAACAAATAGTAAACTCTACCATGAATGAAACGCATAATTATAAACTCGTAATCTTTTGCTATTAAATAGTGTATTTACATGTTTGATAAATCTTATAAAGCTTACATATCTCTCAGTAATAACAATCTTTAAAATTATTTAAGGTTTAACAGATGCTTATGATTAATCACTTGAAATGACAAATCAGAGCAACCCTCATAACAGTTTGTAACGAAAGCCAACATGAATAAATTTCAACTCAAAAGAATCTAGATGTAAAATGTTAAACTCTTTGAAGTATGACTAATGTAACCTTCGAACGTGAAGGCCAACAGTGAAAATGTCGATTCACTCAAGTCAATAATTTATGTAAAATCTATATTCTTTGACGTATAACTTGTTAACCTTCAACCGTTAGGGTGTTCTGATTTGTCATTCAAAGTTTTAATAATATCTAATTTGGTATTAAGTCTAGTTTTCCTAAATTGATTCATTTACTATAATGTTAATTATAACTATTTTTTCTATCTATATAAAAGTTCTAAAAGATTTGACTACTACTGAGAACAATAACTGTAAGTGTTATCGAAACATATAGAATTCATTGAATATAAAAATACACCATTTACACCCAGAAAATAAGTATTTTATTTAGTACATTGAGTTTTCACTGTAAAATGACAATTACAATTATTAACAAAAAACTATTGCTTTGTTACATTAGACTAGATATAGTTTAATAATATTTAATTTTATTAAGGATCCGGTTATCCTTTACTAAAATTAGATTCCATAGTTCGCTTTATACGTTTATCAAACTTACATTAATAATTTTCAATAATTCATTATAGAATTATATGAAGCAAGGTTACAAAAATTGAATTTGTGCTATGATTACCGGACCACCTTATTTATTTTATTGAAATGAAACACTGAACTGCCAATATTGTCTATTTGTTAGTCAATAGTAAACATGCCTTAACCTAACTAAAGCTACGTAAAATCACTTTTACAGGAAACTAACTTGTAGTAGTACATTACAGTATAAGGGTGGAAAAGTAACTTATTACGCACGAGTAAAATGTAAAATGTAATCAAGTTGTAATGTAACTGTAAAGTTGTGAAAAACTTTAATTTGAAATTAATAAAAGCATTCACAAATGGAAACTTGACATCAATTAAAATAATCCAGTCAAATCTAACAAAGAAATAGTCTTGTCAATAAATTGTTTCAACATCTTTAACAATTTTGAAAGATAATATTATTACTGAGGATGATAACTGTAAGTGGTATCGAAACGTTTAGATTGCATAACTTAAATATACAAATACACCACATAAAAACCCAAAAATGTGTGTAAAAATGGTGAAAGTTTTTATTTTCATATAATAATCATATATATTTGATAGAGAACACCACGGATATTTGCGATATATTTAGAACAAATTTAATGGTAGGTAAAAACAGTTCGAACAAATAAGTTTTACTCTTCTACACAAATAGACAAAGCAAATAACGCAACAATTTTAAGTGTTATATAAGATTCCATTTACTACAAAAATATTAATGAGTATTCCGAATAAAAAATCACTAACTCTGCCTTTGTATCGCCTTATAAATACCATAAAAAATTAATTTTGAAAGCGCCTTTAACAGTTCAAATACAAGTAAATATTATCAGATATTCCTTTTTATTTTAAAACCGAGCTGGTAGAGTAGTGGTGACACGACCTGCTTAGCATTCGAGAGGTAATGGGATCGATTCCTGTTACCGTCTACTTTGTAAGAGGTTCTTTCGGCGGGTTTTGCTCATACACATATAGCGGCATGGTCACTGCATATATGCACACCATGTGCGGCTACTTAGGCGAATGCTGGGGTAGTATTTTCCCCCTCAGAACTCTAACTCCGTTCCTTCCGACCCTAATGAAATACTTGGCCTTTTCCTTCATTTAAAACCTGCACTAACTAGAATACGTGCATGGTTAGAAACAAGTACAATCAGGTACTAATAAATTTATCTGATTCTTCATCAAGTGCAACTGCAGAATCAAACCAATTGCTTTCTAAATGTAATTAAAATCAAGATTTGACTTATAACGGAAACAATCAATAAAACTAGAAACATCCCCCATACTCAGTAAATAAGTGAATTACGCGTAAAATCAAGAATCTGTTACTTTCATAAACAAAATAAATTAGTGAGGTGTAAAATTTTGTTTAATTCTAGAAACCAGTTAAAATGTTGTTGCCTAAAACAATGCCCATTAATCATTTTACAAGCATAATTATTTCAAAGTAAATATTATGAATGACTGATACCAATGCTGCATAAAGTTTTTGAGCATCTTTGACTCCAAATGATGATCAATACCACAAAACCATAACGTTAGTTGTTGCTCATACTTTGGCCGCTTCTGCCACAAAATGACCAACGCGCTAAAACTATCAAATATTGTTCTTGTTCATCGAATGTGTTCGGTCGTTTCCCAACGAAATTGGTAGATAAATACAGTTTTTAGGCTTATTTGGCCTGAAATTATGGCCAACACCCTAAAACCAAAAAATTCGTACTTGTCTATCGATGAAATTCGTTTAGCAGTTTCCCCAATAATATTGATGTACTTATAAAGTTTTTGTGCATCTTTGTCCCAAAATAATGACCCATGCCCTAAAAACATAACATTTACTTCTTGTTTATCTAGGTAATGCGTTTCATCGTTTTCCAAACGAAATTGATGTTATAAATAAAACTTCTCGACTTTCTCCAAATCATGACCAACGTTCTAACACCATACAAGTTCATTCTGGCCCATCCAGGCAACACATTTGTCCGTTTCCCCAACAAAATCGATGCATAAATAAAATTTCTGGAAATTTTTACAGCCCAACATAATGAACAGCGCCCTAACACCATAAAATTTCGTTCTTGTCCATAAAAATAATGAATTTGGTTGTTTTTTTCAACGAAATTGGTGAATAAATAAAGCTTTTGGGCAACTGCGTATATGTACAGGCTGTCCCAAATTCGAGGGCAAGCATGGGGATCTCGCTTATTATAAGAGATAGGATATAGGTTTAAATTCGGCACTTTTGCTAAATTCGATGCCGAGTAATAATCTGAAAAGAAATTTGAGCTAACTCGAATGGATTTGGTTTTATCCTCAAAAAACTAAAAATTTCGATTTTCGTTTTTCGCGTTTGGCCACTTTATTATTAGGAATTTGCAAAATTCGATTAAACATTATTAAGGCACCTTTTTACGCACAAAACTAATACGGTATTAAAAATATTATGTGACGTTTCGTTTATTCTGAACCATCATCAGGTTTATTTTTTCTTATGGGGGTTAAGATATATTTTTATGTCGTTGGATGGAGAATGTTATGCTGGTTTTAGCAATATATAACACTTTATGGTTTGATCGACTGCGAACTAAAATAATAAGAAAAGTACGAAGAACAAGATTCCGCCTTCTTGGATCCAGCAAGGAATAATTACAGTAGTTCTACTTATTTAATTTGTTAAACTCGTTAGAACATCCAAAAAAAATATAAAAACAGGTAACAATTTAAAAAAAAACATTAACAAACAACTCAAACAAGTAGGTCTATGTAATACGGTCATAATAGCGACAACGCAAATTTATCGATAGGTAACAACAAAATAATTACACAGACAAACAAATAAAAATTATTATAATAAATGTTCGAACAAGTTCCCTCCTTCTTGAATACAGTAACGAATTCTTCTTCTACAATTGTTTACGCTTCTTTGAATGGTTCGCCTGGGAATTTGACGAAGTTCATTAACAACCCTATTCTGGAGTTCTTCTTCTTCATCATCCAAAAGGCCTGATATTTCTTGTGTTAGAAATGCGAGGTACCGTTGAGACGTTAGGATACCTTCGTAAATAATTGGCCCAAGGAGCCTATACTTCCAGATTCCAACCCACACATTAAAGGACCGGTGGCCTTGTGCTCGCATTTGCCTGTTAATTCGTGGATTTTTAACGGACCAGCAGTGCTCCTTATTACGATTAAACATTCCATTAGTGGAAAAATTGCACTCATCCGTCCAAATTATTTGATTGAGAAAGTTGCGATTTTCCAGCATTTTGGTATTAAGTTGGTTACAAAAATCCAACCGTCTCATATCGTCCCCAGGCCGAAGAGGTTGAATAACGTGTAACTTAAATGGTTTATAACGGTGTTGCTTTAACACTCGCCAAACTGTCGTTTTTGGCACTTCAATAGTTTGCTCTATTTCTCTGGTAGATGTTGAAGGATTTTCTTGAACCTAAGATGGATAACATAAAGTCACAACTCTCAAAAAAAAATGTCTGCTGAAATTAGCAGTGAAGTGAGTGGAAATTCTTATAATACTAACAAATAGTACCTGATGTAATATTTCTTCTTCGGCATCTCTGTCTAGTGTGCTACCATATGCATTTCGAGGTTTCTGAAAACATCCAAATTCTCGCAAATTTTGGTCTAATTTTAAAAAATATCTCTGGTTTGGTTGCTGCCTCTCCGGGTATTCCTCTAAATATCTTTGTTCTGCTCTGACACTATTTCTATTGCAGCTATAAAATATCCTTATCATGTCTCGTTTTTCTGAATTTGAAAACATTCTAAAGAAACTTGCAAATTTTAAAGCATTAACACGAAGAATCTTGCAGTTATTACCCTTTTTACAATTAGAAAATGACATGACAAAAGCCAACTCCTGAGTTTTGTTTGATTCATGGGTATCGTGATAATTTAATATTTTAGTATTTTAGTTCGCAGTCGACCAAACCATGAAGTGTTATATATTGCTAAAATCAGCATAACATTCTCCATCCAACGCCATAAAAATATGTCTTAACCCCGATAAGAAAAAATAAACCTGATGATGGTTCAGAATTAACAAAACGTCGCATAATATTTTTAATACCGTATTAGTATTGTGCGTAAAAAGTTGCCTTAATAATGTTTAATCAAATTTTGAAAATTGCTAATAATAAAGTAGCCAAAAGCGAAAAACAAAATTCGAAATTTTTAGTTTTTTTAGCATAAAACCAAATCCATTCGAGTTAGCTCAAATTTCTTTTCAGATTATTACTCGGCATCGAATTTAGCAAAAGTGCCGAATTTAAACCTATATGCTATCTCTTATAATAAGCGAGATCCCCATGCTTGCCCTCAAATTTGGGACAGCCTGTACATATACGCAGTGACCCGTACCTTCCGAACCTATCCTCACCACACCCATCCTTAATCCCACCATGTAATGTATGAATGTATGCTGGGAATCCAAGATTGTAGGTGAAGGAGCTCGGAAAACTAGAGCAGCCCGCCCTCCCCCTTGGGGAGGGAATGAAATACGTGGCCTTTTCCTTTCCAGCCCCATATGATCACAAACAACAAAAATGGAATTGTAAAATTAAATTTTTGTCCTTTAAAACCACCCGATTACTATTTTTCTAAAATTTTGTCATGATAAAGTTCAACCATAAAGGTTTTTCGGTTTAATTTATAGCTAGCGAGGTACTACATCGCGAAATGCTTATGAACAGTTCTAGACTAAATTACGATGAATGTTTATTCGAAACAAAATTAAATAGCCGTAGTTTAGTGTTTGGTGTTTTCTAGATGCAAATTGCAGTTTACGTTAAATTATTCAAAAAGTTAAATTTATTCATTAATATATAAATTAAATGTAAAATGTATAAATAAATTGTTCTTTAAAATACAATAATAATAATAATAATAAATTTATTCATAAAAAAAAACAAGAAAAGAATACAATAAATAAGAAACAGGAAAAAAACACATAAATGGCATTCTAGTATATTTTCAAGCATGTAACAAAACTGTTAACTAATATACTGATAGTTTTTCCGAATTCACGTATTATCTTATAAATAAAGCACGTAATGGTTAATGATTGAGTAATAAAAGGAATAAAAATTGTTAACAATAATAAATCCTACTTGGAAGTGTGCAATTACCTGATTATATTTCGTCTGGTAAACAAATTGCATTATAATCAAACACTGCATTTGACCGTTAGACAATAATATTCAATGGTAAATAAAAATGAAAAGAAGCCATTTGAAAAGTTTAGGGCTCTGTTGAAGGAATACAATGAAGTGTTAATCTTACTAAATATTTAACAAATGTAGCAATGAAAAGGATAATTCAGAAAACGGGTATCTGTTAGACAGAAACACGCATTTGATATTACAGCGTTTACTTCTGTACCAATGTAAAACTTTTATACCTTTACCTTTACGATAACAGTAACACTCGTAATATACCGGGTCCGCCATCGCTCTGGCATTCCTTTTGAACATCTTTATTATTTGCTATAAAGAAAAAGTATAAAAACTAACTATACCTTATTTTTCAAACTCTATAACCTAAAAAACATTTTCATGTATAGAGGTGTTCCACTTTTGCTGCACAGCACTCTACTCTTGTATTTTAAATGGAGCACCCTGTATATTATTACATTTTTGAATTTCCTGTTGAAATTGAGGCGCACTTTGTTGAGCATACATGTCACCTGTAGTCCACCGTTTCGGCGTTATCTCCCTTTTTTTTTTTTGAAAATAAAAATGACGTTTGCGGCATACTCAAAAATGACTAAGTAAAATAGGTAGGGACATGAGGTTTTCACCATTCGATAGAGCAATAAAAACTCATGAAAAGAATATTTTTTAGATACAGATTTTTTTAAATAGATACAGTGAAATGATCAAGTATGGTGATGCAAAGCTTATACGAAGATTGTGTCAATTATTCAATGTATGCCTTAAGTGTGGAAAACTCCCGAGTGACTGGAAGAGCGCGATCATTGTACCATTGTATAAAGGTAAGGGGAACAAGAGTGATAGTAAGAACTACAGAGGAATAAACTTGCTCAGCGTGCCTGGTAAAGTGTTTGGAAGATGTAAACAATTTTGTCAAAGTTGTTTACATTTTTAACAATTTTTAACAGATATTACTACTGACGAAGATAACTGTAAGTGTTATCGAAACGTTTAGATTGTATAATTTAAAATACACCATTAAAAAACCCAAAAAAGATAAGTATTTTATTATGTGCGATAATGGTGAAAGTTTATTTTTTCATAAAATACTTTTAATTGCTTCCTTTTGATTTTTTCTTTTAGCATTAGTTTGTTAAATGGAATATAATTAACATAAAATTAAAATAAATTATTATATTGCGTCTTTTTCCTTGTTTTTCTGTTACATGGCTACTGCGATATAGCAAAAAAGAAAATATAAAACAGAAAATTGCCAATTCTGTAAAAACGGCAAAAGATAAGACTCATATGTGTATTAACAAAATCGAAAGAGAAAAAAAATCCTCGTCTTTCTATGTAAAAAAATATATACCTTTCTATTTAAAAAAATCAAGTTATCCATGATTCAATTTTTCGAAAATAAAAAATTTACCCGCAAAAAATCTGTATCTCAAAAATTATTCTTTTCATAAGTTTTCATTGACTTTTCATGCTGCAACGAATGATAAAAACCGCATGTCCCTACCTATTCTACTTTGCGAGATATTAGTCATTTTTGAGTATGCCGCAAACGTCATTTTTTTTGTCAAAAAATATAAGATAACGCCGGACTGTGACATGTATGCTTAACAAAGTGCTCCATGTAAAATAAAAAAGTAGAATCCTATGCAGCAAAAGTGGAACACCCTGTATACATGAAAATATTTTTAAGTTGTAGAACTTGAAAAATAAGGTAAAATTCGTTTTTATACTTTTTCTTTACAACAAACAATAAAGATGCTAAACAGGAATGCCAGAGCGATGGCGGACCCGGTATGTATAACATAGCACTATTAATTAGAAGATAATACAAGAAATGTTTATTTTTTATAATAGTCGTAGAATTCAGGCGACTCTAAAATTTATTATTTATTGTTTAACCTATTATGCGATGCCTGAATTAATTTTTTTGCACTTATGCGTTATTTATCTACTAAACTGACGTAAAATTCGCATGTTACATTAATAATAATTTTCTATTGTTTATAGCATGTTCCAATAATGGAACTTTGGGCACGAACGGGGGATTTACATTTTAAATAAGATATTATTTAACAATTGTGTTTGAAATAATTTATTAACCACAAATTTTATTAAATGGATTATGAAAATGTATCACGATTATCACTCATAATTAAAATACTTACTTTTGAGTAATCTAATCGTGAATTTTTAAACCCATTTTGCCCCAGTGTACTCAACCGAGAACACCTCATTTATTGCAACGTACTTCTTGTGGAAAAAGGAAATTCAATGTTGTTACAGCTATAGTCTATATTTAGAAACATCGACTGATTGTGGTGTAGAAATTGCATTTTGGTTTGATGTGAACATGTTTGTGAGGCTGAATCAGTGTTTTTTGTTACTGAGATATGTACTTTTATAACCAATAACTCATAATTCTGAAAAAATAAATATACACCAGTCTACATATCTGGAGATGAGTCGGAGTATGATATTCCTCTAGCACGATTGATACCATCAACAAAAAATAAAGTAGCTATAGAATATATTCCAAAATCGACACATATCAGAAAGAATAGCGGCAATAGCTAAGCAGATAGAAAAAAGTCACGCCACAGCTGGAAAATTTCAATTCAGTCCATATACTTGAAAAGCTTTTTGATGATACTCATCTGAGAGTAGAAAACATGAGATATGCTTCTCAAAAGAATGATCATACACTCTCTGTCACCAACATCGAAAAAAAAATATTTATTGGGTTTCTATTGTTCACTGGCTATCATCATCTACCGCGTGAAAAACAGTATTGGTCTGTTCGTGAAGAGTTGGGCACACCTATAGTGTCAAAAGGTATATTACGTAATCGATATAACGAAATAAAAAAATATTTCCACTTAGCTAATAACGAACAAATTGACAAAAGTGGCAAGATGTTCAAGATACACCCTCTTATGACATATTGAACAGAAGATTCATGCAGTGAGGTGTATTTCACGAAAAATTATCTATTGACGAAGCGATGGTTAAATACTTTGGCCACCATTTCTCCAAACAATTTATCAGAGGAAAACCTGTGTGCTTCCGTTATAAAAATTGGATACTTTGTAGTTTCATTGGGTATTGTTACAGATTCGATACGTTCGATACGATTTGTAATAAAACAAAGTGCCACTAGAAATAAAAGTATCACATTGGGATCACGAGTTGTCTTGGATTTATTGGAAGCAGTAACAAATCTACAAGATCATATTGTCTATTTTGGCAATTATTTCACCCGTTATGATTTGATGTTCACTCTTCGAGAACAAGGTTACAGAGCTACAGAAACCATCAGAGATAATCTCACAAAAAAGTGTCCCTTGTAAGACCAAAAAAAAATAAAAAAAATTGAATCGTGGGTCTTTTAACTACAAATACGGGAGCAGAATTCAGTAGTAAGGTGGAAAGATAGTAGTATTGTGGCCATGATGACTAATTTTGATGCTATATTACCCGTCTCGAATGTAAGACGTTGGTCTAAACAGAAAAAGTTGATGTTCCCCAACCTTGTCTTTTCGCCAATTATATTGCAAGAATGGGAGGAGTTGAGTTGATAAACCATAGTGCCAACAATTACTGCACATGGTAAAAAGTGATGGTGGCCCTTAGGGACGCACAAGCTGAACGTCCCTGTTGTGAATGCGTCGAAATTACATTTATTGACAGGAGCAAAACTTGACCTTCTTGAATTCGTGAGGAGCATAACTAGGCATTATATATGAGCTCATGGAAAGGCAAATCATTCAAGTTACTCAAACACGGCACCAAAGAGCATCATCGGTGATCACGGAGGACATTTTTCGAAGAAGACTGAGAAGCAACTAAGATGTCGTTAATTCCATATGCGAGCTAGATGGATTTGCATAAAGTGTAATGTAACACTATGCGTGGAGATTGTTTCTTTGACTTTCATATAAAAGCAAATGTACATGCGCGTTCGCAGTATACTCATATGAGTACGGTGTAAAAAAACCATCGACATTTTTTTATAAACAAGATTTTATTTGCTAATAAAAGTGAAGAAAAAATTTTTAAGGGAATAAATAGGTTAATAACAATAGTTTTAAAAATTAATTACGATGTCAAATAAATATACGCAACCTAAAAACTCAAAATTTAAGCTTGCTATGATATTTACTTTACCGCATACGAGAGAGCCAAGTACGGAATCTAATTTTAATTCAGTACAGATTAACTAGATCTTCAATAGATTAAATATGATCATGAAAATGAAAGATAATCAAAAACCCAAAAAACAAATTTAACAAGATTTAATCAAAGTCGTGAAAAACTCCAAAGTGGTAAAAGTATTCATAGCGAGAAACTTAACATACCAATTAAATGCGTAGTTAAATTAACAAATCCAACAAAGAAATAATTTTCCGTTAATATTTAAGGATTGCAATCGTTATTATACAATGAAAACATAAGGTGTATGTTTAATCTCATCCTATTTTTAACCACATATGTTAAATTAATGTAATGCTGTCGTAACTTAACATACTTAATTCGTAAAGCATTTGTTAGGGTAGAAAAGTGAAAGGGGTCCTACGGCAAGCTAGCTGCTCTCGGTGGAATGGGAGTGAGTTCTCTTACGGGTAGACCATTTAAAAAAAAAGCAAATCCTGGAGGCGCCACTAACTTGTTGCATTTATTAGGTCGTAACTCCAAGTTAGAAGAATTCCTAGATGATACATGAGGACCGTGAAAGAAAAGAAGCGTATGTGTAGAAAATAGGTATTTATTAAAATAAAAAAGCAGAGATAACAGTAACAAAAAAACGGTTAGGGTTTATCGTAACCAAATAATTAAAAAAAGAAAGGTGGTTGGTATAACAAGAACAATATATGCATTAATAAAAATTAAAGTACTTGGCCCGAAATCTCGAGTTTACACTAACTAGACTTAAATAAATAAAATTAATTAATACTTTAGATTAAATAAACGCCTGCTTTAACAGTAATAAAAAGGATACTTTTGTTACAAATTAATTAGTGGGTGGGTTCTTTTATGTAACAAATGAATAAAAAGAAAATAATGGAAGGATGATGGATGAATATTTCTTTGTGAGATGACAAATGCCAAGGAATGATTTTTTTTCCTCTTTTTTTTTTATTAGGTGATGATGGAATGTCAGAAGGTTCATCTAGGTGGTAGATGATCTCAGTGGACGATGAGCGACGATCACGAGGTAAAGATGAGTTGCACTCAAAGAGAAAAAAAAGGCCCTGGAGAAGGAATAGACGTAATTTAAAATTATTAATAATTGGCTACTTACAAGATGTTGAGTGGCCTTGCAATAAACAATTGTAAGATTAAATACATATGCTTACATAATCAAATATGCTCGTTTTTTTTTTTAAATCCAGGTGTGCGAAATCTAAAAGGTTATTAACAAAGGGATGTGAATAATACTGTATTAAAAAAAGTTGCTTGGAATTATCAACTTGTGAATTTTGGAAAAAAGGTACACTAAACCAACTAATACCCCTCGAACTAGACTCGATACCAAAGAATTTTTAGGCAAATTGCGTAAAATTCCATGAATTAGAAAAAAGAATCGTGTTTGATTTTTGAAGTCAATTTGATTGGTTGTTGGGCCGAACGACAAAGATGAAACTATAAGGAAGAAGAAGACGGATTCCAATGAGCGAGAAAAATTAACGAAGATTTTGAGAATGTGGAAATGACAGAATAATATACCAGTGGCGTAAATTTATTAAACATACCAGAAAATATAGGTATAAATGTTAATAAGATGTAAGGGGTAAATGTAAACTTAAAACACGATAAGATTAGTAAGTTAATTAAAAGGCAGATACAAAAATATTAGATGTGAGTAGGTATTTATTTAGAAAAGAAAATCAGTACGCATATGGCGAAATTTAATCAAAATTTAAAACTAGCCAATGATAATTCGTAAATCACAATTCAAGGTGAAACAAAGTTAAACTATTTAAAATAAAAACATAAATATAACCTACAATTTTGATTGAAAAATCATTGGACATTTTATTGATTGAAAGGGATCTTTAGAAAAAGGATTTATGATTCAAAGGATTATAAAGGGAGGGTATTAACAAAAGGACAAATATTAAGAATAGTTACATTATAATTTTAGGATGTATGTCAGGAGTTGAACAGAAGTAAGGGTGGAAATATCAAGGAAGAAATGAGTTGTAACAGAATTTACTTGGAAGTCGGGGAAAAACACAATAAACAACCTACACATACAACAGTTAAAATTAAAGCATACCATTTTGTCTTTTTTTAATTACAAGACGACAAAACCTAATTAATCGGAGATTTTCTTCTTTCCTGTTTAAGTTATTTGGATGTTTACATATTTCAATAGCTTGTCGCAGTAGACGAACATAATAATGAGTTTGCCTTGATAAGATATTCATGTTATCAAATTGAATGTTATGATTTATTATTTTCATTAAGAAATGAAATATTTAAAATGAAATTGAAAAAAAACCTAATTCGAGTAAATTCATTTTACATTCAATACAAACTTTGTTCCATTTATTTGCGCTGTGCACATCGGTTTTACTTTTCTGCAAAAACAATCCAGTGACTACTGCTGTCTTACAAAATCACTTATCCAACTTTGTAAGGATTTATGAGTTACAGGTCGCCCCGCACCAGTAATACGTTATCCATATTTTTAAATGTACCTTTTAACAATGTCTCGTAAATAATCTCCGTTTCCCTTTACGTGAAATTGTCACTCATTATGAACTCCTGCGTCCACACAAAAAGCAAACATTGCTTCTTTTTGTTTTCGTCCATACGATCAATACCTTTCATGGACTAAGACAATCAGTTGGCAAATTAGAACCTTTTTGTTTCTGACGATATCCATTTATTTATTTGCTTTTCTTTACCAATTAGATCGCAAAAGCTAAAGTCAAAGCTAGCGATGGAAATTAATTAGAATTATCGACGCAATAAAGATACCTTTTTATTGCCGATTTATTACTGCTGCACAATTCAGTAACTATTTTCCATCACATTCTCCATCTAGGCATATATACCATAAAGTAATAAAATTGCATTAAAACACTTTACTTAACTTTTGTTCATTGTAAAGTTGTGATCCTTTTTATCTCTAACAGCATACCTCGTAGTATACTACTGCATCTGTTAAAATGCTCGCTAAAATTTTTGGAATAATGAAACATTTGATTAAGGTCGGTATGATTAGATGAATTTCTGTTTGTCGGAAACAGAGTTTTCTTGATTTGAGTTAGTAATTTCCATTCAGCACTGCTTCACTACCAAAGAGTCATATCGAGATTTTAATTTAAACGACCAACCGTTAGACACTTTGATAAATATACAAACCTGTCTATAATCAAATAAAATACTATTTCACTTTACAATTAATAGATTGCGGATGGTGGGGCAACTCCAATCGCAATGCGCATTAAGAATCGTATGAACAACAAATTTCGTAAATCTAATTTGGTATTTTGTGATGTCCGGGAATGTTGATTAAAGAGTTTATGTAGTTACAACAGTTTTTACTCTATTTGACAACTTTTCCATTATTTTATATTTCTTAAACTGAGAACTTGAGAACTATTGTATATTAATGTTAAAAACATGAAAGTCATAAAGGCATGTAAGCTGTTTCCTAATATGTATTTAAATATTAAATAAATTAATCATCATTTACAGAATGAGTACTTGTCACCATAAATCTGGGGCTCAAAAGCGCAAAAAAACGCGAAGAGCTTGAAGAGAAGAAAAAGAAGCTGCCTAAAATAATGCAATGCTTCAATGCTTCCATTTCTCCAACAAAAAGTAGGTTTCTTCGGTTTATTAAATATTTAAACTCACAGTTATTTTATTTTAGCTGAACACTTAAGTGATCAGGCAGAAGCACAAGAAATCCCTTCATGTTCTAAATGTGCAATAGTTACAACTGACTCTGTGCTGCTGGCAACTCTGATTCTGAGACTAATACTGCTGATGACGTTAATATAAGAATGGCCTCTGAGTTAGATTTACTCGAGCTAATGGGTGAATCTGTAGCTAATAGTAATGCTAAATACGAAATATGAACTGATATTACTGATATAGGACATTACACTGTATACTAAAAGTAACAAATCATGATTAAAAACAGAACGATTGTGATTATGTTGTTCACCGTTATTAAACCAAAGGTACTGCCAACCTTGCTGGTTGTTTGCTGCAGAGAAAAATACCATGGCAAACTGAATACACTTAAATCAGGCAAATACAAAGCACGATCAAAAGCAATAACATAATGAATCTTGCTCAATATTTGACAGATGGGGGCAAAACGATACAAATGATCATGAACTTCAGTCGAAAATTTCACAGAAAGTTTCAATATGGAGGCAAGTTTTAGAACGGATTATTCAAGTTACTTTAACTTTGGCTTTCAGTAACATGCCCCTTAGGGAGCATGACGAAAGTTTAGATTCTTTCAATCCTGTACTCTTTTTATCAATAATTAATTTACTTTCAAAATACGACTTCGTACTAATAATTTATAAGAAAATAAGAAATTACATCATCGGGTTATTGGGTACTGCCGTAAAGAATGAAATAATTGGGCAAATAAAAAACACACGATGTTGCAAAGGTTGGCCAGTTAAGTGTTATTGTTCGCTATATCACAGTTGAGTGCAATGAGAATGACAACACAACAAAAGTTTTTCTAATAGAATCCTGCTTAGAATTTGTCAGAGCTGAAAGTCAAACTGGAAAGGCTTTAAGTAATGAAATTTTAACAACATTAACGGAAAACGCGTTACCTTTAGAAATGCTTCGGGGTTGGCGGTATGATGAAGCTGCAAATATGAGTGGAATATATAAAAGTATTCCAGCCGAAACATCAAAAAGGGTTCCCAAAGGTACGAACAGAAAGAAAGAAGGTTGCCTGCGTGCTGGTTATCGGCGCCTGGAACAGCATGTCGTCTTCAGATGAGTTGTTTTTGTTGGAAAGCCCAGTTTTTAAACTAAAGACAAAAAAAAGGGATATCCATCCTCTAAATCAAAGCAGAGGAACGTATGGTGAGTACCATCACCTATTCGCGGAGTTGACAGACGACGAGAAGCCCTTTTTCCAATACACCAGAATGAGTAATGCCACTTTCAACTACATTTTGCAAATAATAGAAAGCAAAATTACTAATCCATGGTGTAACTGGCACAAGCAACCCATATTGCCTGAAGAAAAACTGTTGATAACAATAAGGTGCGTAACTAAAATGTCATTTTCGTTTATTGATATAAACAGGAAAAGTACAAACTTCAATATAGTTTAAAATAAATGTTAATGATCATTTAAAAAACGAACATAAATAAAATCAACACTAACTACTAAATAGGTACACGATAGAACAATTAATAACCAGAATAAGGGTTTGTGTAGTCATTGTCAGAATGGGGAACTTGGTTTTGAACGGTGTGGTTAGACGTTTGTGGTAAATATTGGAATACGGGTTGGAAGGATTGAGAAGATGATGAGGGATCAATCTGAATCAAAGAAGTTTTTTATGATAACCAAACTCTTGAACAATATCTTGAATGCAAGATCTGAATACTAATTTTCGGCGTGATGGGATTTTGTGTACATGGTGAAGTAAGCTTTTGAAAAAGAACAAATCGTCATCATTCGCATCTGTATGTTTTTCAGATCTCTCCTTTAAATATTTATCAGCGCAGTGGATGGTACCGGTGACTGCGACGATGATCGAGGAGATGATGGTGACGGTAATTGTGATTGTGAAGATGCATCACTATACTTCTCATACACCTCGTTGTTCTCTACTTCATCTGACTGATGATTTTCTTCATCTTCAATTTCATGATAGTGAATAACCGCGTTGTCAGTTCTCCATGTATCCACAAACGTGTGCAAATATGCACCGCTCACAAACAAATCCGGCTATAGTAATATAGCATTGTGACAAAATGGATTTTCCAAAGGAAAGTTATAAAAAAAAACAGCGGCAATTTATAGATATAATATAATAAAATCCTTTGTGACGTTAAAAATATCAAAACAAAACATGCACAAGGGTGGAAAATTACAAAAAAAAAAGGCAGAAATATAATTGTAAAGATTGACCAGGATTTCGTTTAACATTTTTTTCCATTTCCAACAATCAAAGCAATAATAATAAATCAAAGTATCGGCCACAATATACACTACACTGCACTGAATAACACAAACACGCTTCGCGAACAGATAAAGAGTAACCATATTTTGTACAAAAATTCCTTTACTGGCCTATAAGGTATTTAGGTATCATTAGAAAATAGTTAGGAATCAGTCAGATCTACAAAATAAACCAATCATAAATGTAATAACTTAACAACAATCATCGTATATAATCAGACAGGTCATTAACTGACATTAACAGATAAAGAGTAAATATATTTTGTACAAAAATTAGTTTAATGGCACAATCAAAAATGTAATTAAATCATCGTATAATAACATAGGCCATTAACAGGATAAAATAAAAGAAATATAGAAAATACACAAAAAAAAAGTTTAAAAATTACATCAAATATTACATGGGAATTTATTTGAGAACTGTCGTTGTTTCAATGAACTTATACGACTACTATCGTCCGTTGCATACAACCGGCAACGTCGAAGCAACATTCCCATAAGGAAAGCACCCCCGAACGTAGTATAGATTGCTCAGTTGAAAAATAAAACCTCGGATTGACTGAAGTTTACACAACCTTTCGTGCGTTATCTCCGGATGTTTTATGTAATGACTAAAGACCGGATAGTTAGGCAAAATGCTTTTTTTTTATAAACGGAGAAATTTAAGGCAGACGCTATTTAAAATCCGTTTTAGAGCATGTCCTTTCCAAAACTGCAAACTTTATTTTGCCTTTTTTGTTTTTTTTGCCTTTTTTGCCTAGTTTTTTCTTATTTTTGCATATTTAGTACCTTTCTGCCAAATTGTTTTTTAATTTTTGTCATTTATTTCTTAATTTTAAAATTTAAAACTTTTATTTAAAATTTTCTATGAAATTTCTAAGAAAGCATAAATTGTTTAAAACGTGAAGGAATTTGGTGTATAAACCACTGAAGACAATCCTTCTCTTTAATAATTAATCCACTTATATTGCAAATGTAATAAAAACCCCATTACTATTAGTCATTCTCCTTACTTTAGAATGTCTCCCATTGTATTATTTCTACCTGTACCTACAGTCTTTGCCGATACTGTGCCCCTTAAACATTGTGCGGTTTTAAACCAATTTTTATTAGCGGGATAATTTTATTGAAAAAAGAATGCCAGCAGACAGGCAATCAAAAAGTACCAATTATAAACGGTGGGTTAAGTTAGATTCGCATCTATCAACTGATGGGGACGTTCTTAGTTGTCAAGTTTGTGAAAAAAACGTAAGTGTAATAATTAGTAACGTTTTGGTTAATTATGCTAATTTTTTTTTGATTAATCATTTTATTTCTGTAGATTACTGCAGGAAAAAAGTTTCATGTAATGCAACATTTGCACACCGCGATACATCTAGCTAATGTGAAACGCAAATCCTCCAAACAGTTTTTATTAAAAATCGTGTTAGGAAATATTTTCGAAAAGTGGGCCAGCCAAATCTGCATTTTCGTTTGAGCTGTGTGAAGCTCTTATTACAGCTAAAATTCCTTTTTATAAATTAAAAAATAAAACATTTAAAGGATTTTTAGAGAAATTCACAAAACAAGCAATCCCGGACGAATCAACATTAAGAAAGAATTATTTGGATTCATGTTACTAATCGGTACGAGCATATTACACCATTTGAATTTAGTAAATTTTTTATAAATAATAATCAATAGCTTTTGCTGCTTTTTTAGTGTATCGAGATTATTCGCACCGAAATTAGCAACAATTTTATATGGGCTTCTGTTGATGAAACAGCGGACAGTCAGGGTCGCTATATAGCCAACACTATCATTGGAAAATTAGTAACACACGAAGCGGGTACACCCTATTTGTTGGCTTCAAAACAGTTGGAAAAACAAACCACCAAACTATAGCAAGGTTTTTCAACCATAGCATGCGTAAGTGCAATTATAAACATTTCTGAATGCTTTATCTGTTGGTAACCGCTATCAAATTAGTTTTATTTTAGGCATACTGTACCCGAACGAAAACCCCGAAGAAAAAAGTTTGCTTTTAGTGAGTGACGCAGTACCATACATAGTTAAATCAGCAAAAGCTCTGCAGTTAATTTATGCAAAGTTAATGTATTTAACTTGCCTCGCCCACGCACTAAATACAGGGTGTGACGCCAAGACCTTGCATTACACTTATTGGTGAAACTACTGATATTTGAAAATTGAAAATTTATATTTGAATATTTTTGGCCATGCTGAATTGAATGAAAATATTTGTAACTTTATAGCACTTCCGGTTATACCGGAAGTAACCATCAACTAGCTTATTTTAAACAGAATGTGGTATATTTTGGTTGACATTCTTATTCTACATAAAATTTTGAACTAATTTTTATAAGGATAACATATCTCAAAAATGAGCAGTTTGTGAGTTATTTTAAGTTTTGTGAATTTTTTTCAAAAATCATATTTCCATATTATTTACGATATCTTATCTAATTGATCATATTTTGACCAAACAATATCAATGTATGACGAAGCATTGTGAATAGGAAATGACTTTGTTAATTTATACAGGGTGTTGAAAATCGAGCGACCAATTGTAATAAATTCAAATATAAAAAAACTTGCTTAATTTAAATGGAACACCCTGTATTTTATGATGCTATGGGATTTATTATTTTATTTCCTTTCGATTTATGTTTACATTCCCTATACCTAAATCGAGCCATTTTCAAGATATTTCGGTCTTTTTGAATAAATGCATAAAACTTATACTAAATCTAATAACATTTGTCATAAAGTGAAAAGTAGGCTGTCGAAATTCATTGTTACCCTTAATTAAGTTTTTATTGCTGTCAAAGCGGTGTAATTATTGTGACAAGCTATTTTGAACTATCAAAGTACTAATAAGTTCATAATCATTTAGAAAATGGCACATAGAAATGATACCAATAATGATTTTCTAGACTTGATCCAAATTTACAGAGAGTGTAATAGAATTGCTAGCCGAACATGTCGTGTATTTACAGAAAGATTTCCGGAAAAACGGAGGCCAACAAGAGATACCATCACAAGACTTTTAAAGAACATGTCGCTATTTGGAGCATGCCGTTCAAAAATTGCAAAAATTAAACCATTAGTTGATGATGAAATTAACGTGACAAATGTGCTGGGTTTCTTTTCTGCATATCGAGATGTTTCTATTAGAGATTGAGAAATAAGCTTACGATTAACGACAAGAACAATTCATAGGATTCTTAAAGAGTATAAGTGGACACCTTTCTGTTATCATGTTGTGCATCACTTGCTGCCAGAAGATCTCTGAGAATTTTACTCAAAGAATCATTTGCTGTGACGAGGCAAAATTTTGCAAAAATCTTTTGGTCTCACGAAAACCCTCACATAACAAGAGAGCGTTATTTTCAAACGAGCTGGTCGTTTAATGCTTTTTGTGCCAATGGCAGAATTTTCGCACTTAAAATTTATGATGAAAATCTGACCGGTGTCGGATATTACAACATCCTCCAGGGCACTATTTTCCCATCGTTAAACAATTTAAATGCCGAAGAAAGAAGTCTTGTATGATATCAGCAGGACGGGGCACCGCCACACATCTTACAAGTTAATGCTGATTTTCTGTACCAACATTTTGAGGATAGGTGGAGAGCCAACAGGGGACCACATCATTGGCCGGTGAGATCCCCTGATCTCACACCCCTAGACAGTAGTATTTGGGGACCTATTAAAAATCTAGTATACTCCGAACCAATTACAACAAAGGAAATTATTATACAGCGAGTATTACAGGCTTTTAATAATTACGATCCCCAAAAACTTAGTAAATCTACGAAACAAAACACTATTAAAAGAATTCATAAATGCTTAGAAGTAAATGGAAATAATTTTGAACATTTGTTGTAATTAATATTTTTGAAATTGTTGTTCTTATTATGTTATTATTATTATTATTACCCCCTGTAATTATGTTATGATGTTATGTTATTGTTTTTTATTGTTATTCTTATCTTGAAAATGGCTCATTTAGGTGTAGGGAATGTAACTATAAATCGAAAAGAAATAAAATAATAAATCACCGTAAAATACAGGGTGTTCCATTTAAATTAAGTCAGTTACTAATGTTTGAATTCATTAGAATTGGTCGCTCGGTTTGCAACACCCTGTATAAATTAACAGTCATTTCCAATCCACAACGTTTCGTCATACAATGATATTATTTGGTCAAAATATGAAAGTAATAAAAATATGAGAATATGATTTTTGAACAAAATTTAAAATAACTCAAAAACCGCTCATTTTTTAGATAGGTTATCCTTACAAGAATTTGTTCAGAATTTTATGTAGAATACGAATTTCAACCAAAATATACCAGATTCTATTTAAAATAAGAAAGTTGATGGTTACTTCCGGTATAACCGGAATGTTATAAAGTTAAAAATATTTTCATTGAATTCAGCATGACCAAAAATATTACAAGTATAAGTACAAATTTTCAGTTTTCAAATATAAGTACTTTCATCAATAAGTCTAATACAAGGTCTTCGCGCCACACCCTGTAGAGTTAGCGAATGCATTCGTGAATCCACAACGTTTCGTCATACAATGATATTATTTGGTCAAAATATGAAAGTAATAAAAATATGAGAATATGATTTTTGAACAAAATTTAAAATAACTCAAAAACCGCTCATTTTTTAGATAGGTTATCCTTACAAAAATTTGTTCAGAATTTTATGTAGAATACGAATTTCAACCAAAATATACCACATTCTATTTAAAATAAGAAAGTTGATGGTTACTTCCGGTATAACCGGAAGTGTTATAAAGTTAAAAATATTTTCATTAAATTCAGCATGACCAAAAATATTACAAGTATAAGTACAAATTTTCAGTTTTCAAATATAAGTACTTTCATCAATAAGTCTAATACAAGGTCTTCGCGCCACACCCTGTAGAGTTAGCGAATGCATTCGTGAACAATTTGATACTGTGAATACATTAATTTCATCCACTAAGAAGGTGAACTTATTTAAATTGTATTTAGTTTGTTATCCTTATCTTTGGTTGAATGTTTTACGCGTTCTTAAAGGTGCCATTGCGTGTCGCGGTGTATAAAGAAAAACTCGAGGGAAGTTCCCTACCTCCTGAACCAATCATTACCAGATGGGGAACGTGGATAGCCGCTTGTGATTTGTATGCAACTAAATTTACGGCGATTAAAGAGGTACGAATTTGCATATTTCATTTTTTTTATAAACTATAATACCTCCTCAGATGTAAATACAAATAATAGCTTAGGGTTTAGACAATAGTTAAATACCTATGTATTTTGTTAATAAATTCTTATTTAATTTGTAGGTGGTATGCTCGTTCGATGTTTCGGACTCACTAGCATAGGAAAATCACAATGACCTATATAAAAACAAACTCTTCCTGGCTACCAGAAAAAATTACAAAGAGAAGCTAAACTACGTTCTACAAAAAAAATATTTCCTGTAAAGTTTTACAACCAAGGAGGGGACACGTTTTAAATGTAAAATACCTTTCGGTCAGAATTTAACCAAATTTTGATATGTTCTAGAATTTGACAAATTGATCAAATGTCTTCATTGCCCGAAAGGTCAAAGCTCAACAGTTTTTGATATACAGGGTCTGCAATATCACTATTTGATACTTTCAATATAACATAAAATGGACATTTTTGCCAATATTAACGCAAAACTTAGTGGAATGTTATTTTGTTGTGCTACTGGTTACAACCTTTTCTTTACTTTCTTTATTTTTGTACATACACCTGATATGCAAGGTGAGACCAAATATATGTATCTGAAAAGAATTATACGGTGGTATTGTTTTGATATTTTGGTGAATGGAAGTTAACATATATATATATGAATATATATATATATATATATATATATATATATATATATATATATATATATGTCCATTTAAATTATTATTGCAAGTTAAGTCCCCTAGACGTCCGTTATACAGAGTGTTTCATTTCTTTAATAGATTTAATTGACTATTATTATACTTGTCTATATTAAAATAAACTATTTGCTAACTGTATATACCTACATAATAGTCACGATGTATTTATATTGATACTGGGTGTCCAAGTACAAAGGACCAAACCGATATGTTAAACTTCATATAGGTACGGGAAAAACCGTTAACACAAAAAAACCCTTGCAATTGGATGTCGTTGCGAAATACAAAGCTTTTGGAGATTGACAGATAGAAAGGTTAGATGTGCTTCATTTATTATGCTCACTATTTTCTAATAAAATTATATTTAGTATTTACTTATTCGTTTAAACCAAAACCGTAATGTGGTATTGTGCTTTTTCTTTTGCTTTTATTCGTACAACTAGATTTTTTTCTGATTTTGCACTTTTCTTTCCGTTTTTCATACTACAATTATGTTTTTCTATTCCCAAACTTATAAAATAACAACAATATAGTAGGTGGCTATGAAACGTCAAAAATTAATCCACTAATTAAGTGATATTGTTGATGCTTAGTTGCAAATCTACTTTTTGAATTAAAATCGTTGAAGAGTTTATGTGAAAAATGAATCGAATTCCATGTTTTGCTTGTGGAAATGCTTTAGTTACTAGGGTTATGGTGAAAATAAGTGGTGAGGTAAATGCAAGAAAGCAGGAAATTGTGATTGCACGTCGCCGCGAAGCAAATCTACCAGAGCGGGTCATAATAGAAGAAACTCGAATCTGCAATGTCTGCAATATTTCTATTGTAAGGGAAATTCAAGCAATAGACAATAATCCAAATTGTTTGCGATTAAATGTGCTACAAAGGTTAACTCACTTATGCTGCATTTGTAACGATGGGAATTATATACATAAAATATTCATGAAAGGTAGAATTGATATTTTTGTTGATACGTGCCAGAAAATACGTACTGCTGTAATATTCATTTGGATGAGAATGGTAATCTGTTTGAGTTTCTGCTCCCTGGGTTACGATATGTAAATCGGCCATTATTAGCAGGTAATGAAATTTATATTTTTTTACAAGCATTACGTAAGGAAATTAAGAAAAAAAGCTACCACGCGGCTTACGAAGACGAAAATAACTTCACAGATTCTCAATTTAAAGCAGTTTCTCCTATAACCAAAGATCAATTTAATAATCTTTTCAACTTTTGTGACCCCGTTAGAATAGGAAATTCTTTGAGATATGTAAGTAAAAAAGATCTCTTAGCATTCCTGTGCAAGTTACGACAAGGTCTTAGTGATAGTTTTTTAGAGAGAAGTTCTTGTTTTAAAGTGTTGCGACAGTCCTACTGTACTTATAAGGGTAAACATCTTATCAAGCCATCTCTGCTTGTTGCCCCGAGCGGATTTATTCTAGACATTCAAGGGCCATATTTCTCAAATTCTGAAAACAACGATGCTAACATACTTATACGTGAATTTAATAGAGATGTGAATGGAATGCGTGAATGGTTTAATGAAGAAGATATTTTCATTCTCGACCGCGGGTACTTGGATGCTATTCCAGCTTTAAATAGATTAGGAATTAATTTTAAAATGCCAGCCTTTTTGCCCAGAGGCCAGCTACAGTTATCCACAGAAGAGGCTAATGATAGTCGTCTCGTTACGAAAACCAGGTGGATCGTAGAAGCACGCAATGGGCACTTGAAATCAATTTTTAATTTTTTAGCTTTAAGATAAAAACACCCCACATTTGTAATATTGCTGATTTTCTTAAAATTGCGGGAGCAATTATAAATAAATATTTTCCACCCATTTTAATGCAAGAAGCCAAGAGCCAAATGTTGTTCAAGCCAGGGTTGAGGAGGAAAACTTACGCGCTAGAAGGGGCAGATGGGTTGATTTAAATGAAATTATCGTTCCCTCATTCCCACGTTTGTCACATTACTATCTTAAAGAGTTAACTGTAGGTATTTTTCAATTAAAGCTTGCTCGTTCTTATATACAGGACAATGAAATAGAGGACCGCCAGGTTCAATATCAATTTGATGAAAACTACTCGTTACCAGTTGTGGATTGCATTTGTGCCGAATAATGAGGTAGAAGAACCTAACCCAATATTAGGTACTTACTGCACCTGCAAGACTGGTGCCAGAACTTTAGGTACTTGTTCTCATGTGGCAGTTGTACTATGGTTTTTAGAATACGCTAGGTATCAAGAGCTAATCAAATATCCTTCTACAAATGTTTTAAATCATATACTAAATGCAAATAATGTGGAGGTGATAGACATTTAACATTTGATTATGCAACTTTTTGATTTCTATGACAATGGTTATATCAAGACCAAAAATTATTTACTGTTTTCTGCCTCATCAGTTCAGTTAACTGATATCTTATTAAGCTTAGATATTTTTAATATATTAAAATACGTTCATTAACGTTTCTACATAAACATTTCTTATTTCCAATGACTGTAGTGATGATGGAGGTAGACCTGCGAAACCGGTCAGTCGATGGTGTGAACAGTGAAGACACTAGTATCTTAAACAATTTTCTTTTCTTAGTTTTGCAAAATAAAGATGAACTTCGACAAGCGCCTTCTTTATCAAAAGAATCTACTGAAAACTTTATTAGAAAATAGTGAGCATAATAAATGAAGCACATCTAACCTTTCTATCTGTCAATCTCCAAAAGCTTTGTATTTCGCAACGACATCCAATTGCAAGGGATTTTTTATGTTAACGGTTTTTTCCATACCTATATATATATATATATATATATATATATATATATATATGTTAACTTCCATTCACCAAAATATCAAAACAATACCACCGTATAATTCTTTTCAGATACATATATTTGGTCTCACCCTGTATATCAGGTGTATGTACAAAAATAATGAAAGTAAAGAAAAGGTTGTAACCAGTAGCACAAAAAAATAACATTCCACTAAGTTTTGCGTTAATATTGGCAAAAACGTCCATTTTATGATATATTGAAAGTATCAAATAGTGATATTGCAGACCCTGTATATCAAAATCTGTTGAGCTTTGAGCTTTCGGGCAATGAAGACATTTGATCAATTGGTCAAGTTCTAGAACAAATCAAAATTTGGTTAAATTCTGACCGAAAGGTATTTTACATTTAAAACGTGCTCCTTTCTTAAATTGACCAAGGAGTTTCAAAGCGCTCTGAAATTCGCCCCTTTCACTTCTTGCGACGTTGAACGATCGTTTTCGGCTTATAAACAAATTTTGGGCGACAGAAAAACTAACTTAACAGTTGATAATTTAGCGAAACTTCTGGTAACTAATTGGTACCAAAACAAAAAAAATCAGAGAAAATTAATTGGATTAAGTGCCTATTATACATGTATTTATACTTTTTCAAGTAAAGTTTGTTTTTCTATACATAACTTGAATATTTATGTTTTGAATTTAACGCCTTTTTCTTTCGACCGTTTTTGCCTTTTTGAGCGTTTTTTGCACCTTTAGATGCTTTTTTTGCTTATTTTTTATGCCTTTTTTGAGCTTTTATTGTGCCTAACTATCATGTCTTTAGTAATGACATTATCAGTATCAGATGGGTTAGGAACTGTATATAAAATTTTCGCATGATACATCCGATACTATTTCATCTCAAATTGTTTCATTCATAATAGTGTTACAAGAGAGTACAATTAAGACAATAGGTAAACTTCTAGAATTAATTAAAAATTGTTCATCTTGTAGCAGCTTCAGTGAAATTATAACTGCATGTTACCATTTTCTTACTATGTCTGTTTCTGTAGCATCGGTAGAAGAATCTTTTTCAAAATTAAATTTGATTACAAATTTTCTTAAAAACACCACGGGGAAGAAAGACTACGGGTTTGCCAATTATTTCAATATAAAACGAAATTGCTCGGAAAATAAATGTATCATCATTATTATCAACTTTTGCAAAAAACTTTTTAATGGGAATGCTTACAAACTCCATAAAAATACATTACATTTCTAAATCTTTTAACAATTAATACTTTAAATTATGTAATGAATATACTAATAGGATAATAATAGGCACTCGAAAATTTTTGGAAAACAGTTTTAAAATATTAAGAATGTTGTAAATTAAATATAAAAACAAAAAAAAATTGTTGGCGTAGTTCTTGTAAAATCAATATTTTCATAATTTTGTTTAATTTTCGCGCTAAAACGGATCGATTTGTGACGGATCGTATTTGATAAATTGGATAAATTTCGCACAAAAAAAACAATGTGTGTTAAGATGTACCGTCAAAAGATAAGTTTCATACACGAGTCAAGTGAGACTTTTGACAGCAGCTGTTTATAGCAGTATGACGTCACTAGCATCATGGCGTCATTTCGAACCCTTAACCCTCGTACCACAATAAAAAAATGCAAACGTGGACTACCATAATTGGGTCATTTATCACCCATTTTATTATATAATTTTTAAATATTTATACTATCGAAAAGAACAAACGTATAATTCAATAAATTAATAGTATTTTTGATATAGTAACAAGTAAACAATATTTTTTTAAACAATTTTACAAAAAAAAATAAATTATTACCATCCATCTTAATTGCTACTTAATTAATAACGGTAGTTAATGAAAAATAGGTTACTAGATAATTTACTTTGGATATGATCTAATCTATCAATGATAACAACAAGTTCATTCAGCTTATGACTTTAGTTCTTTTGAAAAGATGAAAATAAGCAAATTCTACATACCTGGATGCATTACTTACTTATGTTACTCATTATACATAATTAACAGAGCAAGTGGCGTTTTAATTTTGTTAGATCCAATGTTAGCTGTAAGAATTTAATGAGTGAATTGAAAGGAACTATAAAATCCTGTGATACATTTATATAATAAATTTTTCAAAATGTCTGTGAGTGTGTCGGTGGACACTCGCCAGCCGAAACTATACGGACGATTTTGATGAAATTTGGAATGAAGGCATACAAGACAATTATGTCGACAAAACAAGCTTTTAAAAGCAATAGGTATACAGGGGATGAAAATAAGAGTGTTATCTTGGGGGCAAATGTTCAAATTTTAACATAGAAGATTGAAATTCAGGTCAACAATAACTCGCATGAGATGCACTTTTTTTGCAATTTTTTAAAACTTTCAAAATTGAATATGGCTGCAGTTATTAGACATTATCCTGAAGAAAACACTACTTTCGGTTTTTCTGGAAATTGAAAACATTCCTCGTATTACTGGTATAACATACACATACTCTTACTATATTTGAAAGGGAGCGAAATTTGCTTTAAAATGATATAATAATATTAATAGTATTTATTACTCAACAGATAAGCATATCCAGTAACAGAGTAAATTAATAATGCATGAACGTAACACCATTTAATAATTAATACCATTATCAAAATGGTGACACATAATCACATTACAAACGCATAGGGGTAAATATATGTATGCCCATACACATACAGATATACATATACAGTACATAAATACATACATATCGCAAGCTATATCAGCGACATCACAATTATCACATTTAAACTAACAACTTCAATAACAAAGTTGTCCTATTACAAAGTATGTCAAAGTTAAGCATGTTATAAAACATAATTCACAGTAAGGACATCAGAAAGCAAATACTCCAAGACATTTGGGACTAATTAAATTCAATTTACATTATTTGCAGATATGTTCAATAATAACTTTTTTGTACATTCTTTGGCTGAGCCTAAAAACATCCACATCATTTATCTGTTTATTGTGGTCCTCTAATATAGAATTCATTGAAGACATCTTAAAATGGGTGGTTCTTGGTATTTTTAGAAAGAATGTAGAGTAAAAACGAGTTCCAACAGTAGGTATCCTAAACGTAACTAATTCTAGCAAATTTGAGTCATCAATTAATCCATTTAACAGTTTATAGAGAAACATTTGGGCGCTACACTTCCTACGATCACCCAAAGTTCTAAAATTAAATTTTGCAACTAATTCAGCATATGAGACGAATTTGGGGTATTGTTTCTCTTCCATATAAAATAGCAATTGAAGAAATCTAAACTGAACCCTTTCAATAACTAATTGGCGGCCAAACAAAAGAACAATATTCCAATTTACTGAGAACGGATGATTTGTAAAGGGTTTGAAATGGAATTGATGTTTTAAAGACTTTACAATTGCGGTAGATAAATCCCAATAACTGGATAGATTCCTTACAAATGTTTTTAATATGATAGACATAAGTCAGTTTAGAATCAAATGTGATACCCAGGTCTTTAATTACAGATACCCTTTGTAAGTAATACACTTCCACTCATCAAATAATTGAATATAACCGGGTTGGTTTTTCTAGTGAAAGATAATACCTTGCATTTATTAGTATTAAAATACAATTTGTTCACTTTAGTCCAGTTCACAAGCTCGTCAATATCATGTTGTAAGTTGATACAGTCATTGCTATTTTGTATAACAGAAAAAAGTTTTAAATCATCCGCATAGAGTAGAAACTTGCTGGTTAATACGCAATCAGTGATGTCATTAATAAATAACAAAAAAATGAGGGGTCCTAAGTTGCTACCCTGGGGCACTCCTGACGTAGCAACAAACGAATAGGACTGATAATTATTACAACATACAAACATGTATCTATCTCTTAAATAATCCTTTAGTAAGTACAACAGGGGTTCATGAAACCCAAAACTCTTTAATTTAGATGAGTATGTCGACAGTCTATAGTCCATAGTTTTCTTGAACGATAATCGAGATATCTATTTTTAACTTTCAACCTACATATACATATGTAGGTATAGAAGGTTATGCAATCGACTGTTTTTCACTATCGCTAAATCGACGTATTATCTCATTTTACAACTTTTGGCCAAGTTTCGTCAAGATCGGCCATGATGTCTGGATGTCTCGGAGGGGGGGTTATTAGGGTCGGTTTTTCGTTTTTATTATTTCTACAACAGCTGAATATTTCAAAGGTATAAAGTTATTAGACATTATCCTGATGAAAACATTACCTTCGGTTTTTCCGGAAATTGAAAACATTCCTCGTATTGCTGGTATAACATACACATACTCGTACTATATTTGAAAGGGAGCGAAATTTGCTTTAAAATGATATGAAACAGTCCATAGTTATCTTGGAAGATAATCGAGATATCTATTTTTAACTTTCAACCTACATATACATATGTAGGTATAGAAGGTTATGCAATCGACTATTTTTCACTATCGCTAAATCGACTTATTAGCTCATTTTACAACTTTTGGTCAAGTTTCGTCAAGATGGGCCATGATGTCTCGGAGAAGGGGGGTTTATTAGGGTCGGTTTTTGGTTTTTATTAATTACTTCTAAAACAGCTGAATATTACAAAGGTATAAAGTTATTAGACATTATCCTGATACTTCCTTAGTTTTCGGAAATTGAAAACATTCCTCGTATTGCTGGTATAACATACATACTCGTACTATATTTGAAAGGGAGCGAAATTTGCTTTAAAATGATATGAAACAGTCCATAGTTATCTTGGAAGATAATCGATATTATTTAATCTTCAACCTAATATTTATGTAGGTATAGAAGGTTATCAATCGACTATTTTCACTATCCTAAATCGACTTATTAGCTCATTTTGCAATTTTGGTCAAGTTTCAGTCAAGATGCATGAATGTTGAGAAGAGTTTATTAGTTTTTTGGTTTATTATTCTTCTAAAACAGCTGAATATTACAAAGTATAAAATACATATTTTTTAGTATTTTGCAAGAAAGTCCTGTAATTCACTAGCATTCACCTAGCTTATAGGGTCGTTCATTACAAAATTAGGTACGTGTATAAAACGTTCAAAGGTAATAAACAAACTTATTAAGTGGTAGTTCCGTATTACTCATATGTCGCTCCTCTTATATTCTATAGGAGTAGAAAAAGGTCAAATCCATGAAAATCTGGACATTCATTCGGAAATAATATTTTTTTAATGTTGGGTCTACTTATTACATTTTCACATTCTGTAAGGTCCAAATCAACTAAATTTTCATATTTGCATATTTAAGTTGGTTACACTGGTTATCAGTAGCCATCTTTAAAGCATAAAATGAAAATTGAAAGAAGTCTTATTTTAAAGAGCTTTTTTCCTCCAAGATTGTGAGCATTCTAGTTAGATACAGTACTGATTATCTCCTACAATCAATAAACTGTACCTTTGGGTATATATAAATACATAAAATAAAGACAAAAATATTGAAAAGTTTGTGTGTGTCCATCCATGTATGTACATGAAGGTTTTCAGTGTAGTTGTGTTTTGATAACAAAACTACAATTCAAATTGTTTAACAATTATTTTTTCCGTCTGTGGCATAACTGCAAACTTGTCACTGATGCAACATTTTATAAACTTGTTGACATGTATCTTTACTGTGGTTAAATATTTTTTCAGTTCTGAAGATGGTGTCAGTGACAAACGAATCAACCACTACACAACTAGGGTGGTAATGCCTATAACGCACGAGTACATTATTACGATCACAAGCGAGCGAGTGTCGTAATATAATAATATAGGCTACTTACCACCCTTTTTATGTAATATATTATTTTATTATGTTCACATCTGAAAAGGTAATAAAATGCTGCATTTAACGAATTAGTTGATTTATGCTCGAAGGAAATAAAATACTACTACTAAAGAGTGAAATTTCTAGTCTAGGAATTTTTCGTTGAATCGGCCGAAATGGAATTTTTTCGGGTCTGTCGGACAGACATTTTTCATATTTTTCAAAAATTACTTTATTGGATTCAGGGGCTCAAACACAGACATTTCCAGTGCCAGTTCAATTTTGAATTCTTCGTCATACAAGTACTTTTTCTTTGGCCAGAAATTAAAATTATCCAATAACAATGTACATAAATTATTTATGCTCAAGGGAAGTACCAGGGGACAAAAATGACCTCGAACATAACCCACAGATATATTTTAATATGATATACTTATGATGAATTATAAATAATAGTTACGTAATGGTTTTACATTTTTTTTTTAACTTTACTTCTAAACTGTCCATTACTATTAACCATAGTACATACTTATAAACATATTCTTATATTTACTAACCTATATAACGTTGTCTAATTAAAATTTGCAAAGATGCATTCCTGGAAATACCGTCTTTATCTTTTTTTTAATTAAGCACAAAACCTTTCAAATCGCTAAATATCAAAAGTTATGAGTAAATTTATGGTAGGTAGCTAGATAAGTAATGATAAAGCAATAAGTGCAACATTTCAAAGTTCTATTCCACATCAAATACTTATAGAATTATCACTGATAATACCTCAACATCAAGCAAACATGCAATAGTTAATTATTGCAAATATGGTTTTATTTGACTATACATACATAACCAAGAATTGATAGGAATTCATGCAAATTCGCGAATATTAAAATATGCCTTACTTCACCCAATATTCAACTTGTACGCTTTTTTTTAAACCGTTCTTTTTTCAAAAATGATGTTAATATGTTTAAGAGTTGAAAAGACATATCCGCTGTTAATGTCTTTTTTACAATAATCTAGAATGTTGAACTTACCAATCATCTAAACCTAGAGGTTAATTTGAAGTGTCTATTGTTTTGCTTTTGTACCCAGTTAAATAGAAAATTAAATTTAAAACATTATTTTCGATTGTTTAAACCATTCTAGTTACATTTAAAACTAAAATATAAATTATTTCTTACAGCAAATAAATTTGGTGTATGGATACTTTAAAAGGAAACATACCTAACTTATAATATTTTCATAATAATTATTACCTTGATCACTGAGGGACGTTTACACTTTAAACGCACTATAACTTTAAATTTATGTTAAATAATTAAGGTTATTCACTAATAATTTAAAGCACAAGAGTCATTTGAGTTCCCTACCGCAAGCCATTTGTCAAACTGAACAGACTGACAAATGACAATCAGTACTACCATTATAAATAAACGCATTGCCAACATAGTTGTAAACTTTGCATTGCGCAAGCACTCTTCGCACACAACTTGTTTACAAAAAAAAATTGTTTATTTTGTCTCCAATGCAAAATATAAATAAAAGTATTTGTTGTGTTCTGTCAATCCACATACTGTGGAGCCCCATACTAGATATATTTGCATCAGTTTTCATTTTTCACTGCATAGCCAAACAAACATTGATAATGAAAAGGTTAATTATTGAGTTAAGTGCCCTAAAAATTTCACTGCATGTTAGTGTGCAGTTTACATTTTAAAAACAATTTTTTAATGGAAGTAAAAGTTATTAACAATATGTAAACCCTTCTATTTGCAGTACATATCACTAAAATGAATTGTGTTAAAGGTACTCGTTCTAAGCAAAGACCAACCTATCAGACAACATGAATGGGTGAAACTATCCATGAGATATTTGAACAAAAAGACAGAGAACCAAGGTTTTAAATCTGGAAAGTGTACAAAATTAAATGTGATGATAATAAACACATGGAAATATGTTAGTAGTGTGCTACGATTTTGAACCAATGGGGGCAGGAACTTTTTGTGTTTTAACAAAAATTCAATATTTCTATAGAAGTTAATAGGATATTGTCTGATAAATGTATGCATTTGTAGAAGTAAATGAATACCTATAAAAAATTGGGATGATTTGATGTTCAAAATCTTATGGACAGGTTATAAACGTTGTCTTGTAACAGTTAATAATAATATTTATTACTCTACAGGTACAAGAACCCAGTTACAGAGTAATCAAAGAAAATGCATATAAGATCAAAATGAAGTGAAAGTAATATTTTATAATAAAATTTTAAACTTACTTAGTTACACACTATTATTTACCTAATATCTAATATAATAGCATCACGATTTTTTGAACTACAATTTATTTAGACCAAACAAATCTACCGCGCTAGGCAATTTATTATATAGAGTTACCATTGTAAAACTGGAGAGTTAAGTAAACAGTTAGTATTTGGCTTAGGAACTGAGAAATACCTTTTCTGCTATTGATTCGAGGGGTATTTTTTTCAATTTTTTGTAGTATGTACGGGTTATCTACATTACCTAACATAAATTTTTGCAAGTAACAAAGCATTATAATTGTTTTCCTCTGTTCAATAGTAGGAATTTCTTTATAATGATCATTTAAATAGCTATGACAATGAAGGAGGTATATACCACCATTTTCACGGTAATATTTTATATTCAAGAACTTGTAGCGAACACTTTCCAACATAAGTTTATATTTATTATAAAGGGAATACCAAACTACTATAGCGTACTCCAGCTTCAACCTTGCATAGCAATTGAACAAAATTGTGAATGCTGTTGTTGATGAAAATTCTTTGGTACATCTAATTATGAATCCTAATGATTTGCTAGCGCTTTTTAGAATATTTATAATATGGTCTGAAAAACTTAACTTATTATCGAACCATACGCCTAAGTCACAAATGCAGTGTTTATCTAACAGTAATGAATTATTTAGTATGTACGAAGATTTAGTCAGAGTCACTTTTCTGTTATACGACACAACATAACATAATAGTTGTAAATTTAACTGTATTTGTGGTTATAGCTCCTAAATATGTTAAAGTTATAAAACAGCTTTTAACTAGAGTTTGTAAAATGAATAAAATTGAGTTATGTAGCCTGCTCTTTCTAACACGTACCATTTGAGGTAGAATGCTGTAACTAATGAAATTACACGGCTGTGGGAGCCCACTACATACTATCTGAAATGGCACATAGGGTACATAGTCTGATTAGCAGTGTAAATATAAGAATTGAGTTCTACACTTCTATTAATTCAATAAAAAAATATGTTTTATCCCTTAATAAAACTTGTTTCCCAGTCAATATGTGCTGCCATATTTCTTAACAAAACAACTATGCCTTCTACAATAAATAATTTATATGATAATCCAATAATAATAATAAATAATTGTACCTAGATGACTATTCATCAATACATATCTCACGCATGAAAAGGAATATGGTGGACAGCATTTTTAATACAATTCTTAATAAATTAGGAAATGTTTTGATATTCTGTTAATGTATGTTTTGTTCTTCTTCTTCTTTTGCTGGCTTCTTTCATGCCCGGGGGATAAGGCCTGCTTTCTTTTTCGTAATTAGTTTATACTCGAGGGCATCACTACACCAGCTGGATATCACTTTATAAGTCTGGATACACTTTTACACATTCACACTCATTCACCCACTCTTTTTCATGGTTCACTGTTGCTTTAAGCTTTTTCACTTTTAGCATTTTTATGTCTTTCATTACACTGTCTTCCCATTTGATTCTCGGTCTTCCTTTTTTCCTTGGTATATTTGGGTGCCATTTGTTAATGGTCTTTACTGTTTTATTTGCGTCCATCCTTTGGAAGATGTCCCCACCATTTTAATCCTTGGCTTTTTAAGAACTTAACGTCTTCTCCATTACACAGCCTTAGTAGTTCGTGATTCATCAGTGGTCTTTTTCCTTCCCCTTCGGTTATTTGGCCTAGCGTTCCTCTTAATATTCTTCTCTCACCTATTCCTCGTGTTTCACCAACATGTTCCAGGTTTCTGAGCTATACGTTAGTGTAGGTCTGATAATGGTTTTATGTATTTTCAGTTTTGTAAAGTACATCACCCTTAATCCTTGTCTGATCTTTTATACTTCCATATCTATATTTTTGTCAGTTGTAATTTGTGAGCCTAAATAGTTGAAGATTCCTATTTGTTCAAATTTGAATTCTGAGACTTGTATCTTGTCTTCGTTATCTGTATAGGTGTTAATTAATTTTCATGAAATTTGTTTTTTGCTCGTTGATTATTAGACCAATTTTTCAAATTTGACAAAATTGTTTACTACATCTTTAACAATTTTTATCAAACATTACTACTGACGAAGATAACTGTAAGTGTTATCGAAACGTTTAGATTGTATAATTTAAAGTACACCATTAAAAATCCCAAAAAAGATAAGTATTTTATTATGAGTGTTAATGGTGAAAGTTTACATTTTCATATATTCTCTTGCTGTTTCTAGTTTTATGAATTCTTTCTTTATGGTTTTTAGATCTCTGGTTATTATTACGAGATCATCTGGGTATGCGATAATTTGGGTTGCTTTTGCATTAATTGGACATTGGTCCTGTCCTGTTATTCTCAGTCTTCTTACTATAGATTCCAGTGTTAATTATTAAATAACGGATAGTACGTCTCCTTGACGGGCTCCATTTGTTGCAATTTTTTCCGTTATACCTGTTGGAGTTATTATGTTAACCTTGTTCCCTCGTAGTGTCATTTTAACTAGGTTGATTATTTTTTTATGTATATGTAATTCTGTCATGGCTTGTATCATTTTCCTTTTTATTGTATCAAATGCTT
Organism: Vesta saturnalis; assembly: GCA_036346205.1. NCBI lineage: Eukaryota > Metazoa > Arthropoda > Insecta > Coleoptera > Lampyridae > Vesta > Vesta saturnalis. Next base: position 12,682 of record JARFJB010001964.1, on the reverse strand, counting down.
GCCCGAAGTATATTAGTAGCATGTACATTTCTATTCCATACCTAGTCAGGATTCTCTGTCTCCTCTTTTATGAATGGGCATTATGGTTCCCTGGTTCCAGTCTGTCGGCATTTTATCTTTCCACACTCTTAAGCACAGGCTGTAGATCTTGTTCTTAACCTTGACTCCACCGTATTTGATCATTTCGTTTATTAATCCACCTGGACCGCGGCTTTCTCATTTCTGAGGTGTTTAATTATTGTTTCCATTTCTTCGTATGTAGGTTCGTTTTCTGCGTCTTCTATATCTGGTAATTATTGTTCTTCTTCCTAATCTTCGTCCTCATTTGCAAGTAGTTCCTCGTAATACTCTTTCCGTTCCTTCAGAATCTCTTATTCTTCTTTTTCTTATTTGTTTTTGCCGGTTTTTTTCTTTTTACTTTGTCTATCTCTTTGTATAATTTCTTCGTTCTTTTATATTTGTTGTGGTTTTCCAGGTCTTCGTTTTTGCGTGTCCACCATTCATTCTTCTTCTATTATCTGTACCTGTTTTCTTTTTTCTGTATATTGTTCTTTCCCCCTTTGTATAGGTGCTGCCATCCATTTCTTTCTTGCTACATTTTTCTTCTCTATTGCTGCTTTGCACTCGTCGTCGAACCAATGTTTACTTTTCTTTCTGTTCTTATCTACCAAAGTTTCGGTTGCCATCCTTACAACAGCAAATGATCGATGTTTTTTGGCGGACGCATGGCAACACTGGGTTTATTAGCATTAAATTTAACTAGAGAAAATTATCCCTCGTCTTCAACTCGGGATAATTTTCAAGACATTGGTGCTAAAAACAATGTCCGGAAATAATCCACGTACTAGAGAGATTACAAGTGATAATATTATTATAAATAACTGTGACGTTTCGAAATAAACACTATAGAAATCGGTCATACGGTCATAATATCCAGAACAAGCTTGATACATAGTAGTTTAACTATCAAGGCAATAGAGTGAATTTTTTAAGACGTACGTGGAGTTTAGTTAGGGCCGATTGGTCAAAAATAAAATGCCTAGGATAATAGAGAGGATATTATGCTACGAACTTAAGCGTATAAGCGGAATCGAAACTAATGATTTGTATTGCAATGCCAGAAAATGAGAGTTAGCAAATATAAATAAGTTCAAAAATGTACGAATACTCGCAAAATATTTTATGGCTATTAAACAATTTGACTAAAACATTGAGAATTGGAAAATAACTTGGTAAGACCATAATCTTTAGTAGTGGTAACACCAGATAACGTAACCACAAATTTATCTTTTTATTTTTCTTGAAGATACCTATGAAATAAAAGCCTAAGCAATAACTATTTAGTTTGCATATTAATTTAAAAAGATACACAGACTAGAAGGTTTTATTGAAAATAAAAGCAAAATGACAATGAAGTAATGGTGCAAGTACTAAAATTTATTACTTAATTTGGTGATATCAGGCCTACCAAACAAATCTTCTATAGTGATATTATTCCCAGACACATCCGGTGGACGATCATTTTCTGAAAAAATATGACTATCGGCAAACAGGTTATTAAAGGATAGAGACAAAAAAATCATTTAGTGTGAAAATGTGATGTGTACCTACACTCAATTTTGCTTAGTTAATATCATTACAACGTTTATACCTTTTTCTGCAATTTCCTAATTCTTAATGATAGCATGAACAGCAGACTTTTCTTTCAAATTCCAAATAAATTTTGAAGTTATGATAACATAACAATAACAGTAGTAACTTTAACTAATTTAAATATTTGGTGTAGAATAACACACGACCTTCCAACCTACAAAATGGAAATTAAAAGAAATTTAATAATTTTAATATAACCTTCACGCCATTCCCTTGCGGGGCAGGCAAAACAATCGCTGCCTCTTATGTAATTTTCATTCACAATCTTTCTTCATGCTTTCCTGTCTCAGCATACTTCATCCATTGTCTTTGACATGTCCTTTTATTTTTAAAACTCCTTATCTTTCTTTCTTTTATCATACATTCTACTACATTTAGTCAAGTTTTACGCGGCCTACCAGGCCCAGCCTTACGTCTAACCTCACTCACATATATTTGTTTCGTTAATCTTGTCTTGTTCATTCTCTCAATATGACCAATTCAACGTAATGTACTACTTTTATATCTATCCATCATTGTCTTTTCCTCGTCACACTCCGTTATTGTATACTCATTCTTTGTCTTATCCCGTCTCGTTTTATCACATGCGCTTCTCAGGAATCGCATATCCACGGCATTTATTTCTCTTTCGTGCTTTTTTTTACATGCCCATGTCTCACTTCCATACAGTATTGACGGGACAAACACGCCATTATAGGTTTCTCGTTGCCTCGTTTCGCAGCTAGGCTCATGCTTTCGTTTCTCGTTATCGTCCACATATTTCCAATCACTTTCATCCAAGCATTAACCTTTCGTCGAATCTCGCCATCAATTGTACCATCTGCAGTAAACATTCTACCCAGATATACCAACTCGTCCACTTGTTTCATCTTGCAGAGTAAATACTCAACTCTCCTTTCCACCTTCCCGATTGAACACCACAATATTCGTTTTGTTCAAGTTTACCTTTAGGTTCACGCTCTCACAGACTGTATCAAACTTTCTCAGAGCAGTTTGTAGTTCATCCGTACTGTCACTTAATAAGACTTTGTCATCTGCAAACAACAGAACGCTTACATTTACGTAACCAACCATTACACCATTTGTGTCGGTGTATGCTTGCCTACCTAACACATTTATCCATGTATACAATGAACAACCACGGTGACAACACACAACCTTGCTGAACTCCTTGCTCAATATTACAGTATTCACTCACACCTTCTCGCACCATAACACATGCCTGGCTACTGTTATATACTACCCTTATTCCGTTTATTACACCTTCATTTACACCATATTCATTTAATATATCCCACAGCTTCCTATTCACTCTGTCGTACGATTTCTCCACATCTACAAACGCACAGTACAGCTATTTGTTTCTTAACACCTCACACAATCGATTTTTCTCATTTTTTGGCAGCAATCATTGCCATGTATGAATCTTTTTTCTTACATACTGCCTTTTTTAACGATTTATTCCACCAAGCACATTTTTTCTGTCTACCTACAGTCGCTCTTCCACATATCCGCACGGCAAAATTGACAACACAGTTTTTCAAGCTTATCCATGCACTTTCAACGTCAGTGTCTTTTATTTGTTCGTTCTACACTGTTTCATTCACATTCAACTCTTTACTCACAGCATCTGCGTATTTCACTCTCGCACCATTATCTACTAGTTTGTCTACCCTAATTCTAGACGTTCGCACTACGTTTGCTTTCCTTCTCCAGAACCACTATTACCCTAAACACTCTCGATACAACCAAAAAGTGGTCCGATGCACACTCCGATCCGTGCATTACTTTTGTGCCTCTCACAATATTTATAAGTCGTTCATCATTCACTATCAAGTCAATCATACTTTTAGAATCACCTCTTTACCATATATACATATGTACATTTTTATGTTTAAAACACGCATTACATAGAAACAGGCTTCTTTCCACACAGATGTTCACCAGACGTTCACCATTCTCATTGACTCTTTGGTCTCCGAACTTTCCTAGAACGCGTTCAGTATGTTTTCTCTGTACACCCACCCATACGTTCAAATCTTCCAATATCATCACTCTTTCGTTTGGCTTACATACGTTCAACACGTTCTCTACATCATTCCAGAAGTTCTCAGACTCTTGGTCTCCTTCTCCATTCACCGGTGCATAGCATGCAATAAGAAAAAGTCTTTCACTTTCATTCTAACCCAGATTACCCGGGGAGATACCAATTCGTACTGTTTAACACATATTTTAGCTCTTTCACTTACGGTCACATCTTTTGCGCCATGCACTTCGGTCTCAACTTCTGACCATAGTGTTAGGCTGCCATACTCCATCCCCATAGCATCCTTTCCTTTGCGCTTTGTCTCCGCACGGAATATCTATAAGGTGCATTTCGTACATTGCATTCGCAGTTTCAAATTCGTTACCATCCATACCTCTAACATTCCACGTACCGACTCGCCATTCATTCCTTGCACAGTCATCAGCCACAGGGCCTGTCTGTTTCGACCTTGATCGATCCTTGTAGCCAGGTCGATTCGAGGCAATTGTATTGTTCTCTTGAGTAATACCATAGCGAGCAGACCGGTTACTAGCCAAGTCGTGCCCCGGACGATGTAGCATTCCCTACTAAGGGTATCGTCGTACTACCGGTCATCTCAGTTCTTATAGCTATTACCATTTACTGAGGAAAATAACAGTAATTGTTATCGAGACGTTTAAATTTATATAAAAGACAAAAAATACACAATTTAATAACCAAAGAATAAGTATTATAATTGCATAGGTAGGAAGTCGGCAGTTTTTGATTAGACCTTGACGTAGGTCTAGTCTAGGATTTCTACTCAAGAGATGACAAGATTGTTTAAAATATTTACCATAAAATGTGTGTTGTTTTAATTTCAGATTGTCTTTTTAAAACGTTTTATGAGATAAATTCGATATTAGTTGAATATGTTTTAATCAGCTAGGTGCTTTTTATTATATATGCTACGTGAATAGCTCATTCGCGATGTTCCTATTTCTGTGCACTATTATTATTCAGTGAAAAAAATGAGATAAACGTGAGTGTATACTAAATTGAACTGAGAGTATTAAACCGTAAAACTAGTGGCGTTAGCTTCAATTTACTCAAATTGGAGGTTACCTTCTTCATAAACATTTGATAAGTACTTCATTTTACCTTTGTGCTATTCACGTGGTATATGTAATCAAAGATTAGGTGCCTTTGGAATAACCGGGAGAAAGTGAGGCAGCGCGCGTAAAAACAATCAACTGCTCATTCTCACACTTATTACTACACATAAAAGAGGCTGCATTATTATCCTAAAAAAATTGTTATTAAAATTATTCCACAAATAAAAAAAAAGCGCGAAAACATGATTGTTGCATTTCTATGCAAATCCTAGGAAATTACGGTGCCTTTAAAACCCATGTCAGGTACGTTTGTTAAAACTCATAAAATCACAAGGTAAACTTGAAAGTACAAATACCACTCCTTTTGTCTAGGTTTTAACTCAAACACGTACATTTTTATAATTACAATAATTGCTAAATCAAGTTATAAATTTGAATTAATAATAAACAAATAATAATCGAACCAGTAGAACGTTAGTACGTGTAAAATGGCTTCTAGAAGAAAAGTACGCAATAGCTATTTATATAATCAGTTACGAAATGCCTAATTTTGTGTAACGCGTGAGATTTTTGCGCAAAAGCACACAAGTTACACAAAATTGCTCTTCGTGACGTATTACATACAATATTTTTTCTAATTTTGAATATTTTCTAATATATATATATATATATATATATATATATATATATATATATATATTATATATATATATATATATATATATATAGAGTTTGAAAGTGGGTGAATCCACCGGTATTGAATTCTACGAGCTTATAGCTGCAGATAGTTTTGAATAAAGTAATAACAAATATAATTGATAAAGATTGTGAAAACATAAATCTAGTCTCTTTGTGCTAGTCACTTCATCCAGTTTGACATGTTGTAAATAAGCCTGAAACAGGTTTAATTTTACTTTACAAAACGAGTTGTTCAATTTCTGAAAGATGCCAAGCGATATTGAAAAACAACAGGTAATGCTCTATTATCAGTAATTCAAAAAAGTCAAAGAAGTTTATGATTTGGCTTACGAAAAATTAATTAGTTTGTGACTAGAGAAAATAAAACATACTAATGAGAAAGTCTTACTGGCATATTTTGAAAGAAAGATCTAAAAGTTTAAATTATGGACACTTTAACAACAATGTTAAGATCCGAACTAAATTAAAAAAAATATATTCATATTAAAAAATATGCAAATTTGATAGCATATATTAAAAGGCAACCGGACGGCTACAGTGCTAAAAAGTCAAAAGTTTCTACCAAAGAAGATTTTGCCCAATGTTGGTTAGAAGATGATGACAAAGAATACTTAATGGCCAAGGTTGTAATAATTATCGGAACTGCAGGAGCACGCAGAAATTACATTTCTTCCAGTTGAAAATGTTATAAATGAAGGAAGCCATTTTCGTGTTGTTGTTATACTGCAGTTTGCAATTACCATTGGGGACATATTAACGAATCTTATTGAAATTTTAAGAAAATATATTAAGTTGCGTACTCAGAATCTTAAACACAACAGGTTTTTTTGTAAAATATGTGAATGGAAAATTTACCAGAAATCCTGAGGGAATTAACACATTTAGCAGTCTGCCAAAAGTTATTGCAAAATTTCAAATCCTGTTCCATATGTATACTGGCCTCTACTTCAGAAAACGCTCTGCCACTTTACTAGCAGATAGTGGCGCTGGCACTTTAAAACTAAAGAGGCACGGAGGTTGGAAATCTAGCTCTGTTGCGGAGAGATATGTTGAAAATTCCATGGAAAATAAAAAACGTATTGCGCAAGATATACTTGGTGAAACATCTAATGCAATTTACGCGTCAAATAACGCAATACTAGCAATAAAACAATTTGTCGTAATTAATTTTAAATAATTGCAATAATTGTGTATCAATATTTATAATAGTTAATTAATTTTTTAATTTTATGCTTATCTTGTGTCATATCAGTTAAATATAATTCTTTTTGTCACTAATTTTGAAATCCATTTTCGTACAGTTCATAATATTTTACTTTGTGCAACTAGTTCACACAAAGTAAGACGTTCATAATGTCAATCAATTTTAAAGACAAGTTGTGACAAATGGCAAGGAATGAATGGAGAGTCGTACGTGGAAGTAGAGTTATGCATGGTAAGATTTGAGAATGCATAATGTACGAAGGCAGCTTGGTTTCTGTGTGTATCGGAGACAAAGCGGAAAGGAAAGGATGCATATGAGGTGGGAGGCAAACTATCGTCAGAGTTAATACTGAATGCATCGAAAAGATTGGTCGTAGTTAAGAGAAAGATATTTAAAATACGAATTAGGATCTACCGGTAATGTGGGTTAGAATGAAAGTGGAGTTTCAAGAATTTTACGCATGCTTATGGCACCTATGTAGAGAATTGTAGAATAGTGTAGAACAATCTAATTGAAACGTAAATTGAAATTGTAAAATATATATATATATATATATATATATATATATATATATATATATATATATATAATATATAATAATATTAAAAAAATAAAAATATATAATTTCCATAAATTTAAAAATAAATATTCAATAGTAAATCCATAAAATAGGTCTACCAATGTTAAAATAAATTTAAAATTTATAAATGATAACATAATTCAAAGTTAAGTGACTGTAAACACTAAAAACAAAATGATTTAAGAAGGACACATAGTTGACAATAGGACAGTCATTGAACACCTTTTAAGCCCTATTACTGTAGTTAAATAACAGTCAAATAGTTAATATATATATATATTATATATATATATATATATATATATATATATATATATTATATAAGGAATTTTTCTTAAATGTATACATATGGGCTAAGCAGGGGCGCCAGGAGCATGCGCGCCTGTGTCAAAATTTTGATGGCGCCCCATTAATTAAAAACATTTGTATCAAAAACTAATATTATAAATATTTTGCATGCCTGATAAGAGCCCCAACAACTATAGGTTCGGACACTTTAATTTTTAATTCTCTAGTAGCATTTTTAAGTAATACGACATGAATAAAAAAATAATGAATAATTAATTTGAAATACTATAATTTTAGGCTTATGTTTAGGGACATTTAAATGACTGTTTTTGTTATATTCTTATCGCATTGAAATAAAAAAAACACACAAAGATTGAAATAGTCTGTGTAAACTTTTTATTTAAAATACAAAATTACAAACACAAGAAAACAGATAACCAACAATAATAAATGAAAAATATAATATTTATAATATAAACATAATACATATTATACGGTAAATTAAATACAAACAATGTAAATAAGTCATTAAATAAATTTTACTTTCCTAGCTTTTAGCAAAGAAAAAGTTTGGATAATATCATGAATATCAAGTTTATCCAGTATGTCAGACTCAATTGAAATTATTGCGAGATCTGATAATCTATTTTGCGCCATTGTGGAGCGTAAATAACTCTTTATAATTTTTTCTTTCGAAAAAGACCGCTCCGCGGACGCAACTGACACAGGTAATGATAAAAGAATACGGAGTGCTACAGTAAAATTTGGAAAAAACTCCTACTAAATCATTTGAATATACTCAATTATTTGGGATACATCTTTTTTTGAATTCGTAATAAATACATGACATTGTAAAATTTCTTCACATAAATCATCTGCGTCAATATCGGACTGATTTTCATGAGTTAATTTCGCTTGTAATTTTTTGCAGCAAGATAATAGGTATTCTTTATTTTGTAAATTATCTAATGAATATAAAAATTGGAATGAATCCATATGTTCTTTTAATAAAGAAAATCTGTCTTGTAACGAAATTAAAGTTTGATCTATTATACAGAAATAAAAATTTACTTGAATGAATTTTCAGGATTTACTATAGGTCAATCAAATTGAGTAGATTTTTTACGTTGTCTTAATGGCCTCACACTACGAAATTCAGTTTCTATGTCAAACTTTTCTGCAATTAATTTGGAACTTTCAACAATTTCTGCAAAACTAGCATCAGATCGATAATTACTTAAAAATGTATTTAGTTTGTTTAATGCATCCAAAGCAAGTTGCAAATTTGTAATTTGAGATTGAAGCATTTTACTTACAAAATTTACTTTATTTAAAATATCATACCACACTTTAACGGAGCAAATAAATGTAAATGTAGAAATTTTTTCTCCCAGACATTTTGCTTGGTATTTGGATTGTTCGTCGACTCTTGTGTGGTCATTGCAAATTTCAAATAATGCATCAAAAACTTCTGGTAAATATTTATAGAGGCTTTATGGCATCAATTCTACTTGACCAGCGTGTTTCGGATAAGGGCTTTAAAGTTAAATTAGTAACATGCTTGATTAAGATATTCCATCGATTAGTAGACGCTGAGAAAAATTTATAATTCTTGTATTATATTAAAAAATTTATTGTTTCATGGTTGATATTAGCGGCATCATTTACAATTAGATTCAGGTTGTGATTCGACAAGGAACATAAAAAGCTCGGGGTTCAAATCTAAAATTCTTTTTGTAGGCCACTATTTTTGCCGCGCATGTTAGAGCCATTATCATAGCCTTGGCCTCTTATATTATTTATGTCTAAATTTAATGTTTTTAATAGATCAATAAGAAATGTTGTTAATCAGCCCTGTAACATCTAAAATTGGATAAAATGCTAAAAATGTTCATGTATTTAAGTCGATCCTAATGCTAAATTGAAATGAAAGAATCAATTATTACACTTATTTGCTCAATATGAGAAACATCCGGAGTGCAATCTAATATTATTGAAAAATATTTATTTTGTCGACATAAATTTATAATATGATTTTTAATATTAAAAGCCATTAAGAAAGTATTTCATTTTGGATTTTGTCTCCTAGATATGTTGGCATTTTGTGAAATTCAGAATCGCTATTTATACGTCGTGTGTGTTCCGATATAATAGGATCAAACTTTTCTAGCATTTCAATACATTTAAAAATTACCATTGTTGCGGTTGTAAAGATTATTGCTTTTGCCTCAAAGTGCTAAATTTTGTTTACATAAAATTGATTACATAAATTATTCGTTTTATTACTTCATACCATCGTTTACTTTCAATGTCTAATATTGTTTGCTGTAAATAATCAACAGTAGTTTTATTTTTGAACGATAGAAGCAACTCTGTCCATTTTTGTAGTTAGTAAAGTGAGTGGAAGTTTTTCATGGCGGTTCAGGTACATTGCTATATGATGCCAGTTATTAAATCCCTGAATAAATCTATTTTGCTGAGAAGGTTCGAAAAGTTTACAACAAAAGCAATAAACATTATTTTTCGTAATTAAGTAAATCAACCAATTTCTATTACATTCTTCACCATTTTTTAAGTTTCTCTTATAGTAACTTTCAGAAAATTTTCGACCCAACAAATCGCGCGGAAAATTAAAGTTTTTTATTTGTTTAGGACCCGCTTTTATAATAGCTTGCCTAGATATGTGAGATATTGGTTCCGGCCAAAGCCCTGGGTCATCAAATGCACATTTATTTATTGTATCTGTACCTGTCTCTTCAGTATAGTTCCCAGATCCAAAAACACGGGTAATTTCTTCAACGATTTGCTTATCTTCACTGGGAGTTGGTCCTGGCTGACTTTGTATTTTGAATTCATCTACACTGCAACCGGGTACTGATTCCTGAATTGAATCTGGCGGATAATCTTGGTCAGTTCTGGTCGTTTGTTTCGTAAAATACTGTGTTAATCTTGAAGCATTTTTCTCTTGTTCTTCTTGGCGTCTTTTTTTATTCATTAAATTTTGATGCCCGGAGAGTTTCATTTTCTTTCTTTCTTGAGACATCTAAATAAAAATATTCAATAAATTATAAATGTAATTATTCTATTACCAAAAGTCTTGTTTGCGTTATTTGCTTTGGTTTCCTTTAATTATAGGAAAGTATGAAGTAACATTTTCGAATAATTTCGCTTTTATTACTTTTTTTTCTAGATTTTGCAAACATGATCGCTACCCCTATTGGGAAATGCGTATTGTTACGTATGTATGTTTATTTTAAATGCAAAATAGCTTACCTTTAATCTTTAATGTTCTTGATATTCTTAAATTCACATTCACTCACAAATATTTTAAAAATACAAGGTACACAAATTCTACACTAGTGCAGTACTGCTTGCTGAAGGAGAATGAAGCAAATAATATGTTTGTTCAATCATAGACGATTTCAAGTAATGCATGTTTTAACAAGACTAAACGAGTTAGAACGCTTGCACTTCATTTTGTAAATTCGTGCATGGACAAATTTCCACCGCCGCGTCGGCGCGCTCCGCCCGCGGCTATATATCCATCGGCGATTTAATATGAAGAGTCCACTGTATACATGATATTAACACGACTATACGAACTATTCATGTTAGAACAAGAATAATTACTGAGATCATAAATAAGTTATAATAAAATAAGGCGATATTGAATTATTTTAATCGCAACCTATAACGAATTTTGAATTTATATACATTTTAAGGCGCCGGGCGCCTTTGGCCTCCTGCGCAAACTGTCAATTCGCATGACACATTCGATGCTATAGTGGACCAGTTCTCGTCTCTTCAAACTTATGTCATACTTTAAATAAACAATATAGATTATACTATGATATATATATCATACATATATCCTATATATATATATATATATATATATATACATATTTGAAAGCCATCTTCATAATTAACACATATGTATTCGTTTAAAAAAATTGGGTGAATGCATTTGAAATAGTAGATGTTATACAACCACAGTTACATTAACGTTTATTTATAACTTCTCTTGATAGTTAATGTATGGTCTTAAGATAAAAACAAATAGCGATGTAAGATTAAAACATATATTGGTTAACATTAGTCTATATTAATTTTATGATTCATAAATACTATAGTATTTATATGAAATGAAAGACTGTTGTATAAGAAATTCTGAACGTATTTGAAACAGTTCTTTAGATCTTGAATGTTATGAAAGATGGAAAATGCTGTCGTTTTCAAACTACAATGATTTAAGAATATGAAATTGAAAAATTATCGTAATATGATAATTCAACCAATCACCTACAGGTCTTTTAATTTACATCTTGCCCAATTTTCAAAAATAACACTGTTAGATACATGAACCTAATTTCTAATGCATTTCTAACAAATGGTGTTGCATTCTGAGATTTTAAAATGAGTTTGTCTATATTAAGTTGATACATACAAAGTACTGTTAAAAATTGACTAAAACGAAAATTGACGTGTCCTGGCGATTATTGAATGATTTCGCTCATTTTTGAATCCTTACATTTACGTTTAAGATATGTTCAATATATATATATATATATATATAAGCATGTCTTAAACGATATACATTTACCTCTATCTTATAATAAATATTATCATATTTATATATAAATATATATATATATATATAATATATAATAATATATATATATGATATAAATGCATTTGAGATTTTAAAATGAGTCGCTAATTTATGAAATATGCCAAGAATGACTGTCAAAATTGAAAACAAAATTGACGTGTCCATTATTGAATGTCCTCGATCTGTAAGTGCAATTGATTATATATATATATATATATATATATATATATATATATATATATATATATATATGCATACTTTTTTCAGTTTTTTGGTAAAGGAGACACGTAATTTATGAATATCATGCCAGAGAAACTGCTTACCTTTTGCGGAAAACCATTCGTAGAGCCATTTTCCAACTTCCTCGAAATTGCTGAAGTGCCCCATTGATGCGAATAATGATGGTCAGATGGCGCCAGGTGTTGAGTACGCGGTGCATAAGCGACTTAGTGTCTTTCACTGGTTTGCTGTGGACGGCGCGGCACTTTCATCTTCTGGCCCATTCGGTGGTCTCTCCCAAAAAAAA